>ML783177.1:68298-93557 GCA_009831015.1 Picea engelmannii
AGAGGCAAGTGAACAGGAGAGGATCCCTTCCATAATAGGATCCATTGTATGGTGTTGCCCTACCTTAAGGGTTTGATAGTAATAAAGAAGATTTTTGCATATTGTTCTTGTATATCTATTGTGGTGATTTTGTATTCAGTCTTAGGTTCTTAACAGAGCATGAGAAGAATTATGCCACTCACGATTTAGAGCTGGCAACAATCGTCCATGCATTGAGGAAATGGAGACATTACCTCATGGGAAGTGTTAGTAACATTTCTGGTAAGAGGGGTTAGAATGCGAAGGAATGGATAAAAACCCACTTGTCCTAAGTTCGGGATGCAAATACGTCCGTGTTTAAATGGAAAACGCATCTGGACGACAGGGATCAGAGCGCCCGGATCAACGGCGCACAGGTGATTCCGGGACCCCCCCCGCCTTTCTATCTTTAAGTGGAGGGGGGGGGGGGGGGGNCGAGGGCGCACCTCTTCAACGGCTACGATCTAAGCGCCCGGATCAACGGTGTGCAAGGTAATTCCGGACCCCCCCCCGCCTTTCTACCTTTAAGCGGAGGGGGGGGGTCCAGAATCGAGGGCGCACCTCTTCAACGGCTGTGATCAAGAGCACCCGGATCAATGGCGCACAAGCAATCCTGACACCATCTACCTTCCTGCATTTAAATCAACGTGGGGTCCCCTTTCTTGTCATGTCACCTTGCCATCTATTCCCCTCCTGGCCGTGCGATCGGGCTCGCTCCCTTTAGCCCTTCCTCATCCTCCGACATCTGTCCACCTTCCTTCTTCTGATCCATGTGGTCCCTCCCCCCACCTCATCATCCACTCACCACCCGCCATTTGTCCCGCTCACTTCCACGTCAGCCTTATTGTGCCCATCACATTTCACCTCCTACCTCCTTCCGCTTATCGCCTTTCACCGCGTGCCTTCCCCTGCCACATCTCCCGCGCCTCATCACTTCCCGTCTCACTCTCATAATGTTGGCACCACCACTCCCGCTATGCGCCCCACCTTCCACACTGGCCTCCACGCCTATTCGTCAAGCTGCTTAGCTATTCCAGGTGTCAGCACGAGGAGTCTTCCACGTCCCAAAGGTGCCGAGTTGGCCGGGCCATCCTCAATCCCAATGAAGTAGTTATTAAGGTAGTTGGTGGTGGTTAGACATCTTCTCCACCATAATGGGAAAGTTCGGCGATAAGTTAAAGAGCACGTCGATTCACCTGCGGAGCTGTCAGAAGTCCGATTGCGTCTGCCATAGATGCACGATCACCCGGAGACTGCAGGTGCAGATTGTCAGAAGCCATGCAGACGCAAATCTCTTAATGCAGCGTCTCGATTTTGTTGCTGTTGTTGTTTTGAGTATATGTAGGCGTTTTCGCCATTTTTGTATCTATCGATGGTAGAGCAGAGCTCCCTACTGTAAAGTTTTAACAGATATTCTAGTTTCCTGGGTATGCATTTGTATTTGAGATTTCTTGTTTTATGACAAACAGTTTTCCTATCCCGTCTATGTTTTTATCTCATACCAGAGAATTCGTGATTGACTGATTCTCGCGAATCATTGCAGTTATGTTGTGATGAAAGGTTCATTGTTGCGTGATTGCATTCTCTGGTTTTGCATTTGAATGTGAGATGATATTGCCTTTGAACGTCTTCTTCTACAGTCTGTTAGTAACTCGATGTTAGTAGCAGACCTCTTCTTTTCTCTTATATAAGTCTTCCACCTGTTTCACCATATACTACAACTCACTGTCTGAAGTTTATATAAGACCTCACTCACCCATGCATGCCTGCCCTAGTTTTGGAGTTGGAACGATATCGTTTTGAGTTGGCTTCCATTCGGTCACCCCATCTATAAACCACTGTGACATAAAATTGATGGGCATTGGGCTCTGCTCCTGCTGGCAATCCAGGAGTGACTTCCGTCGCCAACATTTCTGGTGCCGTTGTCGGGGACGAAGTTGAATATTTTCCCCGGGATTGAACGACAATGATTAACTGATTCTGAAGGTGCATCAGATATCAGAATTATCAAGATTGCTACTGTGCACCTGGTGACTCCACTGGGGACGAACCTATCAGGTTAGTTGTGGATTTCGATGGTAGACACACGCGGTCCCATCCACAGCTGCCTCTGGCCACGCTTGAAGAAGATTCAGAGATGATTGTCAGGAAAGGGAAGCCCTCTCAAGGAGAAACTGCTGCTGTCGAGCCAGGTAATCCGTTGTCTCCTATTGTAGAAAATCCATTCTCTTCGCTTCATTTTCTTGGCAGACCATTGTCTGAGGTTTCTCGTTTCCTGAATTTTGGGAGCATTCCTGCTGAGTTTTCCTCCCCTGGTTCGACATCAGAAGGAGAGATCCTTGTCACTCCCCCCTCCCTCGAAGCTGTGCTTCAGCGCAGACCCCAGGCCTCAGAAGGTTTCACCACCCCTCCTTGAGTAATACTGCTGCACAGAGAGGAGAATCTGCTCATTTAGGTCCCTTGGCTCTCTCTCTGTTTCCCCTGTTGTCTCCACAAAGCTCTTTTCCGATATCCCCTTCACGAACTCCTTCTCCTCCGATTTCTCCTCCACCTAATATTCCTATGGCTGGTGCTAATCCCCCTATGACTAGGATGGAGGCTATTATAGCCACTAGGTATGCTCCCCTTGTGTTACCTCAGCCCCTCAACACCCTCCCGACAGATGGTTACCTCAAGCAACTACCCAAGTTCACAGGTGAGGGGGACATAACTGCAGATGAGCACCTAGAAGCCTTTTACAGTTTCACAGATGATAATGTCATCATGCATGCAGACGTATGGATGAGGATTTTTGTCCATAGCCTCCAAGGCGAGGATAGAAAATGGTTTAAGGCCCTGCCTCCTGGTTCTATTGATGGGATCGAAGCTCTAGACAATGCCTTTTTGAGACAATGGGGAGATAAAAAAGATTTCATGTATTATATGACAGAGTTCGGGTCTTTGAAGAGAAAAGAAGGAGAGTCTGTCTTTGACTTCTCCAAGAGATTCAATAAAATGTATAATAAAATTCCCGCTGAGATAAAGCCCTCAGAAGCCTCTGCTAAGATCACTTATGCTAGTGCCTTTGATCCTGATTTCTGCCTACTGCTGAGAGAGAGAAGAGCCACCACCTTGGCCCATATGCAGGACGAAGCCGTGGAGGTAGAATCTAACATATTGGCTATTGACCGAGTCAGGAACGCTGCTGATAGAAACATATCTAAGAAAAAACCTGAAGCCTCCCCATCCAGTTCCTCGCCCATGCCCCATCAGACTGATGAGACAGCCAGAGTACTAAAATCACTTTCTGCCAGGATGGAGAGGTGGGAGTTAGAAGGGAAGCCCATGTACAGGAATCCCCAGAATGCTGATAATAGAGGTTTCAGGAGACCTAATAACAATGGACCACAGGCCTTCCCAAGGGAACAAAGGGGAAAAGACAGAGAGGATCAAAGGATTCAAACCCCCCTCCAAAACAACCTGGTTACTCATGAGGAAGGAGAGGAGATAGACGAGTTCGACCTTGAATTTCATTGTGTTGAGGAAGCCCCTCCTCTTCCCCATTTGACTCAGTCTACATCCGAAAAATCCTTGATGAACATTCAGATCCATGAGTTAGGAAAGGGAGAGAGGGTCGGCCATACTTATAACAGATACAACCTCAGGTCAAGGAAGAAAGAGGGAGACTTTGACGTCCAAGATCAGCCCCTCATAGCGGATAGGCCTACTAAGTCTGCAACAGCCACCACTAAAGAAAGTAGAGCTCAGAATGCTTCGCCGATAGCCAAAGAAACTGTCACTGAGGTAAGGGAAGCTCCTAAGCCCATTTCCTCCTTTAATTTTGAGCATGAAATTCAAAAGATTAGAATCCCTGTACCTCTGTTTGAACTAGTGAAAAATGAAGACTTCAAAAGATCCCTCTCCAAGCTGCTACAATCCGAGTCCCCCCAGCCTCTCTCTGACTCAGTAAACCTCCAAGACGAGAAGCCAACTGTCATCCTAGGGCCCATGGTAGAATATATAGATGACTCATCCCCTCCCTTCTACACATCCCTGAATATACACGATAAAGTGATGCATAATTGCCTCATGGATTCAGGGGCTTCTCATAACCTTATGCCCAAGATAGTTATGGAAGAATTGGGATTGGAAGTGACAAAGACTTATCATGATTTGTACTCTTTCGATTTGAGGAGGGTGCAATGTCTGGGAGTCATCAAAGACCTGGTGGTTTCTTTGTTTTAGCTGCCCATGAAAAGCATGGTCATGGATATTGTGGTAGCTGACGTTCCCCCCAAATTTGGCATGCTGTTGTCTAGATCGTGGATTAAAAAACTCGGGGGAACATTGCAGATGGATCTCACGTATGCCACCATTCCGGTTTTCGGAGGGGAGAAAAGGAGACTGTACAGAGAATCTCAGTTGGC
Source organism: Picea engelmannii (assembly GCA_009831015.1). Classification (NCBI taxonomy): domain Eukaryota; kingdom Viridiplantae; phylum Streptophyta; class Pinopsida; order Pinales; family Pinaceae; genus Picea; species Picea engelmannii. The sequence goes on from ML783177.1 coordinate 72,723, forward strand.
TTACATTGTCAGTGATGAAGCGGACCCCACCAATCACCCCATCTTTGCAATTGACACTGATTTGGGGTCTAGCATATTGCAACTCACTGATGCTCCTGAAGAGTCTTGCCAGGTCCGAAAGCAACCCAGTCTTGACCATCCGGATTTCCCTCCAACCCCCTTCGTGTGGAAGATGTTTTTCGACAGAGCTTCTTCTGCCGAAGGCGCTGATGCTGGGGTGGTTTTTATATCACCTTGTCAAGAGACCATATCCCTTTCCTACAAGCTGGAATTCGAAACCACCAACAATGCGACAGAGTATGAAGCTCTTATTCTGGGCATGAGGTCTGCGAAGGAAATGGGAATCAAAGAGATAGCGATATTTGGAGATGCGAAGTTGATTATTCAGCAAATAAGAAAGGCTTATCGCGCTAATAATCCCCGACTCAGAAATTACAAGAATAAACTATGGGACCTGATGAATAATTTCTTCTTGGATTTTAACATTTCTTTCATTCCGAGGGGGGAAAATGCTCTAGCCGACTCTCTAGCCGTATCAGCCAGTTCGCTCAAGCATCCTCTGCCGCCTGGGATAAAAAGTGATGTCGAGATAAAATACAGGCCCTCTGTACCTGACAATGTCAAACATTGGAAGGTGTTTGAAGATGATCTGGAAATTGAAAGGTTTCTACAATCCATGGACGAATTTTCTGCGTTGCACATTGACCAGGATCCCGACCTGGAAGATGACCCTCATCCTGGGGTATTTTTAAATAAGATCGCGAATCACCAGATCATTCATCTGCCCAACAATCACATTCTGAAAGGACTCATCCCTTTAGAGAGATTGTTCGATGGGAATGACATGCCAGTAAAAGGCAGGGTCTCGAATGAAGATGCCGGTGCAACCGAATGCAACATTGGTTCGTAGGAGGAGCCTAGGTTCGTCAAATTGTCTATCTGTCTGACCAGAGAAAATTGGGCTGAATATATTGAGTTGCTGAGAGAGTTTGCCGATGTGTTTGCGTGGACATACGAAGACTTGAAAACTTACGACACATCTGTTATTGAGCACAAGATCCCATTGAAAGAAGAGGCTAGGCCATTTAGGTAGAAGCTGAGATAGATAAATCCCATGTTGTTGCCTATCATGGAGAAAAAAGTAAAAAAGTTGTTGGATGCGCAAATCATTGTCCCCTTGAGATATTCTGAGTGGGTGGCCAACTTAGTCCCAGTAAGGAAGAAGAGCAGAGAAATCAGGCTCTGTGTTGATTTCAGGAACCTGAATAGAAGCTCAAGAAAAGACAATTATCCCCTGCCCAACATGGAACACATATTGCAGAAGGTAACTGGAGCAACTAGGATATCCATGATTGATGGGTTTTCAGGGTATAATCAAATATCAGTCATGCCTGAGGACAGAGAAAAAACAACTTTCACCACTCCTTGGGGCACATTCATGTATGCCAAAATGCCTTTCGGTTTGATGAATGCAGGGGCAACATTTCAGCAAGCTATGGATATAGCCTTCATCAGGGAGAAAGATCGGTTTGTAGTGATCTATTTGGATGACATCACAATCTTCTCTAGGTCAAATGAGGAGCACTGCTGCCACTTGAAAAAGGTTTTCCTGAAATGTCGGAGGTATGGCTTATCTTTAAACCCCAAGAAATATTTGTTTGCTATGAAGGAGGGGAAGCTATTAGGCCATATAGTGTCAACAGAGGGAGTGAGAATTGATCCTAGTAGGGTAGAGGCAATTCAAACCCTGTCGCTTCCCAGATCTAAGAAGGATGTTCAGGCCTTTTTGGGGAAGATTAATTTTCTGAGGAGATTCGTCTCAAATTTTGCTGAGCTGGTGAGACACATCACAACCATGCTCAGAAAGGGAAATGAAGTAAGATGGACTGCTGAACCCAGGGAATCTTTTGTCTAGATAAAAAGGGCATTGACTGAGGCACCTGTGCTAATCAGTCCTGACTATTCCAAAGATTTCCTGATTTTTTCTTTTGCTTCTTGTGATACAGTAGCAGCGGTCTTATTGCAGAAAAATGATCAGGGGCGAGAACAACCTATTGCCTTCTACAACAAGGCATTGAGAGATGCAGAACTCCGATACAAGATCATGGAAAAGCAGGCTTATGCCGTGGTGAAAGCCCTCAAAGCTTTCAGAGTTTATATCTTGCACTCAAAGATCACTGCATATGTTCCTTCAGCCTCTGTGAAGGACATCCTCGTACAGCTTGACATAGACGGGCGAAGAGGTAAATGGATCGCCAAGATCCTAGAGTTTGACCTGGATATTAAGCCCACCAAGTTGATAAAGGGGCAAGGTTTAGCCAAGATGCTGGCTGAATCCAATTGCAAGGTTCTGGGGGTTAACCTCGTCAGAGAGCAAGCCAAGTCATCCAACAGGAGTTCCCAAGGTGCTTTTTCACTAGCGGCATGCCCCTGGTACAAGGATATCTTGTACTTTCTACAAGAATTGCGGCCTCCTGATGGCATGGAAAAAAGAAAGGCAAGAGCTCTAAAGCTCAAGGCAGTCAGGTATTGCCTCATTGACCAAACCTTGTACTGGAAAGACCCATTAGGGGTATTTTTAAGATGCCTGGACCCACAAGAAGCCCAACAGGTTGCATTTGATTTCCACAGTGGCCTTTGTGGGGGTCATCATTTGTGGAAGACCACGACACATAAGATCCTCCGAGCTGGGTACTACTGGCCCACTCTATTCCCTAATATCTGCAGAGAAATAAGAGCTTGCATCAAATGCCAGAGGTTCTCAGGAAAGCAACAGCTCAAATCTCTGCCATTAAAGCCTGTAGTAGTTTCAACACCCTTTCAGCAGTGGGGATTGGACTTCATTGGGGAAATTCATCCGCCCTCAAGTGGCCAACACAGATGGATCCTGACTGCGACAGACTATTTCACCAAATGGATAGAAGCTGTCCCCACTAGGAGCACTTATCACAAAGTAATTATCAGCTTCCTGGAAGATATCATAGCCAGATTTGGCTGTCCTAGCAAAATTGTCACTGACAACGCCATCCCTTTCCGGTCTGAGCCTCTGGTCAAGTTTTGTGAACAGTTTGAGATTTCACTGATTCACTCTACTCCTTATTATCCTCAGGGAAATGGACTGGCAGAGTCTTCCAATAAAAGCCTGATCAAGCTCATTAAGAAATTACTGGAAGAAAATAAAAGGGCTTGGGATTCAAAGCTAAAATTTGCATTATGGGATGATCGAGTGACAACAAAGAAGTCCCTGGGCATATCTCCCTTTCAACTTGTTTATGGAATAGAGGCTGTTTTCCCCACTCAGCTCACTTTATCTGTAGCGAAATTCCTCCAGGACATTGAAGGAGAGCCTGACCATATGGTCAGAAGGATTCATCAGATGGTGGAAATACAACAGATCAGGGAACATGTCATGAACAGGGCCCATGATCATCAGTAGAAGATCAAACAGACCTTCGACAGGAAGAGAAGAAAGAAAGAATTTGAGCGGGGTGATCTGGTGCTTAAATGGGATGCACCCAGGCAGGACAAAGGCAAGCATAGCAAGTTTGATGCCATCTGGTTTGGGCCTTTCAAGATCCGTGAAGTATTTTCAAACAACACTTACAGGTTGCAGGATCTGGAAGGCAAAGAAGTTTTTGGTGGCCCAGTAAATGGGCGTTTCTTGAAAAATTTTTTTTTGTGAGCCGCAGTTGGCTCTTTTGTTTTTGTAAATATTGTTTTTATTTTCGGCTTAATAAAAGACTCCATAGCCGAACAACAAGGCACTGAATCTACAAAAGTGTTCTTAGAGCATCACAGGGACGAATCTATCCCCCATGGAGCCTAATGTTAGTAACATTTCTGGTAAGAGGGGTTAGAATGCGAAGGAATGGATAAAAACCCACTTGTCCTAAGTTCGGGATGCAAATACGTCCATGTTTAAATGGAAAACGCATCTGGACGGCAGGGATCAGAGCACTCGGATCAACGGCGCACAGGTGATTCTGGACCCCCCCGCCTTTCTACCTTTAAGCAGAGGGGGGGGGGTCCGGAATCGATGGCGCACCTCTTCAACGGCTACGATCGAAGCACCCGGATCAACGACGTGCAGGGTAATTCCAGACCCCCCCCCCACCTTTCTACCTTTAAGCAGAGGGGGGGGGGTTCGGAATTGAGGGCACACCTCTTCAACGACTCTGATCAAGAGAACCCAGATCAATGGCACACAAGCAATCCTAACACCATCTGCCTTCCTGCGTTTAAATCAGCGTGGGGTCCCCTTTCTTGTCATGTCACCTTGCCATCTATTCCCCTCCTGGCCGTGCGATGGGGCTCGCTCCCTTTAGCCCTTCCTCATCCTCTGACATCTGTCCACCTTCCTTCTTCTGATCCATGTGGTCCCTCACCCCACCTCATCATCCACTCACCACCTACCATTTGTCCCTCTCACTTCCACGTCAGCCTTATTGTGCCCATCACATTTCACCTCCTACCTCCTTCCGCTTATCGCCTTTCGCCGCGTGGCTTCCCCTGCCACATCTCCCGCACCTCGTCACTTCTCGTCTCACTCTCATAATGTTGGCACCACCACTCCCGCTATGCGCCCCACCCTCCGCGCTGGCCTCCACGCCTATTCGTCAAGCCGCTCAGCTATTCCAGGTGTCAGCGCGAGGAGTCTTCCACGTCCCAAAGGTGCCGAGTTGGCCAGGCCATCCTCAATCCCAATGAAGCAGTTATTAAGGTAGTTGGTGGTGGTTAGACATCTTCTCCGCCATAATGGGAAATTTTGGTGATAAGTTAAAGAGCACGTCGATTCACCTGTGGAGCTGTTAGAAGTCTGATTGTGTCTGCCATAGATGCACGATCACCCGGAGACTGCAGGTGCAGATTGTCAGAAGCCATGCAGACGCAAAGCTCTTAATGCAACGTCTCGATTTTGTTGTTGTTGTTGTTTTGAGTATATGTAGGCATTTTCGCCATTTTTGTATCTATTGATGGTAGAGCAAAGCTCCCTACTATAAAGTTTTAACAGATATTCTAGTTTCCTGGGTATGCATTTGTATTTGAGATTTCTTGTTTTATGACAAACAATTTTCCTATCCCGTCTATGTTTTTCTCTCATACCAGAGAATTCGTGATTGACTGATTCTCGCGAATCATTGCAGTTATGTTGTGATGAAAGGTTCATTGTTGCGTGATTTCATTCTCTGGTTTTACGTTTGAATGTGAGATGATATTTCCTTCGAACGTCTTCTTCTACAGTCTGTTAGTAACTTGATGTTAGTAGCAGACCTCTTCTTTTCTCTTATATAAGTCTTCCACCTGTTTCACCATATACTACAACTCACTGTCTGAAGTTTATATAAGACCTCACTCACCCATTCATGCTTGGCCTAGTTTCGGAGTTGGAACGATATCGTTTTGAGTTGGCTTCCATTCGGTCACCCCATCTATAAACCACTGTGACATAAAACTAATGGGCATCGGGCTCTGCTCCTGCTGGAAATCCAGGAGTGACTTCCGTCGTCAACAGGAAGGAGATTCAAATTAAGAACAGACCACAACGGTCTGAAATATTTATTTGATCAATCGACCTTAAATGCCAGGCAAATCAGATGGTTGGAGTTTCTATGCGAATATGAATTTGATATCAAGCATATCAAAGGGAAAGAAAATAAGGTGGCTGATGCACTCAGCAGAAAAGTGCACGAATTACATGCTACAGCCATTAGCATGTACCGGACTGAGATGAAAGACAAAATTTTGGAAGCTGCAAATGCTGATTTGCAGTGCAAAAGTCTTGTAGCAAAGCTACAACAACGTGAGAGACCACAGACCAAGGAAAGTTACACCTTGGGAACTGATGGTTTACTTCTGTATAAAAACAGAGTGTATGTACCAAATGTCCGATAATTGAAGTTGGAAATTCTAAAGGAGATGCATAACGTGGCTTATGCTAGACATCATGGATATCAGAAGACTATGGCAGCAGTCAAAGGCCATTATTTTTGGCCGGGTTTGAAGAAAGAAATCACTGAATACATCGCCAGATGTATGGAGTGCCAAAAGGTTAAGGCTGAGCACAAGCATCCAACAGGGTTGCTGCAGCCTTTACCCATCCCTGAGTGGAAATGGGACGTGGTAACAATGGATTTTATCACCGGACTACCTAGAACAAGCAAGCAACATGATTCAATCATGGTGGTGGTGGACAAGCTTACTAAGGCCGCCCATTTTATTCCACTGAAAACCACCCACAAGGCAGCTGAAGTTGCGGATATCTTTTTAAAAGAAGTTGCATGCTTGCACGGAATTCCTAAGACAATTGTGTCTGATAGGGACCCGAAATTCACTTCGAATTTCTGGAAAGGACTGTTCAAAGGATTCAGAACGAATCTGAACTTTAGTACAGGGTATCATCCCGAGTCTGATGGACAGACAGAGAGAGTGAACAGAGTAATAGAAGACATGCTGAGAATGTATGTGATGGATAAACCATCAAGGTGGGAAGACTACCTGCATTTGGTAGAATTCGCCTACAATAATGGGTATCATGCATCATTGAAGATGAGCCCATTCGAAGCACTTTATGGAAGAAAGTGCAACACTCTAGTGAGTTGGGATAATCCAACTGATAGAGTAGTAGTTGGGCCTGAACTGCTCAAAGAGATGGAAGATCAAATGATAAAAATTAAACGAAATCTGAAAGCTGCCCAGGATAGGCAGAAAAGTTACGCTGACAGTAACAGAACCCATAGAGAATTCAAAGTGGGTGATCATGTTTTCCTGAAAGTGAAAACTAACAGGAGTTCCCTAAAGATGGGAAGTTGTGCCAAGTTGACAGCAAGATTTTGTGGGCCATTTGAGATCCTGGAAAGGATTGGGCCAGTTGCATACATGCTTGCATTACCTACATCTATGACTATACATAATGTGTTTCATGTTTCAATGCTTAAGAAATATGTACTGGATGCTAATCATGTTATCGATTGGAATGTGATTCAGGTGGAACCAGAAGGTGTCCTGCAAGTGCATCTTGTGCACATATTGGACAGGAAAAGCAAACAGCTCCGGAATCGAGCCATAGAGCTTGTAAAGGTCCAGTGGACCTGGTACGGTCCTGAGGACATGACATGAGAGCATGAAGAGGTTATGCGGGCAGAGTACCCGCATCTTTTGAAAATTTTGAAAGGCTTGCAGAGACAGTGTAAGTTGCACTGAGGATAGTGCAAAAATAAGGGGAGGGGGATTGTAGTGTCCCCAAGGCTGAGCCCCGTTGTAAACCATGTTCTAAAAGGAATTGTGATTATGTTTTATAGGCTGGTGAGCCAAGTTCTTATAAGTTGGAGGCTTATGTGTTTGTTAGGCCAGGGAGCCTAAGTGTTGAAGGCCAGGAGCCTGCTGTTGTATATGTAATCATGCATAACAATTAATAAAATATAAACAATGCCAGGTGCAGACCGACCACGATGAATGGGTGAAGGGGGACTGAGCATCCACAGAGTGGGCAAGGAATTAGGGGCTGTAAGGTGGGAAAGGGGCTAAGTGTTGATCTTGGGGGCTAAGCCTAGGGGGCTTAAGCGTGGGAATAATATTTTCATATTATCCCAAAAAGACATGTGCATTTTATGTTTTATCCTAAGTTTTGGCAAGGAATGACGTACAAGGGTGATGCGTGCTAGTGGAATGCATGCAGTTCCATGGGTGACAAGTGTCAACCCTGACGCATGCGAATAAACGGCTAGGGTGAGCCATGAGAAGGGTTCCTCCTCCATTCGACCTGATGGTCTGAACGGGTACGGAGCCCTGGATAGTACGACCAACCTGACTCCTGTAGAGAACATTCGGGCATCCCTGTGATTTGAAAAGTCTATGTCTGGCTCTGAGACAACCCGTGTGTGCATTCCCTGTTCCGAAGCCGTGATCGTGAGACCATTATGTGATTGCTGAACTAGTGGTGATTGAGCCTGTGTCTATTTTTCCTGTGGGATTGTTGAGGCCACACAGTACTGGACTGTGTGTGTCTGGTTGGCCTGTGAGCGACTCCTTCCAGGTGAGAGAGTGCGCAAAGGAAGGAGAGAACTCCTGGAAGGAACCTTGTAGCTTCCATAGATCCCAGAGACTTCCGGTCCGACCTGTTCTTGTAACCCAAGTCAAGGGAGATTAGCAGCCGAAGGACTGTCTAGGTGACAGAGAAGGTGTATACTCCTGGGGTGGAACAGGCATGTGGGGAATGAGGGTCTGTGGACAGTGAGCGTGGGAGGTTCCTGGGAGAGAATTCCATCCTTGTGGTTGTGTGTTGTTTTCCCTGTAACCTCAGCCTAGCCTAGGATTCCTTGCCTTGGGGTGGAGCTTAGTCCCATCTCGGGGGTGACCCACTGCTAAGCTGATGAGAAGTGCGGTCTAAGGCTGGGAGGTTCGTGGAAGGCCTGCACTTGGTTGGTGGATTCTACCACTATTAAAAGATAAGTATCTGATCATGCTTTAATCATGTGTAGCGCATTACTGTGCTGCTTATGTTATCATGAATTCCGCTGTGTGTATGAATTAATGTTAAATGTTATTGATTGTTAATTATAGCAGAAAATCTTATGTTTACTCTGAGCTTAATTGAATCTCTTGATTAAATGCATGTTATATACATAATTCTTGTATGGGTTATGTACCAAGTGGTGTTATAGTAACCTTTTAAGAGCGATTAAGCTATGGTATCCAAAAAGGCGCGCTACATTGGAGGGGATGATATTACCACTACCCATTAGTGTATCCCTTTTCAAACACCATCATGGGGAGGAGACTTGACTTATTGATTTTAGAATAGTTTAGAGTAGGGTAGGTAGGCTAGATAGGTACTGTTGTGGGCTTGATTTATTGCATTTGTTTTCTTTTATTGATATGTCTCATTATTTTATCATGCATTTATGTTAAATTAACATTTATATGTTATAAAAAATGATATATTGATAAAAAATGTTTTTTTTTTCCCTTTCTTGCATGGTTTTATAATTTCATAAACTAGGGTGGATAATGCCCCTTTCCTTGTAGTACTAATGTGTGCATGTTAGAATGTATTAGGATTTTTTAGAGTGATGTAGGTTGCAGGTCTTGTACTACCAGAGATATTGAGGTTCTCATGCACTCTACTGTGAGCACATGGTCCCATGTTGGAGCCAGATGTTATCCCCTCTCACTCAAGAGTAACTAGAGGAGATCATGTCTCATGGAATATAATGAAGACATTGATCCCGATGATGATGATGATCAACATATCCATAGAGAGAATCCAAACAACCCCCTCAAATGCCTCTTCCTCATCAGCATGGCTCAACAAAATCAATCATCAAGGCTCAAGGGAGATGGTGGTCCAACACATTATAAGGTACATCAGTCCTTGTTTCATATAAAGTGTCATATTAAATACATTGGGGATTTGAGTAATGAGAATAAGTTGAAGTTGGATAATGAATCATGAGCTCATAAGTTGTGTTTTTTCCCTTATTTCACCTCCATGGCCATCTTAAGGATCCTAGTCCTGTGTTGTCATTCCTCAGAGAAAGGGGTACTACTGGTGGCTCCTTGAAAGGGGTAGCGTACTATTACCGATCATACTTACCACTTTTCCATCCTTAATCCTTCCATTCTCCCACCTTTTGGGTAATGTGGTTAGATGTACACCAAAAAGGCATGTACCTCATTCTCTTATGAGAATAAGGGGATACAAACCCAATGGTATATTGCAGTTAGCTGATAAAAAGAATGAAATGGGATAATGAGGAAAGTTAAAATCCATAAGCTATAATTGAGTTCGACTCACTTGTTTATGGCTATCACCCCTGGTCCTAATGTGAACAAACACATTCATCAATAAAAAAGGACTTGAATATATCTCGACTAAAAAGAAAAGGAAGTGTTATGCTTGAACCCTTTTTAAGGAGACTCACAAATAAAATTGTTATAACAACATTTGTATCACCATTCCTATCTTGCACAAAGGGCCTTTTTCCATTTCCCTATCCAGACTTGTCATCCCTTTTTGATGAATCCAGAGCTAAAAATACATATTTTTCCACATGTACGTGCCCTATCTACTATACATCATGCGTATACGCAGGCTGCTCCACTATAGCCCGCGTACATCGGGATTTGTGCCAGAAAATACAAAAATGAAGTCAGGTTTCCATGTCACGACATGAGATATATGATCTTTGGCCTTCCATATACTGGAAACGTTTCGACTTGGCCCTTCAATTGCATTTTGAAGGCTATAAAAACATAATTCTGAGCTATGGAAAAGAGGAGAAAGCATTCAACTTTAAGAGAAAAGTTACTCTGGAGAAATTACTTCATATTGAGTCTGCATCCCATTGTTCCTCAAGTCTAAACACAGTGTTCATCCCCCAAGCTCTTTTCCTATTGTTGAGAGAACCTCATTGTCTCCATTCTATGAGCTTGCCTTTGGTGGAGGATTGAAGTGGTGGAGGCCCAGTTGGAAGGAACCTGGTTTCTTGGTTTCGAACCATGCTGACATAGAAGTCTGTAATGTTGTCACTTCTGCTGATCATTTATTAATAGAAATACTCCTTTCCCATCCTATTGGTATCGTGAAAATATATGATTATTATCCATGGGCATGTTTGTAATGTTTATTAATGGATTATGCTATCTAATGTGCTAACCCATTTATATTATCACTATATACTTGCCCTGCTTGTTTGTTGAGAACTTGTTGTAGGTATAAAGCTTTGGGTCGAAGTGCTCAACGGTGGAGCATCATCGAACGTTGGATCGAGGTAGGACTCTTTTCTATCTTGCACATTAGTTTATATAGCATACGTTGGAATTGAGTTGATTTCTATAGTCATACCTGTCTATTGTGGTTTACCATGGCCATAGAGATTTTTTCCCTCGTAACACAAATAAAAAATAAAGAAAAAGGAAAATAAGGGGTTTGGAATGAAAAAAAGTATGGAGGAAAGAGTAACTCAATCGCCAAGCACACCCTCTACAAAGGCACTCATGGAAGTGGGCCCATACATTGGCTTGCATGTCAATGGCACCATGCCCATAATTAAACCCCATGACCACCTCACCTTCATTACATATCTCTGATGGGTTCTGTTAGGAAATATCTCTCTACTTGGGTACCGACACACCTAATAAGTTCCTTTGATGGTCCTCCCATACCTAAAATTGACAAATTGCATAAAGTCTTGAGCTTGTGTGAAGTTTGAAGGGGATACCCAATAAGAGTTGTTCATTTGGATTTTGTATTAATTGATGGCCTACATTTTATGCTTCTTAGGAATATTGCTCCTTGTGATCATTGGTTTTACTAGATTCCCTGGTTTTGACTAACTTGGGTGATATGGTCTTTGGAGGAAATCTTTGTGCTTTCACCTAGGACATTGTGCACTTTGTACAGGATTCAACACATGTGATGCAGAGCATTGGGTTATGTAGACAGGCGTTTATGACACACCGTCAATGGGAAGGATAGATCCGGACTGGGGTTGTCTATTTAACCCAAGCCGTTTGGTATGATCTAACTTGATGGGTTTGATGGATCCGTTAGCCAACTAGGGTCCTAAAAACTATGAATGGAAATAAACTAATCTAAATATACAATCTTAACAATTAATACATTAATCACAAATGTACAACAAGAGTGTTAATATACAATGATGATATACAATTTGCAAAGTTTAAACAAAGCTTTGCGAAAGTGATTGTTTGAAGATAATGTTTCTTAACCAGATTAAGTAAAAACAAAACTTATTCTAATGATCAAACTATCAAACTATTAAATAGCGAATGAATATAATTGTAATGATTTGACGAAAACAGACAAAGCTAATTAACGTCTAGATAACACAATCATTATTAATTCATAAATAATTTAAATAAATAAAACATGGACTAACCTCTAGCTGATCAACGAAACTAAGTTTATCTCTCTGTGTTGTGTGAGCTCCTGCTTGTCCTACATTTAAGGGAAACCTATGACAGGACAATCATAGTACTTCCAGAATAAATTGAAAGAAGTGTTTGATATTTTGGAGTGAATTTATAACAACAAAAAGACAAATAACTATATTTCATGCAACCTCAAGATAACCAAAAGCTGAGAACGAAAGAAATCTCAATTATGAGCAGTGATATTATCAACCATTTAATATCAGAAGCTAACTCAAAAATACCTAAATAGTTGATCGATCACAGGTAGAAACTAAACCAACAGATCATGGACGACATTCAAATAACCAACGATATGAAATATCATGTGAAGACAAGACTAAATCTAGATCGACATAATAACATCTCGTAACATAGAAATAACAGGAGAATACAATGAAACAAGCATTGCACAGTTCACACAGGTCTAAAGCCGATAGTAAACTTCTTTCCCATATCACTTCAAAAATTCTATGTCCATACTGTGGTCCATAAAAAGTTGTCTTTACACTAAGAAACACCAAATATTTAAACATGTCCTGCATCAGTAACCTCTTATCATACAAGATAGAGGATGATCCCTGAAAATAAGTTTGTTTTGCAAAAATAGAATAACAACAGGAATACTCCTGTAGGAGTTTATATCAAAAAATAATTACATAAATGACATTGTTTTTTCAAAACTGAGAAATTACTAAGCTATTGAGAACTTAATCCATGATTCCTTATCCTTGAAAATAGCATCATAAACTGTTGTTTACCTGAAAATGATAAAACAAAGTCGAATTTTAGATAACAATACAAACTAATAATTTTAAATAGGTTGGCTACATAATCTTTCGATTTTGTAGCTAGTCTTAAAAATAAAAACAAAATAAAAAATAAATCTATCTATTGTTTTTCCAATAGAATCAAATCACAAAAATCAAAACAAATATTTACCATTTCAGAGATTTGATAAAGAAGCATCTGATAAATTCAAATTTACGATGGTGTTGAAATTTGTTGAGTTTTTGATAATTACATTACCAGCCCGTTTAATTTTCTTATTTTCCCTGTCAACGTTCAATCGAACACATGCTTTTAATTCTTCATTTTCCCTCTTGAACAAGGAGTTTCGTGCCACCATTTGGTTTAAATTTTCTTGGAGATAGGGAATATCCCTGTAGTATCTCTCAACCCAATCAAGACAGTTTTCACAGTGAACTGGTTCTATGGTAGGTAGAGGTTGAGTCTGTTTTGCAGAGGGCGCTTTGGTCTGTCTTGTAATTTTCTTCAGATTGTGTCGTATACCAGAGAAACCCTCTTGGTTGTTTAGGAACGATGGGAGATGAGAAACGAAATAGTACTGTATAACATCAATATCAATTTCGTTTCCCAGGAACTGGTCATCTACATCCTATTGAGCAAGAAATTTATCGATCTCATCCTCAGAAAAATGATCATCGACCTCAATCACTGGGATTGAGCTCAGATGATGTCATTGACGATTTATCAAATTTCTAGATATGAGCCTACCTGGTCTCTTGTTTGTAAAATTCACATCCGGATTACTTTTTTTCACATACCTTCCTTTTTTCTTGACAACTAATTTGTTTGGGACAACCCGAATAGGCTCATGAGTAGGAACAGAAGAAACCCTATCCTTTAAGTCACCTAGAACTTCTTCCAAAGACTTTATGGGCTCAGAAACACATGGTGGCTTCTTTCCTGATGGATTATGGATAGCGACATAAGTTTGGTCCATGGGCGCATGGCCTTCTTATGGATTAACACATAGGTTTTTGACAGTAGGGTTAGATCTACAGGGACTGGGGTTTTCACTGAGATGGAGAGGTAATTCAATTATATTGTTGGGTAGGGTAAAATTATTTCTCAACAAGAAACTTTCCCAACTGTCCCTAGTATTAGATAGATGCAAGATCATGAGGATTCAAATGAGGCCATGGTGGAACAGGCTTGACAGTGTGTTCAGCCTCTGTCTCTCATAAAACTTAGACATTTTCTGCAGAATCCTCAAAAGATAAAACAACATATTCAAACTGAAACCTAGAAGAACCTTAAGCAATCATATATGATACAAGAAGATCAAGCCATATCTACCTTCACAGGTTATGAATTGCTTAAGAATTAGAAGCAGGCCATGAAATTAGGGTTTGAAAAGGGTAATCGGTGTACCTTTTGGACAACACTGCGATTTCTTAGAGGCCATGAGAAAACACCATGGAACGCCTTCAATTTTGATAGTATTAAATCATTAATCCCCTTCTTGGGATAACCCTGTAGCCCGTGCTATAGAATCCTCGGTCACTTCTAGTTGCAGATCCCCAATCTTAGCCTTAGAGCCATCAAAATATTGAGCGAAAGCTTGGGCCACTGCTAGGTTGTAATCCTCAAAACGTTTGATGAAACTGTCCCGTCCACACGCCACCAAGTCGTCCAAGGATTCATCATGAGAGAGGAAAGATTGTGAACCATTGGGTTCTATTCTTACCACGGGCACCATGGATACTATCACATAGAAACAACAAGGGCAGGGAGAGGTGGGTTGTGTTTTCCAAGACACAAATAGTAGGAAGAGGTCTGCATAATCGTGAGGAAACTGATGCCTAAGGGTTCGAGAGGCTACCATAACAAACATTTGGATATTTGAGTGGGAAATAACTAGAGGATGTGTAAGATAGTAAACAATTCTAGGAAATGAATGCTAAACCCAAAACACCACCACTTACCTCTTACAATAATGAATGCAAGTATGAGTTATGCAAGACAAAGGGTGACGTGGAATTTGAGTGTGTCAATCCTGTACTGGGGTGACAAGATCGTGATACGACTGGAAGGAGTAGGATTCATATTTCAAATTTAACCCAAGGTTATGTGCAGTCAAGCATATATCAAATGTAAAAACCATATAATCAAAAATAGAAATGACTAAGTCACATCTCCCAAAGTGGATAAATCAAATGTTATGATAATGGATCAACAAATGAAAAAATATAGGCTTACAAACTTTTAGGCTTATAAAAATAATATAGATGCCCTTTGGTTACAATCCCATTTACAAAAGAACCAAAAGAAGTCACAAACTGTATGATGATTACTCAAGACAAATTTTGTTATAATTTCATTCTTTTAGTCATGAAATTAAAAAAAACAAACGATAGATTAAAACGGTGAATTCTTACACATAGCTAGGCCAATAAAACTTCTCAAAACCAAAATTATAGAAAAGTTTGTAAGGAGTAGGAGGCAGCTATAATTTTTTTTTATCCCTTGTCGATGACATTTTACCATGATAATTTTTTACAAGAATTATTGGCTGCCAACAATGGCGACATGCTGGGTGAAGCAGTTATCTCTGCATCATCAGAACTTTATATCATGGAACAAATGACTAAAAAATAATTAATAAAAGCAATTAAAAGACAGATCCAACATTTCAACAATAACTCAGAAAAAATAACACAGTCATAGTATTAAGTAAAGTTATGTCCAGAAATTGTAATCCGATATCTCGTTTAGATCACAGGGGTAGTGATGTTTATACAAATGAATCTAATACCATTGACAGGGGAACTGCTGCTAGCAGTCATCCATAGCCTCAAAAATGATGTCATTTAACCCACTCTAGTACTTCTATCCCATCCAAGATTTGTCCATTTGTGACGAAAAAACATCCTGACATCTGATCAAACTTTCAAAACATACCTGAATATATTCGAACCCGACATTTCTTCGCTGCCAGCAGGCCTGTTTAGTACCTCGACGAATTTGTCTGTTAAAATAATGTAACTGCAAAGTGTATTCTTATTATTATTTGATATATTATTCATTGGATCAGTCCCCATTGTGGATTGATCATGTCGACTATTGTATAAGGACCAAATCCCCTTTTGTGGATTGGTCATAATGTAATTGTAAAAGGAAAAAGAAGAAGTTGGCCCCATAATATATCAAGAGGCCCCAAAATATTATAAATGTGGTTATAACCACCCAGTTTGAGAAGTCATCCCTTCCAGTGAAGAGACACTTCACACATGCCAGATTTGTATAAATTAGGAGGCTAGCTCCTCACTTAGACACACACCTCACTTGCTCATTGAGAGACAAGTTTCAGAACTGCAGTTGGAGAAGAAGGAGAGAGAGTGGTGCATATTTTGGGAGAGGATCTTCTGCATTAGTTTAAATTATCTCTTGGCATTGTATTGGCTATCTATAATAAGGAAGTTTTGTTGGGTTTTCTTCCCCTAGAGGGTTTCCCGGGATAAATGTTGTGTCTCTTGTGATTGTGTATTTCTTAGTGATCTTGTCTTATGTTGTTGTTATCTATTGAAATGCAAAGAACTATAATAATGGCTTAAACATTAACATGGTATCAGAGCCAAGCTGAAGAGAGCATCTTTCACAAGAGTGAAAAACGTCACTGTTATCGTACATGCATATTAGGGCTTTTTATTGGTGAGGTATTTCATCCCTAAAACCATATATAAAAGTGCACCCTCCCCCAAGGATTACTTTGGCACTCTCAGCGCACCTTTTCAGTGGCTATATCTCTCGGAAAGTGAAACCCTAGTTTCACAAAGTACCAGAAGTACCAGAAAACTAGTGTACCATAAGTACCAGAAGTACCAGAGTACCAGAGGTACCAGAAAACTAGAAGCACCAGTCCATATACCCGTAGATCAAGTTTGGAGGAGAAAAAGTTGGATTTTCTCAGATCCAAACACACCAGGCTACTCACCTCAGCCAAGCGCACCTCCTAGTAAGTTCGGAATTTGATTTTGAGCATTTTCATTTTTCGGTCATTTTCCTAGCTCCAAGTAAAAGATGTCTGCAATCACTAAGCTTGTTGACAAGCTGGAAGGTGTGGAAAACTTCCATACCTAGAATTATAGGATTGGAATCATTCTTGAAGAGAAAGACCTAGCAAAATTCATCAAAGGAGAAATTCTGGAACCCGACGATGCTACAGAAAAAGCCAAGCATCAAAAGGACACAATCAGGGCCAAAAGAATCATTGCAGATTCAATCAAAGACCACCTGACTCATTATGTGTCATCTAAGAAACATTTATATATGGAGAATTTATTGTGTGGGCTAAAGGAGAAACCTTAAATGAAGCAATCATCATTGGAAGTGAAGAAAATGGCTTGTATAAACTAAAGGGTCACTCAGAGGCTGCCATGACCCACACCATTGGAAACTCATGTGAACTTTGGCATAGAAGATTAGCTCACATCAACTACAAGGAACTACCATACATATGCAAAGTGGTCATAGGTTTACCAGAACTCAAGGGTGACCTTGAAGGTGTATGCAATGGATGTGAACAAGGGAAAAACATCAAGAACCCTTTTCCGAAGAAAGACAACAAGTCAGAAGGAGTCCTAGAGCTCATTCATTCATATGTATGTGGCCCAATGCCATCATCCTCCATTAGTGGGTATGTATATTATGTATCATTTATTGATGATCATTCTTGTAAGACGTGGATATATTTTTTGAAATCTAAAGATGAAGTGTTCAACAAGTTCAAGGAATTCAAAGCCTTGATAGAGAATCTTTCTGAAAGAAAGATTAAGATACTCAGGTCAGATAATGGAGGAGAATATACCTCAAAAGAGTTTTTGAAATTTTGCAAAGATGTTGGGATCAAGAGGGAACTCACTACTCCCTATAATCCCCAATAAAACAGTGTAGTTGAACGAAAGAACAGAACGATAATGCAAGCTGTGAAGACTATGATCCATGATCAAGATCTTCCTATGTGCTTATGGGAAGAAGAAGGAATGGCAGTTGTATATGTGCAGAACCAGTTGTCCCATAGTGCACTTGGGCTCAAAACCCCAAAAGAGATGTTCACCGGAAAGAAGCCAGAGGTAAGCCATCTCAAAATATTTGGCTGCCCAGTATTTATTCATATACCGAAAGAGAAGAGAAACATGATGGAACCTTCAGGAAAGAAGGGAATATTTGTGGGATACTGTGAGGTCTCCAAGGCCTTCAAAATCTATATACCAGGTCACCATCACATTGAGATCAATAGGGATGTGACCTTTGATGAATATGCATCGCTCAAGAAATCAAGAAGATGCCAACTTGAAGAAGTATATGAAGAGGAACCCGTAATCCCCAGAACTGCAGTGAGGGAGGTTCCTAGAGCCGCAGAACCAGTGAGAGAAGTCGTAACTTCCCCTGATGAGGAAATTCTAGAAGACCATGATATATCAGAAGTTTAAGAACCTCCTCAGATGACGATCCTCCATAAAAGGAAGCCAACTTGGGCTAGAGAGCTTATTCAAGATGGAGAGAAGTATGGTGTTCCCGAAGGAAATACGATATAGGTGAAAAGACCAAATCCATTCTCCAGTTATACGACTTTGATGTGTGATCTTCTAGAGGAGGAGCCTACCTGCTTTGAAGAATCTATTCAGAGAAAAGAATGGGTAGATGCCATGACAGAGGAATACCAATCCATAATAAAGAACGAAGTATGGGAAATAGTTCCCAGACCAAAGAGTAAAGATGTGGTATCCTCCAAATGGCTCTTCAAAATAAAACATGTTGCTGATGGAAGTATTGAGAAATATAAAGCAAGATTTGTAGCTCGTGGCTTTTCTAAAAAAAAAAGGCATTGACTATGAAGAGACATTCGCTCCTATAGCCAGATACACTTCGATTAGAACCATCATAGATTTTGCATCTAAGATGAAGTGGAAGTTACACCATATAGATGTGAAGACAACTTTCCTAAATGGTGTCATAAAAAATGAAGTGTATATAGAGCAACCTCAAGGATTTGAAGTTGAATACATGAAGTCTCATGTCTGCAGGTTGAAGAAAGCATTGTATGGATTGAAGCAAGCTCCTAGAGCTTGGTATGGCTGAATAGACAACTTTCTGACGAGCTTGGTCTTTACCAAGATTGAAGTAGATTCTAACCTCTACTTCAAGGTCATGAACGATGAGCCAATAATATTACTGCTATATGTGGATGACTTATTCTTAACCTAGAAGAAAATCTCATCACTGAATGTAAGAAGAGACTTTCCTTGGAATTTGAAATGAAAGACCTTGGCCTAATGCATTATTTCCTAGGTCTTGAGGTATGGCAGAGTCTAGAGAGGATCTTCCTTAACCAAGATAAGTATGCAGTCGAAATCCTGAAGAGATTCGACATGTTGGAATGCAAGTCCATGAATACACCCATGGAAGCGAAGCTGAAGTCGCTGGTCGACACTTCGTCAGAATTGATTGATGCCACGCTGTACAGATAGATTATTGGATCGCTGATGTACCTAACGAACACTAGACCTGACATTTGTTTTTCCGTGAACACCTTGAGTCAGTTTCTGGTAGAACCCAGACATGTTCACCTAGTGGCTGCAAAACATGTGATGAGGTACCTTAAGGGTACAATAGATTGTGGTCTCAGCTATGATGGAGATCAAGATTTCAAATTGAGTGGATATATTGATGAAGATTGGGCAGGAAGTGTTTCTGATAGGAAAAGCACTTCAGGATACTATTTCATTTTGGGATCAGCCATTATCTCATGGTAGAGTAGAAAGCAATCCGACATTGCTCTCAGAACAATGGAAGCATAATACATTGTTTCATGTTCTGCTAACTGCGAAGCTATATGGCTTAGAAAGTTGTTGACTGGTCTATTTGACCTAGAGATGGAAGGAACCACGATCCTATGTGACAACCAGAGCTACATAAAGATGACAGAGAATCATGTATTCCATGACAGGTCGAAGCACATAGAGATCCGATATCATTACATCCATGACATTGTGCAGAGAGGAGCCTTAAAGCTCCAGTACATTAGCATGGATGAACAAGTTGCTGATGTGTTGACCAAGCCTCTATCTCGTGTAAAGTTTGGGAACTTTCGAGATAAGATTGGTATAGTCCGAAAGGACCTTCCTCGAAAGGGGGAGTAGTTGTTGTGATGAGACATCTCTTGCTTCCAGCCTCATTGCTGTGACGTAAATCAAGACGATGTGATGAGACTAGTACTATGCTTTCGGCTTGACAACTGTGACGTAAAGCCAGTCTAGTATCTTGCTTCTAGCTTAAGTGTTGTGACGTACAGAAAGACCATGTGATGAGACTAGTACCGTGCTTCCAGCTTAATAGCTGTGATGTAAAGCTAGTCTAGTATCTTACTTCCAGCTTAAGTGTTGTGACGTAAAGCAAGACATTGAGATGAGACTAGTATTGTGCTTCCATCTTGACAGCTGTGATGTAAATACAGTCTAGTATCTTTCTTCCAGCTTAAGTGATGTGACGTAAAGAAAGATGATGTGATGAGACTAGTACTGTGCTTCCGACTTGACAACTGTGATGTAAAGCTAGTCTAGTATCTTTCTTCCAGCTTAAGTGTTGTGACATAAAGCAAGATGTTGAGATGAGACTAGTACTGTGCATCCAGCTTGAGAAGCTATGACGTAAAACTAGTCTAGTATCTTGCTTCCAGCTTGATTGTTGTGACGTAAAGCAAGACAAGTATTGAGCTTCCAACTTGACAGCTATGATGTAAAGCCAGTCTTGTATTATGATGAGCCAACCTCGTGTTGTGATGATGTTGATGTATCAGTTTTATACTAATACATATTGATGCAGATGATGATTGCATTCCTTTGAGAATGACGATGATGCTGATGAAAAAAAATTTCGATGATTTATAGATACGCCAGTCAGTGTTCCAATATGATATTGATGATGCTGTCCTCTCACCCACTTGATGTTGTTTATGATGTTGTCCTCTCTCTCTCGCATGATGTTGTTGAAGAATACCCTTCTTGTTAAGGGGGAATGTTAAAATAATGTAACTGCAAAGTGTATTCTTATTATTATTTGATATATTATTCATTGGATCAATCCCCATTGTGGATT
>ML783177.1:93612-130955 GCA_009831015.1 Picea engelmannii
TTGTGGATTGGTCATAATGTAATTGTAAAAGGCAAAAGAAGAAGTCGGCCCCATAATATATCAAGAGGCCCCGAAATATAATAAAGGTGGTTATAACCACCCAGTTTGAGAAGTCGGCCCTGCCAGTGAAGAGACACTTCACAGGTGTAAGATTTGTATAAATAAGGAGGCTAGCGCCTCACTTAGACACACACCTCACTTGCTCATTGAGAGACAAGTTTCAGAACTGTAGTTGGAGAAGAAGGAGAGAGAGTGGTACATCTTTTGGGAGAGGATATTCTGCATTAGTTTAAGTTATCTCTTGGTATTGTATTGGCTATCTATAATAAGGAAGTTTTACTGGTTTTTCTTCCCCTAGAGGGTTTCCCAGGATAAATGTTGTGTCTCTTGTGATTGTGTATTTCTTAGTGATCTTGTCTTATGTTTCTGTTATCTATTGAAATGCAAAGAACTATAATAATGGCTTAAACATTAACATTGTCTTGGTATCATGTGTGCATTTACCCGCTGCTAGCAGACCTGTTCAAAATCCTGGTGGGTTTGCACACAATTCCCACACATTACAGTGTTTCCAACTCTCCAAAAATGTTTATAATATTTTTAGAACTTTGTGATATCAAGAGAGTGGGGTGATATAGAAAAATTCACAGTTAGGTAAAGAAAGGGTTGATCTTTTAAGAATTATTTTTTCGTTCTGATGACTTTCATCACAATTTATACATCTAGATTTCAATTAAGAAATCATCTCTGGGATGGGAAAGAACTGTGAGTTGTTTTCTTTAAAACAGGGACGACTTCAGAAGTTTTTTTAAGGATAATCGTGTTTCCCTGAGATTTTAATGAAAACCAGGAACAATGACTGGACAAAAACTTACTGTAACTGATCTGAGTTTAGAACTTAAGGTTCATATGCTTTGAAATGTTATCAACTGCTGCTAATGAAAAATACAATTCCCTTCAATAACGAACAATGATTCAGATATAATCATCCATAAAAAAAAAATTCAAGCAAAATGAAAAGAACCAAAATCAACAAAGAAAATGAAAATTAAAATATTTACGGGTGGATCTGATTTTATTAAGTGAAGTATTTTTTAAGAGACTGACCATTCAATGGAAAAGTGTCTGGCTGTCCCTCCAAGTTGTGTAGCCGAAAATAACTTGGACCCAATTTTTCAGAAATGACGAAAGGCCCCAGCCACGGGTTTTGGAACTTGGTGTGTTCTCCTTTATTCTTGTGCGCTTAGTCCCATTTGAGGACCAAATCCCCTACATTAAAATTTATTTCAGAGGATGAACTTGTATTGAACCAACTCTTTAATTTTTTTTTGTGTTGATCCAATTTCTATTTTGCCTGTGTCCTTACCTCTTCCAATTTTAAGAGAGCGTTTATCCAATTTTCTAGAGGAGGACACTCCTCTTCTTGAACTTTCTACGACAATTGTAGAAAAGGAAGCAAGACATGTGGGGGGAGGATGGCTTCTCTTCTGTAAACGAGGAAGAAAGGATAATTACCAATGGAGACTTTTGGAGTTTCCCTATCAGCCCAAAGTGCTTTGTACAATGCATTGTGCCAATTCTTGTGGTTTTCTGACACTGTCCTTTTTATAATCTTGATCGGATTCTTATTTATTGACTCAGCCAGATCGTTCCCTTGAGGGTAATAGTTGACAAAGTACTTTAGTTTAATGCCTTTTTCCAGAGAGAAAACATTCATATCTAGGGAATAAAAATAAGAAGCATTATAAAAAACCAGACATTCAGGAATTTTGAATCGAGTGATGATATGGGAGTTCAGAAACGACACTGCCTAATTTGTATTGACCAATTTTAATGGTAAAGCTTCAGAACATCTCGTAAAATAGTCTATTTCCATGAGAATGTACTTGTTCTACTGTGAGGAAGGTGGGTTGATTGGTCCTATAATGTCTAGTCCCCACTACTGAAAAGGTGTGTCTATCGTAATAGGTTGCAAAGGAAAAGATGCCTTTTTCACCCGTCATGCATCCTTTTGACAGATTATGCACTTGCGGGACAAAGCATGAGCATCCTTAAACAAGGTAGGCCAATAGTAGCCAATCCTTATCACTTTGTGGGCAGTGGTATCTCCACCAAAATGACCTCCGACATCACCGGAGTGTAGTTCAAACAACACCTTTTCAGATTCTTCTTTTTCTAAACAATGCAGAAAAACACCGTCTAAATTATTTTGAAATAATATATCATTAATTAATTGGAAAGAGGTTTATTTAAGCCTAAGTTCTCTTCTGTTTTTGGGATCAATATTACGAGGAGTAGTTCCGTACAACAAATAAATATGATATTCTCATACCATGGATTGGGCACAGTTTGTGTACAACTGATATATTTTCCATCATGTTGATTTACAATTGATGTATTTATTTGACTTTCTAATTTCTCAACTAAATCAACCACCAATTTACAAAGGCCTTGACCTCTTACGATTTGTGCAGGTACAATTTCGAGGTCATATTCCTGCATTGATGTCATCCAATTTTCCCTTTTCTTTCCCAGCTCTTTCTGCACTAACAAATTTCTCACAGCAGGGTAAGGAACAATAATTTTTGTCCTGGATTTTAACAGGTAAGACCTGAAATGTTTAACAGCTTTAAAAACAAAGTAGGCCTGCTGATTTACCGCGGGGTAATTTGGTTCTCCTCCTTTAAAGGAAGAGATCATAAATGAGATGGGTATCTCATTGCTTTCAATATTTTTTTGCATAAGTACAGCGACATAAGATCTGTCAGATGCAATAGTGTATAATGTAAAATCCTGGGAAAAGTTAGGGCTCATCAGGGAAGGTGCCTCAATTATGGTTTTTATGATAGAATCGAAAGATTGACTCTCTTGTGGTCCCCATGTATATAAAACATCATTTTTAATAAGATTTTGTAGAGGTATAACCATTTCAGAGAAACTCAGGATGAATCGTTTGAAAAAAATAATTTTATCCAAAAAGGATTGCATGGCCTTTTTGGAAGAAGGAGGGGGAAGGTTGGAAATGGCTTGGGTTCTTTCAGGATCAATTATCATTCCATCTTTAGAAACTATAAACCCAAGCAATTTCCCTTGTTCTACTACAAATACTGATTTTTTAGGATTGAGTGAAATGTCGAACTTGCGACATGGTTCTAACACAGCCCTAAGGCGAGACATGTGATATTTCTTGTTTTTGTAAAAGATAGTGACATCATCTAGATAGACCACAATTGACTGGCTGATGATGCCACTGAAAGCAATGTCCATTGCTCTCTGAAAAGTAGCATCGACATTTATCAGTCCAAAAGGAATTTTTTTGTAGGTGTAGGTGCCCCACGGGGTACGAAAGGTGGTTTTAAGCTAGTCTGAAGGGGACATAAGGACCTAGTTATATCCTGAGAAACCATCTAATAAAGATAGTCTTTCAGAACTAGACACTTGTTGCAGAATTTGTTCCATTGGAGAAACATGGTAGTTTTCTTTATCAGATGCTCGGTTTAAATTTCGAATATCGACACAAAGTCAAATTTCTCCACTCTTCTTCCTTGTAGGGACTAAGTTAGATACCCATTGTGTATGCCTAACTGGAAAAATTATCTTTGTAGTAAGTAATTTATTTAGTTCCCTTTTTATGGTAGGTTCCAATTTAGGATGCATTTTCCTCAATTTTTGTTGGAAAGGATGAGTTTGGGGTTTCATAGGAATTACGTGTCATATGATGTTTGGGTCGAAAGTATTTAAATCATCATACATCCAAGAAAATACATAATTAAATTCTTTGAACAATTTTATAAAAGAAGATCTTTCTTGTTCAGAACACCCTTTTCCCAGATTGATATTTTGAGGACTATCTCGTGTTCCTAAATTTATAGTTTCGTACAACAAAGAAGAACTATTTGTTTTGCAATTGACTACCCCTCTAAACTTTTCATGTAGGTCATAAAATTTCTCTAATATGACAATGGATTTGGTGATAGATTTTACCAGCTCAGATTATGATTCTGGAGATCGAGGATCAAATATTACCGTGAAATCTCAGATATTTTCGTCATGAGTTCTTTCATCGATAACTGCATCTTGGAAGGTGTCTTCCATATGAAAAACATTTATGATCTGTTGATCATCATCAAATACTCATCATTTTTTGATGTTGTCAGGAATTGATGGCCTGAATAACAATTTGAATGAGAACGCGTTAGGAGAAAGACTTTCGGCAGTCAACAATTTAGAAGCAACATTAGCTAGTAAATCAACTTCCGTATTACTCATCCTAGGAATAGAATTTATATTGAATGCTATAAATTTATGCATTAAACCCCATACCTTGGTTTGGTAATTCTCAAATGTGGTGACAAACAATGTATTGCATTTCTCACCTGTTTGACTACGATTTCTGAATCACCAAATACTACCAAATTTTGCACGTCCATGACCAGTTCCTTCCTTAATCCCTGCAGAAGTGCTTCGTATTTTGCTATGTTGCTAGTACATTCAAATTCCAACCGAAAAGAAATAAATGTTTTGTTACCTATAGGATTGATAAGCACACAACCAACACCTGCCCCTTCCTGGGATTTGGATCCATCAAAATATAAGGACTAGATTTGTTCGTCATTAGCAATGTTCGATGTACTTGGCAATGCTGCTGCTTGAGTATAGGCTGTTACTTCAGATTGTTGTTCTGGGTTAATGATAGAAGAAATTTCAGTCATGAAATTACCAAATAAATTATTCATTCTCTGCGTTTCAATTGAATTTGCAGCAGTAACAAAAGGCTCATTTGGGTCGTTCAGATCTGTCATAGTGTATTTGAGGTAATGTTCTCTGTTTATTCTGATCTTTTTGGATTGTCCATTTTCTAGCAGCCATAAATGAGACCAGTCTGTAGAAAAATAGCCATGTAACTGTTCTGACTAATCTCTACTAAAAAACATACCATAAACTTCAGGAATGTCAGTAACAATAATATCAATTACTTGATGAACTTTGGGATTGGACGATAATCTTATCAACATGTTTTTGAGTTCACCAATAACTTTAACATTAGTTCGATCTAACT
The DNA here is from genome assembly GCA_009831015.1 of Picea engelmannii. Lineage (NCBI taxonomy): Eukaryota > Viridiplantae > Streptophyta > Pinopsida > Pinales > Pinaceae > Picea > Picea engelmannii. The sequence continues at coordinate 98,672 of ML783177.1, forward strand.
GAATGATCTTTAAATCATAAGGTTTTACTTCAACGTTAATTTTTTGGCACACAGACAAAGGCATCACATTTGATGATGCACTAGAATCAACCATACAATTATGTACATTCCTATTAAAAATTTCAAAAGTTAATAAAAAAGGAGGCACATTTTTTCGTGCAAAAACATCAAAATTCTGTTGTTTTTTTATTGTTGTTCCTAAAACAGTTTTATCTAAGTTTCCTACAATTTTTTATGATGATTTCCTTTTATCCTAGTTTTCCAATGACTTTTTACTTGGGACATCTTTAGCTTTGTTTAAGTCAATTTCTGCTGATTTCTTGCAGATAACATCATTCTTTTTACTATTTTCAGCAATGCTTTGGAACATTTTCTGCAGGATAAGTGGAAATTTCAACAATTTAAAAACTAAAATATTTCCCCTTAATTTTTTAAGATCTTCAACTAAATCATATTCTAAAACTGGGGCACAAAGATTTTGTTGTGTTTCAGTTTTCTTTAGCTGTTTTGAAACCACGTTTTTACTTGTTTCGAGTGAAGGCTTGTTTTGTGTTTTACTTCTAGTGTTATAGGATGGACAGTTTCAAAGTTTGCTTGAAAGATGATGTCTGACAAGTGTTTGAAAACGAGAGGGGAGGAATCCTCCTCATCAAGTGTTTATTCCTCACTAGTATCATCATGATTCTCAAGAGGAGCAGAAACAAAATTGTCATGTGCTTCCAATATTGTTTGCAAATCATACTGTAGACCTTCGAAGTTTAGACCTTCTGTGGTCGGGTTTGGATGATTTGGAGGAAAAGGTTTTCTAAAAGGTGGTATGAAACCTCCTTTACTTGTAGAATCTTCCTCGATGCTTCTTTTCAAGTCAACAACCTGATTGGATAAATTTTGGAAAGCTTTCTGTAAACTCTCCATGTTTAATGTTTCCTGTTGATGTTTGTCTTGAGGAGGCCTAGTGAGAATATCTATTTTATTTTTAGAAGATGAAGTTGTTTCAACCTCACTACTTAGATTATCTTTCAAGCTTAGAATGTCTTTCTCAATCAGGATTGCCTCCCCAAAGGATTTTAATAATGTGTTCTATTTGGACCTTTTAACCCATATGGTGGTGTTGTTATGCATGGCCTTAGTATAATATGCAACAATCAAGTTTTCTGCAGGCATAGAATCTACAGGGATCTTGTTTTTCAGCGTTAGAAATCTCTGGTTAAAGTCTTGAAATTTTTCTTTAGGGTTCATTTTTAAACTAGAGAGTTCCATTACCAAGACTTCTGGAGATTTATCATCTCCAAATTTTTCTAGAAAACAAGTTTCAAACATGTCCCAAGAGACAATGGTCTGAGGCTGTAGTGAAAAATACCAGGTTGAGGCATTCCCCTCAAAAGTGTAAGGGAATAATCTGCACATGACATATTCGTGTTCGACACTCTAGAGCCTAACATCTAGCATAAATTTCTTGATGTGGTCATCAACTGATTGCTTTGAATATGGATCAAATTTGGGAAGCCATTTCTTTGGATGTTTAGGCAATGGGTGTTGAGGTCTGGGCACAACGACGACATCTTGATGGAGCCAAGGTCTGATGGGATTATTTTGGTTTTCCATGGGATTCGGTGGAGTTGAAGGTTGAGATGAAGAACTATCTTCGTCTGAGGATTCCCCTTCTGAAGAAGGTGGAGAAGAACCAGGTGGGGATGGTGGGATACCAGATCCTCCAACACCAAGGATACATGCTTCAGCGAGATTGGTAATATTACCACCTATAGGGTTTTTGTGCAGAACAGTGTGTTATCGCGCAGTTTATATTTTAGAAGCAAAGGCTCTAAAGTGGAAGGTCAAACTAGCGTAACAGGGACCTACCCCACCCAATGTCACCACAATGGGGAGGTCCTTTCTATTTAGGGAGGCTAGACTCAAGGGAGACGTCCCTGGCAATCTGGGGTTTGAAAGGAAAAGGCTCAAGGGATTAAGGCTAATTTCTCCTTCACAGATTACCACCCAAAAGATAGTCAAATAAAGAATAACCACAGAGAAGGCACCTACTTGCGAGATAAGACAACAATGGAACTAGTACATGCAATAATGGTTAATACTTCAAAAATCAATGACTATCCAAATTCAATGTATATGAGCAAATACAACAGTAAATATTGACGAAGTTAATGTTTGCAATAATGACAATGGAAATATAATGTTACTTGTCAATAAACACTAGAACAATATAACATCCAATGAAAATAATTAATCCTTGAATCAAATCAATGCATTAAACATCATTAGTTGTTCACATACAATAGATTGCTGAGTCAATATCTTAGGGATGACGTCATCTTCTTAGGGTTAGTATGATTTTATTTAATAAGCAATGTATAGGATGAAATGAGGTCAACGTTTTGCTAAATAGCTTATGTAAGATCACCAATTCATCAATGTCTATAATAATGACCAAGCCAATAGTACTTTCAATCAATAATAGCTCAATAAATGCTTGACCTCATCATTAATTGCTTATTTGCTAGTTAGAAAGGTTGTTGCGTCAAGTATGACGTTAGCCTAGGTTAGTAGTGTTAGGGTTAGTTAGGGTTTCAAAATTTGAAGTTTGAAAGATGATTTTACACAACAAAGGCTCAATGTTGTAAGTTTAACCAGTGCCTTAGGGTAAAATGGAGTCAAAAGTAAGGGCAAAAGATCTCGGGAGGACTTACACTTAGAGACTAGAGAGTAGGGTTCCAAGGTGCTGCAATGGCAGGGCCCTAGAATCAAAACCCTAAGGGAAGGAGGCTCATTCCGGTGTTGCTTAAGAAAGGCCTCATGTTCCTTCCTCTTTCTCTAAATACTCTTGGCAGAACGACTAGCTTCAAAATACAGATTTAAGGGAGAAAGTGTTGCAGGGGCAAGGCTTTCAAACCCTAGAAGGTTAAAACCCTAGGTGTAAATTCAATTAGGCCTAGGACGCCTCCTTTTTTCAACCTATAACTTTAATGCTAACTCAGAAAAAGGGAGAGAAGTGTAGCAACGACTAGGCTATATCTTCCTCTTTCAATGGCCTAAATTATTTCTCAAGCATGGGGACATATAGCAATGACCTACTAGTGTGCTTGCTACCTAGGGTTTCAAGATCCAGCAATATAATAGACAAATGTAAGAAATTAAGCCTACAACCATTCACTTAAGAAGTTTTGCATGAAAAATTCACTTACATATCATGAAGAATGCACAATCAAACCCTAGTTGTAAACCTTCCATGAGAGAAACACCATATATGCCAAGAGAAATCCTCCAAGAAGAGTTGTGCCTCACTTAGAACACCAAAAATACCAAACAAAAGGCTAAAAGATAGCCTCTCACAAGAGAGTGAGTTGTGTTATGTTTAAAATGAGGAGAAACATCCTCAATTTATACCAATCCATGACCTTTCAATTAAAAAATAGGTCATTAAAACAACCGACAAGGCTGACTACAAAATTTACACTGTTTTTACATTAACTGCTAGAAAAATGACATAATATGAGCAAAAAGAGGGACATCAAGCCCTTCTGAGGGAGATGTTGGCCCTTTTTGGGCATTTATAGCATCCAGAAGCTAGACGTTGGCCCTTCTAGGGATCCTCCAAGCTGCCACACGTGCCAAAGAGCCTCATCACACTACCACACACTCAGAATAACATCCTTCTTTCCTGGGTGACGTCCTGTCCATCAAGGGGCAAACATTCCATCTGCAGTGGGTGATCCCCCCTAGGCCGGGCTCTGCCAAAGTGTCCTGGGTAGAACGTCCTTCTTTCTTCATGTGCAAAGGCATCATCACAACGTTGTCCTGCATCTACCATCCCAACAACCATCTGATGGGTTCTTCAGCCCCATGGAGGTCCGAGCTAATCATATCCCCATGTGTACCGGTCCACTGGTACCTGTCCGCTGGGTGTGGTCCTGCACATCAAAAACTACGCCCTCCATGGGCTCATCAGTCCTCAGGTTCATAGCAATGTCAATCATGTTTCATCATTAAATTTATCAAATACATGCATAAAATCCCTAACATATCATCTAATAGCTCAAAGACATTACACTGATCTACTATACAAAGTTGAAGAAATAGACAGAACAACCTATTGGGCCAGTATCCATAAGAAGAGGAAAGTTTCCATAGAATATCATTCAAGCCATGTATATGAAGTGATATGGTCTAAGGATGTCCAGTCATAGTGAAGACCAGGGCTAGGTATTGTCTGTGGGTGCCTTTGTAGGAGGTGAGTTGTACCCGTCGTGGATGCACTTTTTCCAAGCCCCTTTATTGCCTTTATTTATTGTTTTTTCTTTCTTTTTTACTTCAAGGTCTTGACCAGAGGACACTGCCTTGGCGTGGTGACTAGAGCTGACAGTGTTACCCACTGGTATTTTCGCAGAAATGATAAGGCTGGCTCGTGATGAGACCCCCTTTCCCTTGGCCATGCAATCAAAGGTCATTTCCCTGGCGTGGTGACCAGATAATGGCAATGTCATACTGCTAGATACCTATGAACATAATGGGGCGGATCGTGATGAGACCTCCCATCCTCTTGGTTAGGTCTTGTTTTATTATTTTTCTTCGGGTCCCTTTCGTTTCTTATCGAGAGGCCTTTTATTGCCTTCTTAGGGATCCCTGGGCGAAGCATCTCTAGGTTTTATCTCCTATGGCTTTTATATTTTACCAGCTTCTTTTACCCCCTAGGCCTTTAGCCCCTTCTTCCCATAGGATGAAGTGTAACCCCTCAAATAGGTCATCCTAATGCCCGGACCAGGGGAATGGGATGGATGTATGGGAGATAAGATGTAAAGTGATAGTATGATGGGAGCGGACGATGGTTCTTTAAATCCCCCCTGGTGGCTAACCAAAAACCATGGATACAAGCTTGCTAGGGAATCCCGTTAATCCCCCCAAACAATGGTCAAGTGGGTTAGTGTAAGATCCAAGCAGTTGTCAGAAATGTAAGGAACCTGATGCATATATAAGAAAGTTATAATGATCAAACATGACACATACCATGATACCTGGACCAATTACCTCATGGAGCAAGAGTCTTCTCTGATGCAAGTCCAAGCCGATGGTGATGGATTCTTCTGCTGCTGACAGGACAAATCTAGCGAAGAAGAAGAAGGATGGGCCCTCCAGGGCCATGCTCAGGTCAATCCTACTCTCGGTACTCCATGTCTAGGACCTGTGGGCCTCGAGACATGATCTCCTAGTTATCCCTAGAAATTGGGGATAACATCTGGCTCCAACTCGGGGACATGTGCTCACTGTAGAGCACATGAGAACCTCAACATCTCTGGCATAAACCTACAGACCTTCTCACACTCGAAAAGAAATATCAGCTACAAAAGGTGGGGTTTTATTGCCACCCTGCAAAATATAACATGTATACATATGAGATAAAACAATCAAGATGCATATGAGGAAACAAACAAGAAATGCAGATGGTATAATACACGAAAATGCCTACCTATCCATACTTACCTATACCGTCATGTGTCTGGAGGGAAATAACGCTTGATATGTAAAGCGTTTACTGGTAGTTTCAGAATTTCTCCTTCCATTGTCTCCAGGTTGAAGGAATTTGTACCTGCACAACTCTTGATATTATAAGGGCCTCCCCATAGGCTGTCAAATTTTTTGTGCATGTCAGGCTTCTCTTTTCTTTTATCCCATAGTAGGACAAGATCCCCTTTGGCGAAAATTCTTTCCTTGGCTTTGTGATCAAAAGTGTTCTTTATCTTCTCTTGGTTCCTTGTCATTTGACCTAAGGCATGTCTTCGTGTTTCATCTAATTCTATCAGCTGATTTATTCTTCCTTGGATTGCCTCTGCATCAGTGTCGTACTGTTGCGTGAATCGGAGGATAGGAATTTGGAGATTTACGAGAAGTTTTGCTTCAAGTCCATATACCAGCTCAAAAGGAGTTTTCCCTGTGGAAGTTTTCGTTGTTATTCGATCTGCCCATACTGCATACTTTATTTTACTATCCCATGATTTCTTATTTTCCCTGACAACCTTTTTCAGGATATTCATGAGGTTCTTGTTGGTTGATTTTGCTAACCCATTTCCTTGTGGGTAGTAGTTCGAGTAATGGGATAGGGTAATGCCATATTTGAAACAAAATTCTACCAGAGCATAGGAGCTGAAAGCTTTGGCATTATCCGTAGTGATCTTGGAAGGGACCCCAAACCTAGTTATGATCCGATCTTCTAAGAAATTCATGACAACCTCTTCGGTGTCCTTCTTTGTAGGGATTGATTCAACCCATCTAGTGAAATAATTTGTAGCTGTCAGGATCCACCGGTAGCCATTACTTGAATTATCTTTGAATTCACCAATAAATTCCAGACCCCATTGCTGAAATGGTGCCTTCACTACTATTGGTTTCAAAGGTTGTGCTGGGAGTTTTGGTTTACCGGTGAAGTATTGGCAAGGTTGATAGGATCGAACGTGCTGATAAGCATCTAAGAAAAGTGTTGGCCAATAATAACCAACCCTCAATATCTTATGGGCAATAGTACGTGCAACAAAGTGTCCACCATAATGCCCAGAATGCAATTCCTCCAAGATCTTCTTTTCCTCGTCCTTGTTTACACATCGAAGTATAAAACCATCAGGATTCTTCCACCCAAGTCCATCTTCAGTCAGGAAATAATTCATAGCCTTCAACCTCAAAGCCCTCCTCTTGTAATCTACCAGGTGGTCAGGGAAAGACAAGTTTTTTATATAGTAAACTATGTCGGAATACCATTCATCATGTTCTAGTTCACTTACTATTACATTCACCTGCTCATTCTCACCCATCTGTATGGCTTCCTGATTGCTTTCAGTTAGCATTTGGGCCAGACCTTGTCCCTTTATTATATTGGTGGGATTTATCTCTAAGTTATACTCTTGGATTTTTGAAACCCACTTTCCTCGAGTACCCATACAGTCTTGTTGTGACAAAACATCTTTCACAGCCGGGTAAGGGACATAAGCCTGATTTTATTATAACCGATGTAATTTCTGAAGTGTTTGAGGGATTTAACCAAAGCATAGGCATGTTTCTCTGTGATGGAGTAATTCAATTCTGAATCTCTCAGGACTTTGCTCATAAAAACTATGGGGTGTTCATAGTTGTCAGCATCCTTCTGCATCAATACACCTGCAATAGTATCCTGAGATGCAAATGAGAACATTATGAAATCTCACGAAAAATTAGGACTGATCAAGACGGGGGCTTGGGAGATGGAATTATTGATGTATTCAAAAGATCTGTTAGTCTCATTTCCCCATCTGAAAGAAACATCCTTTTTCAGCAGAGCGCTTAATGGTTTTATCCTTTCAGCAAAGTTAGGCACAAATCTGCGGATGAAGTTGATTTTTCCAAGAAATGACTGTAGGAATTTTTTGTTGACTGGAGGGCGAACATATTTTATAGATTGGACTCTTTCAGGATTGATGGAGACTCCCCCTAGTGAGGCCACGTGTCCCAACAGTTTTCCTTCGTCAATACAAAAAACAGACTTTTTAGGATGTAGTGAGATACCATACTTCCTACATCGTTCAAAAACAATCCCGAGGTGGGAGAGATGGTCTTTCCTATCCTTGGACACAATTGTGAGGTCATCTTGGTAAATTTCTATGATTTTTTGTATAAGGTCTCTGAAGGAAAAATCCATTGCTCTCTGAAAGGTGGAACCCGCATTCATGAGGCCAAATGGCATTCTCAAGTACATAAAAGTTCCCCAGGGCGTAGTGAATGCAGTCTTGAGTTGATCCTCCCCTTTGAGTAAAACTTGGTTGTATCCCGAGAATCCATCTAGCATAGACATCATCCCTGCCCCTGTGACTCGTTGAAGCAGATTTTCCATGTTTGGGAGGGGATAATTATCCTTTAATGACAGCTGATTGAGGTTGCGGAAATCAACACACTGGCGGATATCACCATTTTTCTTCCGAACAACTACCAAGTTTGACATCCAAGAAGAATACCTGATTGGGGTTATGATACCAGCGTCGACCATCTTTTGAAGTTCCTTTTGTATCTATCCAGCTAACTTCGGGTTGATATGTCTCAACTTCTGTCGAAATGGCTTGGCTCCTTCCACCAAGGGTATAGCATTTTGGATAACATCTCCTCTATAGGCCTTTAAGTAATCATAGTTCCAAGAAAAGGTGTCTCTGAACTCCCTAATGAGCTTCAATATCTCCTTCCTCTCTTTCTCAGTAGTCCCCTTTCCAATCTTGACCATCCTCGGATCCATCTCGGTACCAATGTTGAACTCCAAGGCTTCCTCAACTTGCTTATTGGTTCTTTTTCCCTTGAAAACATCATGTTTGTCAAAAAGGTTTTCTAGAGGAATACAACCTTTTGGCAAGGTATTGTTTTGCAGGTTGATGATTTCCAAGTCCATAGAATCAGCCAGGAAAGCAACTTGTGTATCTGTAAATTTGTTGCTATTCTCCATGAATCTGATGATTTGATCATCATCCTCGAAGACCTACCAGTGCTCTAGATTGTCGGGGATAGAAGGTCTAAAAAGAACCTCCATTCTGCATAGATCGTGAAGAGGTCCTTCGCATGGTTGCAAAGTGGAAGTTGAGATAGATAGAGCATCAACTACATGGTTTTCTTCTCGAGGAACAACTTCAATTGATATTTTTCTGAAAGATTTTGAAAGAGTTTGAGCTACATCTCGATACCTTTTTAACTTCTCATTCTTAGTGGAAAATCTCATTAAAACTTGCGACACGATGAGGTCTGAGTCACCTTTTACTTCCAAGATCATAACGCCTTTGTCGATTTCCAGATTAAGCCCCAGAATCAAAGCTTCATATTCAGCCACATTGTTGGTGCAACAGAATTCCAACCTATATGAATGGTAGAAAACTTCTCCTAATGGAGCTATCAAAACTACTCCAGCACCCGATCCAAAGCTTGAGTGTGAGCCATCGAATTCCAAGGTCCAGATCCCTTCTGTTTCTTCAACTATGTCCATATCCAACTTTCCTTCCTGAATGAACCAATCACTCAGACCATTTTTGATGCATAAAAGTTGATCGTCTACCTCATCGGGGTTTTCAACTGGTGATCCAACAAAGGGCTCATTGTAGATGGTGTAAAATCCTCCTTCAGGATGAGGGATGATGGCTCTGTATTTCTCTTTGTGAATGCTCCCATTAAAATGTTCAACAAGATCATTGTGGAGGATAATCCCAAAATTGTTAATATCATTCACGACGACCACATTCATCAAAAAGGGAGAACTGGGATAGGAGTCAAAGGCCACCTCGAGATTGTTGATGATTCCTTTTGCAAAGTTATCTCTGGTATTTGCTTGTGAGATCTTCAGACCTAATTGCTGCATAATTTCTTCTGTCATTATATTAGTTTTGGCTCTTGGGTGTAGGAGACAGTTGTGGAGGAGAAAATCTTTGACTCGGAGGGAGACATAAAAGGGTTTGAACTCACCAGTCTTAGAAACAGGGTGTCCCACCTGATGAATAAAAAGAGAAAAGTCTTTAGGAAGGCTTGGCTCAATGTTTTTGTGTGATGCATCCCCGACTTCACCCGCCGGATGGGCCCTCTTTAACAGAGGTTCTTGAGGAGAGATAAAACTCTCATGAGAAAGGCTCCATTTCCTTTTGGTAGGGGCTAATTCAACCTGGAGGATGTTTAGAGGTTCAGGTTTTGCCATAGGTTCATTTCCTGGGTCCCATAGTTCACAATTCAGGTTTCTTTGTTGGATGTAGTCATCAAAATCAAGATTTCTTTCAATTTGAAATGCCATGTCTTGTGCTTCTTCCAAAGTTGTTGGTGACCGGTCCCTAACGTTGAATTGCAAGGTTCCTTCTAAAGAGGACAGGAAATGATCAATGATGGCTTGTTCTGAACCCACCTTTGACCGGATCTTCTTGAGGAAAAGGTTGAACCTATCATTGAAATCTCTTATAGTTTCACAAGGTCCTTTGAAAATGTTGAGGTATCGATAAAAGGAATCTTGTGAATGTTCATCATCACACCACCTTATTTTAAAGGCCTTTTGTAGCTCTTCAATGTTTTTTATGCTTCCTTTGGGACATCCGTCAATCCAGACTTTAGCATCTCTAGTAAGAGAACTCACAAAGAGTCTCATAAATACATCAGGGTGATCTTGACCGGCCAAATGAAAGTCAACACTGTCGCAAAAATGGGTCCAATGTGAGTTTCCAGGGGTACCCTTTCCTAAAAAGAAAGGTAGCCAAGAGTTTGCATTTGTGGGCAAATCATGTAATCCACCTTGAATGTTGCTAAAGTCAAAGCAGTTGAAACTATCTGAGTGAGACCACTTGTGAGGGTTTGGATTGACTGGGGGCACAAAATTCGTTAGAATGATGGTTGTCATAGTAGGGGGATTTGAATATTGTTTCCCGCTACGGGTTGTCATGGAGTCGCTAGATAGTTTTCCTGAAACTATCAAAGAATAGGGGAATAAAGTCTTAGTGGAGTCACCAGGTAAGATTGCAAGAGAAATGTATTTGAGGCAAGGCTTACCAAAGGATTTGTCGTTGAGGAAGATTGACTCAGTGTTCCCCAGCAACAACGCCAAAATGTTATTGCGTAGTTTGTATTTTAGGAGCAAAGGCTCTAAAGTGGAAAGTCAAACTGGCGTAACAGGGACCTACCCCACCCAATGTCACCATAATGGGGAGGTCCTTTCTATTTAGGGAGGCTAGACCCAAGGGAGACGTCCCTGACAATCTGGGGTTTGAAAGGAAAAGGATCAAGGGATTAAGGCTAATTTCCCCTTCACAGATTATCGCCCAAAAGATAGTCAAATAAAGAATAACCACAGAGAAGGCACCTGCTTGCGAGACAAGACAACAATGGAACTAGTACATGCAATAATGGTTAATGCTTCATAAATCAATGACTATCCAAATTCAATGTATATGAGCAAATACAACAGTAAATATTGACAAAGTTAATGTTTGCAATAATGACAATGGCAATATAATGTTACGTGTCAATAAACACTAGAACAATATAGCATCCAATGAAAATAATTAATCCTTGAATCAAATAAATGCATTAAACATCATTAGTTGCTCACATACAGTAGATTGCTGTGTCAATATCCTAGGGATGACGTCAACTTCTTAGGGTTAGTATGATTTTATTTAATAAGCAATGTATATGATGAAATGAGGTCAACGTTTTGCTAAATAGCTTATGTAAGATCCCCAATTCATCAATGTCTATAATAATGACCAAGCCAATAGTAATTTCAATCAACAATAGCTCAATAAATGCTTGACGTCATCATTAATTGCTTATTTGCTAGTTAGAAAGGTTGCTGCGTCATGTATGACGTCAACCTAGGTTAGTAGTGTTAGGGTTAGTTAGGGTTTCAAAATTTGAATTTTGAAAGATGATTTTACACAACAAAATCTCAACGTTGTAAGTTTAATCAGTGCCTTAGGGTAAAATGGAGTCAAAAGTAAGGGCAAAAGATCTCGGGAGGACTTACACTTAGAGACTAGAGAGTAGGGTTCCAAGGTGCTGCAATGGCAGGGCCCTAGAATCAAAACCCTAAGGGAAGGAGGCTCATTCCGGTGTTGCTTAATTAAGGCCTCATGCTCCTTCCTCTTTCTCTAAATACACTTGGCAGAACGGCTAGCTTCAAAATACAGATTTAAGGGAGAAAGTGTTGCAGGGGCAAGGATTTCAAACCCTATAAGGTTAAAACCCTAGGTGTAAATTCAATTAGGCCTAGGACGTCTCCTTTTTTCAACTTATAACTTTAATGCTAACTCAGAAAAAGGGAGAGAAATGTAGCAACGGCTAGGCTATATCTTCCTCTTTCAATGGCCTAAATTATTTCTCAAGCATGGGGACATATAACAATGACCTACTAGTGTGCTTGCTACCTAGGGTTTCAAGATTCAACAATATAATAGCAATATAATAGAAAAATGTAAGAAATTAAGCCTACAACCATTCACTTAAGAAGTTTTGCATGAAAGATTCACTTACATATCATGAAGAATGCACTATCAAACCCTAGTTGTAAACCTTCCATGAGAGAAACACCATATATGCCAAGAGAAATCCTCCAAGAAGAGTTGTGCCTCACTTAGAACACCAAAACTACCAAACAAAAGGATAAAAGATAGTCTCTCACAAGAGAGTGAGTTGTGTTATGTTTAAAATGAGGAGAAACGTCCTCAATTTATACCAATCCATGACCTTTCAATTAAAAAATAGGTCATTAAAACAGCCGACAAGGCTGACTACAAAATTTACACTGTTTTTACATTAACTGCTAGAAAAATGAAATAATATGAGAAAAAAGAGGGACGTCAAGCCCTTCTGAGGGAGACGTTGGCCCTTTTTGGGCATTTCCAGCATCCAGAAGCCAAACGTTGGCCCTTCTAGGGATCCTCCAAGTTGCCACACGTGCCAAAGAGCCTCATCACACTGCCACACGCTCAAAATAATGTCCTACTTTCCTGGGTGACGTCCTGTCCATCAAGGGGCAAACGTTCCATCTACAGTGGGTGATCCCCCCTAGGTCGGGCTCTACCAAAGTGTCCTGGGTAGAACGTCCTTCTATCTTCATGTGAAAAGGGATCATCACAACATTCTCCTGTCTCTGCATCCCAACAACCATCTGATGGGTTCTTCAGCCCCATGGAGGTCCGAGCTAATCATATCCCCATGTGTACCGGTCCACTGGTACCTGTCCGCCTGGTATGGTCCTGCACATCAAAAACTACGCCCTCCATGGGCTCATCAGTCCTTGGGATCATAGCAATGTTAATCATGTTTCATCATTAAATTTATCAAATACATGCATAAAATCCCTAGCATATCATCTAATAGCTCAAAGACATTACACTGATCTACTATACAAAGTTGAAGAAATAGACAGAACAACCTATTGGGCCAGTATCCATAAGAAGAGGAAAGTTTCCACAGAAGATCATTCAAGCCATGTATATGAAGTGATATGGTCTAAGGATGTCCAATCATAGTGAAGACTAGGGGTAGGTATTGTCCGTGGGTGCCTTTGTAGGAGGTGAGTTGTACCCGTCATGGAGGCACTTTTTCCAAGCCCCTTTATTGCCTTTATTTATTGTTTTTTCTTTCTTTTTTACTTCAAGGTCTTGACCAGAGGACACTACCTTGGTGTGGTGACCAGAGCTGACAGTGTTACCCACTGGTATTTTCGTAGAAATGATAAGGCTGGCTCGTGATGAGACCCCCTTTCCCTTAGCCATGCAACCAAAGGTCATTGCCATGGCGTGGTGACCAGATAATGGAAATGTCATACTGCTAGATACCTATGAACATAATGGGCCGGCTCGTGATGAGACCTCCCATCCTCTTGGTTAGGTCTTGTTTTATTATTTTTCTTCGGGTCCCTTTCATTTCTTATCTAGAGGCCTTTTATTGCCTTCTCGGGGATCCCTGGGCGAAGCATCTCTAGGTTTTATCTCCTATGGATTTTATCTTTTACCAACTGCTTTTACCCCCTGGTCCTTTAGCCCCTTCTTCCCACAGGACGAAGTGTAACCCCTCAAATAGGTCATCCTAATGCTCGGACCAGGGGAATGGGATGGATGTATGGGAGATAAGATGTAAAGTGATAGTATGATGGGAGCGGACGATGGCTCTTCAAATCCCCCCCGGTGGCTAACCAAAACCCATGGATACAAGCTTTCTAGGGCATCCCGTTAATCCCCCCAAACAATGGTCAAGTGGGTTAGTGTAAGATCCAAGCAGTTGTTAGAAATGTAAGGAACCTGATGAATATATAAGAAAGTTATAATGATCAAACATGACACATACCATGATACCTGGACCAATTACCTCATGGAGCAAGAGTCTTCTCTGATGCAAGTCCAAGTCGATGGTGATGGATGCTACTGCTTCTGACAGGACAAATCTAGCGAAGAAGAAGAAGGATGGGCCCTCCAGGGCCATGCTCAGGTCAATCCTACTCTCGGTACTCCATGTCTAGGACCTGTGGGCCTCGAGACATGATCTCCTAGTTATCCCTAGAAATCGGGGATAACACAGAGTCTTGAGTTTGTTCTTGAAGATTTGTGAAATCAAGGGGTTGATTAAGTTTCCTACCAGGTTGGTGGATTCGAGATAAAGCACTCTGAGTTCTTATGATTGACTGGAGAATAATTTCTTGGACATCAATTCCTTGAGGAACTGGTGTCATTGGTTCAACGAGAATGTCAGGGGTAGTTTTTGAGGTAGTAGGTAGGTCAAGTGTAGCATTATTGTCTAAGTGACTACACGTTATGACAGGAGAACGATTGTTTGGGGGAGTTGTACGACCTCCATGTGCCATAAATGAATTTTAGGCCCTTCTTCTAGCGCCATTTGTTGACAAACGCTTATGACACATCGTCAACAGGAATGATAGATCTGGACTGGGGTTGTCTATTTAACCCAAGCCGTTTGTGATGATCTAACCTGAAGGGTTTAATGGCTCCATTAGCTAACTAGGGTCCTAAAAACTATGAAAGTAAATAAACTAATCTAAAGCTACAATCTTAACAATTAATACATTAATCACAAATGTATAGTAAGAGTGTTAATATACAATGATGATATACAATTTGCAAAGTTTAAACAAAGCTTTGCGAAAGTGATTGTTTGAAGATAATTTTTCTTAACCAGATTAAGTAAAAACAAAACTTATTCTAATGATCAAACTATCAAACTATTAAATAGTGAATGAATATAATTGTAATTATTTGACGAAAACAGACAAAGCTAATTAACTTCTAGATAATGCAATAATGATTCATTCATAACTAATTTAAATAAATAACACATGGACTAACCTCTAGCTAATCAATGAAACTAAGTTTATCTCTCTGTGTTGTGTGAGCTCCTGCTTGTCCTTCATTTAAGGGAAACCTATGACAAAACAATCATAGTACTTCCTGAATAAATTTAAAGAAGTCTTTGATATTTTGGAGTGAATTTATAATAGCAGAAAGACAAATAACTATATTTCCTGTGATCTCAAGATAACCAATATATGAGAACGAAAGAAATCTCAATTCTGAGCAGTGATGTTATCAACCATTTAATATCAGAAGCAAACTCAAAAATACCTAAATAGTTGATCGATCATAGGTAGAAACTAAACCAACAGATCATGGAAGACATTCAAATAATCAACGATATGAAATATCATGTGAAGACAAGACTAAATCTAGATCAACACAATAACATAGAAATAACAGGAGAATACAATGAAACAAGCATTGCACAATTCACACAGGTCTAATGCCGATAGTAAACTGCTTTCCCATATCACTTTGAAAATTATATGTCCATACTGTGGTCCAAAAAAAGTTGTCTTTACACTAAGCAACAACAACTATTTAAACATGTCTTGGATCAATAACCTCTTATCATACAAGATAGAGGATGATCCCTGAAAATAAGTTTTTTTGCAAAAATAGAATAACAACAGGAATACTCCTGTAGGAGTTTATATCAAAAAATAATTACATAAATGACATTGTTTTTTC
The DNA here is from genome assembly GCA_009831015.1 of Picea engelmannii. Taxonomy (NCBI): domain Eukaryota; kingdom Viridiplantae; phylum Streptophyta; class Pinopsida; order Pinales; family Pinaceae; genus Picea; species Picea engelmannii. The sequence goes on from ML783177.1 coordinate 114,214, forward strand.
AAATCTGAGAAATTACTAAGCTATTGAGCACTTAATCCATGATTCCTTCTCCTTGAAAATAACATCATAAACTATTGTTTACCTGAAAACGATAAAACAAAATCAAATTTTAGATAACAATACAAATTAATAATTTTAAATAGGCTGGCTACAAAATCTTTCGATTTTGTAGCTAGTCTTAAAAATAAAAACAAAATAAAAAATAAATCCATCTATTGTTTTTCCAATAGAATCAAATCACAAAAATCAAAACAAATATTTACCATTTCAAAGATTTGATAAAGAAGCATCTGATAAATCCGAATATATGATGGTGTTGAAATTCATTGAGTTTTTGATAATTACATTACCAACCCGTTTAATTCTATTGCTTGCACTGTCAATGTTTGATCAAGCACATGCTTTTAATTCTTCATTTTCCCTCTCGAGAAAGAAGTTTTGTGCCACCATTTGGTTTAACTGTGCTTGGATACAGGGAATATTCATGTAGTATCTCTCATCCCAATCAAGACATTTTTCACAGTGAACTGGTTCTATGGTAGGTAGAGGTCGAGTCTGTTTTGTAGAAGGTGCTTTGGTCTATCCTTTAATTTGCTTTAGATCGTGTCATATACCAGAGAAACCCTCTTGGTGCTTTAGGAATAGTGGGAGATCAGAAACAAAATCATACTATATAGCATCAATATCGATTTCGTTTCCCAGGAACTGGTCATCTACATCCTCTTGAGCAAGAAATTTATCGATCTCATCCTCATAAAAATGATCATCGCCCTCGATCACTGGGATCAAGCTCAGATGATCTCGTTGGCGATTTATCAAATTTATAGATATGAGCCTGCCTGGTCTCTTGTTTATAAAATTCACATCCAGATTAATCCGTTTCTCATACCTGCCTTTTTTCTTGACAACTGATTCGTTTGGGACAAGTCGAATAGGCTCATGAGTAGGAACAAAAGAAACTGTATCCTTTAAGTCACCTAGAATTTCTTCCAAAGACTTTCTGGGCACGAAAACACATCGTGGCTTCTTGTTTGATGGCTTATGGATAGTGACAGAGGTTTGGTCCATGGACGCATGGCCTTCTTATGGATTAACACATAGGTTTTTGACAGTAGGTTTAGATCTATAGGGACTGGGGTTTTCACTGAGATGGAGAGGTAATTCAGTTATATTGTTGGGTAGGGTAAAATTATTTCTCAACAAGAAAGTTTCCCAACTGTCCCCAGTATTAGATAGATGCGATATCATGAGGATTCGAATGAGGCCATGGTGGAACAGGCTTGAAAATGTGTTCAACCTCGATCTCTTGTAAAACTTAGACATTTTCTGCAGACTCCTCAAAAGAGAAAACGATATATTCAAACTGAAACCTAGAAAAACCATAAGAAAGTGGATATGATAGAAGAAGACCAAGTCATATCTACCTTCACAGGTTATGAATTATTTAAGAATTAGGAGTAGGCCATGCCATCGGGGTTTGAAAAGGGTAATCGATGTACCTTTTGGACAACACTGCAATTTCTTGGAGGCCATGAGAAAATGCCAAGGAACACCTTCATTTTTGATGTTCTTAAACCATTGATCCCCTTCTTGGGATAACCCTATAGCTTGTGTTATAGAATCCTCGGTCACTTATAGTTACAGATCCCCAATCTTAGCCTTGGAGCCATCAAAAGATTGAGCGGAAGCTTGGGCCACTGCTAGGTTGTAACCCTCAAAACGTTTGATGAAAATGTCCCAGCCATACACCACCAGTTCATCCATGGAATCATCATGCGAGAGGATAGCTTGTGAACCATTGGGTTCTATTCTTACCACGGGTGCCATGGATACTATCACATAGAAAAAGAAAGGGTAGCGAGAGGTGGGTTGTGTTCTCCAACACACAAACAATAGGAAGAGGTCTGCATAATCATGAGGAAACTGATGCCTAAGGGTTCGGGAGGTTACCATAACAAAAATTTGGAGCTTTGAGTGGGAAATAACCATAGGACGTGCAGGATAGTAAATCATTCTGCAAAATGAATACTAAATCCAAAATACCACTACTTACCTCTTACAATAATGAATGCAAGTTTGATTTATGCAGGACAGAGGGTGATATGGAATTTGAGTGTGTTAGTCCTATACCAAGGTGACAAGATCATGATACAACTGGCAAGAGTAGGATTCATATTTCGAATTTAACCCAAGGTTCTACATAGTCAAGCATATATCAAATGTAAAAACCATATAATCAAAAATAGAAATGACTAAGTCATATCTTCCAAAGTGGATAAATCAAATGTTATGATAATGGATCAACAAATGAAAAATATAGGCTTACAAACTTTTAGGTTTATAAAAATAATATAGAGTCCCTTTAGTTACAATCACATTTACAAAAGAACCAAAAGAAATCATAAATTGTATGATGATTACTCAAGCCAAATTTTGTTATAATTTCATGCTTTCAGTCATGAAATTAAACAAAAGAAACAATAGATTAAAACGATGAATTCTTACAAAAACTAGGCCAATAAACCTTCTCAAAACCGAAAGGATATAAAAGTTTGTAAGGAGCAGGAGGTAGCTGCAAAAAAAAAATTATCCCTTGGCGACGACATTTTACCATGATAAATTTTTACAAGAATTATTGGATGCCAAAAGGTTACCGGGTGATTGACCTCCTTTAGATACATCCTCTCACATCTCCTGGACCTTCGACAATGGACATATGAGCTCTAATTTGACAGATATGGTCATGATGTCAGGTAGATGGGAAGAAAGACCACACCTTGGACAGTGCACCCCATACCTTATTCAACATTTGATGTAGGATGTTGCACTTGGTTATGCTTGGACACTACTTAGAGAGGTGATGCATGGTCATTCCACCTTGGGCACTAGCCTTCCCACCTTGGACGTTGAGCTCCTTAATGATGACATCATGCACTAGGATTTTATTGATGATGATGGGCTTGATTTCCATTGAGGCGCCATTTGATGGCTTGACGATTTGATATGACCTTTGATGAGAAAACACACCCTCCACCTTGCTTGTACCCCTTGGATAATGAGACATGGCTTTTGGAGATTTCACGCATGACATAACCACACGTGTGACCTAGGAGGACATTATTATGGTGTATTAGCATGATTATTCATTTTTATAGGCTATTTGAGGGGTTGGCCCCTCTTGTATCATGGATTATTGTTGTTTTAGATCATTATGTGGACATATGCACTAGGGTTATCGCATATAAAAGAGGCTAGTTCTCATTTTGGATCAAACACAACTCACTCACTTGTGAGATCACTATTACTTTCTCTTTATCTATTATTTTTCACTATGGATTCTTATGTACATTTTTGGAGTGACTTGGATGGATGCTTTTTCTTGTTAATGGTGGATTTTTCATGAATTAGGCTTTCTTCATGCTATACGCCTTGTCTAGTAAGTGTTTTCTTTATGTGGATGTGATTTTCATGGTATATTTTGGTGTATTCTCTATTAGAGAGGTAATAGTTGCATGTTATCATTGTTTTCCTTGAATAATTTGAAACCCTAAGGAAGGATTAAGAGAGGTTATCCCTTCCCTTGTTGTATTCACCTTGACTTTATTGAAGCATTGAAGGTCTTAAGGGTTAGGAGTGGTTACCCCCTTAAGGTTTTTCTTGGCTAGGGTTTAGTTTTATGGGTTAGGAGTGGATATCTCCCCAGGATTTAAAACTTAGTTTTACATCCATTCTCTTTTCTAAACAAATTTATCGACCTAATGAGAACTGTGACCTCAAAACGAGAACTCTGGCCCCAAAAAAATCACATTTTTGCATAAAAAACATCAAGATCAACCCCCAAATCAAAAAGTGGTGCTACTGGTAGCACCATTTTTTAAAACAGGGTCAAAATTACAACATTTTTCAAAAATGGCCTTCAAAACTCAGACAGTAGCTAAGAAAAAAATTAAAATCAACACCTAAAAAAATATGTTTTTGAATTTTTTTCTTTTCTTTTCAAGACGTAAATTTTTTAGATAATTTGAAATCATATTTTTAACACTTGGTACCATTAAAACCAAAACCTCAAAATCAACCATCAAATTGAAAAGTACTGCTATTGGTAGTACCCATTCTAAAATTGGGGTATGAAAATGACACATTTTTATAGAGTGGTAAAAGAACTCATCATTATTGTAAACAAAATAATAAAATCAACCCTTAAATGTTTAATTTTTAAATATTATTATCACTCAAATAACAAGGTAATACATAATACCATGAAAATATCACAATATACTTTAAAAATTCAACGTCACTTTTTAATAATTTTTTTACTTTTAATAAAAAAAAAAATACAAGTTACATTGAATGAAACATAAATTATTTCTTAAAAGTATTGTTATATTGTCCATATTCAAAACATATGAGCTAATAAATTTTATTGTATTTTCCATAATAAAAAACATATCATTCATAAAACATAACAAAAGATTCATAACTTCATGTAAGATCATATGTAAGTTCAATGCTCATTTCTAGTTACCATATAAACATCATATGGATAAAAAATGAATAATTTTTTTCGTACACTTATTTAGATTGACTCATGTTTTTTGAAATACCATCAGAGTCTACATTGTATTCAGATGAATGATTGGATGAATATGTAGATGATCCATACTATTCTCTATTGTCGATGAATGCACGATCTGAGTCTACATGCATGCCCAACATTTCAGATGTCAAATGCCTTTTATATCTATGACTAAATTCAACAGACACCCATCTTGCATTTATTTGTTGTGGAAACAACCTCTTGACAATCTCTATTGTCTTAGAGGTCTTGGAGTGAAGAGTTCCTCTCTTTGTCAAATTGAATTCATAAACAAGTAGGTCAACATCATCTAATTTTAAGAGGTCAGTGCGACGACGAGTTGTATTTTGACCCTTTCTTTTTATCTTTCTATTAACATGTTTCTCAACCACCATCTCTGGATTGTAAACACCATTGAATGGGTGTGTACTTTTTGCATACCAATGCACTTCAATTGCAATAACATCATCATTTTCTTTCTCAATATTTTTAACATTTCCAATCCAGAATGGATAACCATGTGGATCTTCAGTCGTTAAAATTGCAATCATGATACCCTCCTTACTATCTTGTACTGAACCCCTGTAAAGGTCTTCCATGGCTTCACGTTGTGCACGTGACCTTCGTGAACCAATATACATTTCTCTTTCCTGTGCTTGTGTAAAATCAATAGCACCTTGAGATTCTTGTTGAACTTCAACAATGTTTGTCTCTTCAGATTCATTTGGCATATTTTGTGGCCAATGAAATGGAGTCTTCAACATTGTATCTTCATTTGTTGAGCTTGAAATTATGTCACTTTGACTATTGAAAAAATACTCCCACCAAATAGAATCAACAACATCAAAATACTCATATGTATCCTTAATGGCGTTTTTTATTTCTTCCAGGCATTCAAAATAATCTACATCTCTATTACACCTCTGTGCATTATGGATTTCAACAACTAATTGTAAAAATAATAAATTTGATGAAAATAATGGATTATCTGGAATGAACTTAAAAAATGCTAAACCCGATGAAGGCCCCCATTTTGTAGTAGTTGAATACTGCTTTTCCCATATAAGTGTTTTCCTATCAATTTTTTTGAAACAAAATTGATGTTGGAAGCTAATGTCATTAAGTTGTTCAATACATTTTTCTTCATGATGTGATCCCTGAATAAATCTTCGCATGTCAACAGTTTCTTCTAATATATGAAAAACATGCTCTGGAATGTATGCTTTCTTAATACATTCAATGAATGATGGTAGGCTTCCAACATTTTTCCTCTTCAATGTTACTGAAAAACGACTGAACATTTGATCAATATGATCATGAGTGTGTCCAACAAGAAGGAAACCAACTTTCACTTTTTGAAAGATTCCCATTTCAATAAGCATGCTTAGATATCCAAACACAATTTGATTTTTATTTTCATGACTAGTGTTGTCCAACTGTAGATAGAGAATTTGAGGAAGATTTCCAGACCAGTGAATGAGCACATGATGAATTATGGTGATGGTTAGATTTGCATCATTATGAATATTTGGAGCTGTGAAGTAAACCCTTGGACACATTTTTCCATTGAAAACCATACAACCAACCAAGTGAAACTGAATGAAATTCTCTTCCTGTAAATTTTTGGGTGTACGGACAAAATGTGGTAGAAGTTTTTTCTTTTGGTCCATGGCATCAATTATCATACATAAATATTTGTTTGGATCTTTATAACACTTCTTCCGATGTTTGTACAAATTTTTCATTTCACTTTATTGTTGATTCTAGTGTTCTTGAAGTGATTTGACTATGGAATCTGCACATGACATAAAATAAAAGTATTGAGCGTATGTTTTCATAGTTGATAACTGTTCAATTAAAAAAAAAAAATAGTAAATACATACCTCTTTCTGCCCCCTCAGATTTATCTCTTCTTTATTTAAGAGTGACACATATACTAAAAATTCTCATCCTTGACTTCTTAGGAATACAGACATTGTTGAATTGGAATATAAACATTGTTGAATTATTTCTTCCACATTTTTTCAAAATATGCATATGTAATAAAATTACTATTTCTTTCAACACCTTCAACATATCCTTTGTACAAGTTGTAGATTTCCCTCCTTGAGAAATTCTCTGGAATATGTATTATGTCTCTATTTGACATACACTCTCCATGTTTTGAAAAGAAATCACACATCCATGACAATGTAGTGTTTGTCAATGGCCCACTCTCTCGTCCATGATGTACCTTTGATTAAAATGAAGGATAGTTTTCCAACCTTGGCTGGATTGTTGATAGACTAAGATTACCAATTGAGTGAATTTTTTTGAAAGCCTTTTTGCAAAGAAAAATATTCTCAATGCGATAATCATATCCTGTATTGGTGGATACCATGCACCCCATCAAATATGAATTTTGCATGCTCTTATTCATTGAAAAATATGTCTTCCTTTTATTCAAGGAATACATGTAGTCCATGTTTTTCAAACAATTCTTTTGACAACATTCACTTGAAATTAATTCACTTATGGAAATTGATTTAGTGAGAAATTCTTTCATATACCTTGTATAACTAGAATGATTTGGATTGATATAAAAAGGTCTAATCTTGGTCCTAGACACAATGTTTCTTTGCATTGTATCCACTATTTCATCATCCTCACTATAAGGATTTTCCTTATCACAAGAAGGAGTATCAAGAAAAACATTGTTCGGAGACTAAACTAGAGAATGTCGATCGCCTTGATTTGTTGCAGCTAAATGATTGAAAACATCATCATCAACATAATCATTTGGAGGAAAATCATTATCAAAATTGTGTCCACCATTGACATAATCATCTTCATTTCTTTCAAAATCCCCACTTGAGTGAAAATTTTCACCATCCTACTTAGTGCCTTGAAAATCTTCATCATTGTTTTGAAAATCCTCACTTGGAGGAAAATAAACATCAACATTGTTTCCTTTTAATTTATCACTCGGGAAAGAGTGTCCACCAATGGCATAATCATCTTGATGTCGACGCCGCTCCCTTCACAATCCGCAGGTCGGAAGGTCGGCGTGCACACAAGATATTTCCTTTATCACGGCCTGAAGAACTCTAAATGGCTCGCCTATTTCCCTATCGAGAAATCTGCACCCACAACAAACTCTCCACGGGATCCCCCTTTTTCAAATCAGGAGATCGGACTTCGCGACATCGCGAGGTCAATGGTCAAGCATTGATCACTTGAATCCCTGAACCCCGATATAAGTCAACGCTTCCCCTTCACTTTCCTTTTCAGGATTTTCTCTATCGCGAATTCGGCGCTCGCGATGTCAAGGAACTTGTTTTCCCGACTCCCGAATCCCGATTAACTGAAACTCTGATACATGCTCGTGAGTTTAACTATTCAACGCCCCGTCACATTTTTCGGGATTTCAGACTTCGTGGTGTCGCGAATCCCGATGCAAATGTTTCGGGACTTCCTGCCGCGAAACCCCGAAATAGCGTGCCACCTGTCCGCCTCGCCGACTCCTGTGGCCCCACACTATTCTTTTAGTTGTTGGGATATCGCATTTCACGATTTCACGATTCCTGTTGCTATGTTCACGGGACTTCCACCCATGAAACCCCGATATGAGTCTATAAGTGTAGATCCAACGGTCCTCGTGACTCGGATCTACGGTCCTGGCCCTCCTGAGCTTTGAACCCTTTGGGAATACTTGGTGTATCTCCCCTGCTTCTCTACTAGATCTTACGGCTCACAGGACTTCGCGAATCCTCCTCGGAGAATATCGACCATCCGTTCCTCCTTGGCGATTTCTGCGAATGACCAAGTGTTCCTCTGCGGAACTCGTCCACCTACGACCCAAACTTACGTCGCCTCCTGCACACTTTTAGTCGCAACCTCTTTGCACTGTTATTCCATTGCTTGAAGGCCTTATCCTTCCTGAGATTTCCTCGGATTTCAAATCCTCAGAAGAAATCTTTGCACGCACTCCTTGCGGAAACTTTCCAAACACCTTCAAGTGCTCGAATCCTTCGACTCTGCGCACCCCTGCAGCAACAGTCTCTCAAAGCTTCGCTCAGGTCCACAACTCTGAGACTTTCTTCAGCCTGCACACTCCTTGCATGGCTTCTATACCCAAATACACTTTTGGGTGAATGAGAACAAAAGCTATCTCTTCTGAGCCCTTTGTCAATGCACTCCTTGCGGACGATTTCGACTGCACTCCTTGCAGGAACTCTTGCTCAGATAGAGAAACAATTGAAACTCATTCCACTTCCTCTCAGAATTCAAATTCAAACCATGAAATCATATACACAGCATATAAAGCAAATGCATAACAGGAAGTAAACATCTATGAGAATATCAATCAACATACATACACAGAGAATAACACAACGCCATGAATTTGAATCAATTTCCTTCTATTAATTCAAGGTCTGTACATGGGTGTTCTTATACAGTTCTTTGCATGTTCTTGCTCCTGCTCTCTATCTTATCTATCTTACAATGATACAATGAGGGTGTCTATATCCCGTTTCCCTCTTTCCTTTAGAAACTGCCTAATCTACACATTAAATTCTACCTACATACATTTATTATCATAAATGCCTTCATCTACTTAAGGACGAGAGCGACTCGCTCAAGGTCCATTACATTCATACAAGTGTGCCTTCAATATAATTGTGCCATTTATGTTTGGCGCATCAACTTCAAGGGGAATATTCAAAAAAATTTGGCTTGCTTGTCCAGTTGTCCGGTGCCTCTGCGTTGGCTCGGTTGAGGTTGGCGATGCTCCTGCATCATACTCCCTCGCTTGAAACTTTTCATGGGATCCTGTCCATGAGCTCGCGCACGGTCTATCCATGCTTTAGAATCTCTACTTCATTCTCCCTGCTAGCATCTTCAACTGGATGGTCCTTCCATTTGACCAAATACTCGTAGTATTCCTTTCTCCTGGTCTTCTTACAAATTCGTTTATCTAGTATCTGCTCCATCTGTGGATTTCCTGTAACTAGCATCTGCTTTCACCACTGAACCTTTGGCTGCTCATTTTCTGCTCCTGCTTCCTCAGGTTTATACGGGTGTAAATATGAGACATTGAATATTGGAGAAACCCTGACCCCATCGGGTAATTCAATCTCATAAGCATTTGCCCCGAATTTTCTCAAGACCCTACACGGTCCGATTTTCTTCATCTTCAGTTTATTATATGTTCCCCTCAGGAACCTTTATTTCCTCAAATGTGCTAGAATCAAGTCACCAACTTCGAACTGAAGTTGTCTTCTGTGCTGATCTTCTCTGTGTTTATACTCCTGACTTGAGTTCTGTAATTGGTCCTTCACCTTGCGGTGAAGTTCCTTCATCACCTCTGCGAATTATTCTGCACTAGCACTCCTAGTCACAGTCTGTTCTGAATCTCTCAGCTCAGAAACTCCTCTCGGCTGCATGCCATAAACAATATGAAACGGACTCTGGCCTATGCTCCTGTTCACTGAGTCATTATATGCAAACTCCACCTGTGGTAATATGTTGTCCCACTGGCTGTGGTGCTTTGTCACCAAGCTCCTCAGTAAGCCTCCCAGACTCCTGTTCACCACTTCTGTTTGTCCATCCGTCTAAGGATGATAAGCAGAACTAAACTCCAAGTTAGTTCCTAGATTCTTCCACAATGTCCTCCAGAAGTGTCCTATGAACTTCGTATCCCTATCCAAAACAATGCTTCTGGGTAAGCCGTGACGTCGAATGACTTCTTTGAAAAACAGGTTCACAATGTGAGTTGCGTCACTGGTTTTCTGACATGGGATAAAGTGTGCCATCTTGGAAAACCTATCCACCACCACAAAGATTGAGTCGAAACCCCTTTTGTGTCCTTGGCAACACCAATATGAAATCCATACTGATTTCATCCCACGGCCTCTCAGGTATGGGAAATGGTTGATAAAAACCTGCATTCTGCCTCCTTCCCTTCGAATGCTGACAAATCCTGCATCTATCCACGAATATTTTAACTTCTGATCGCATTATTGGCCAAAAGTATGACTCGCTCAGCTTCACGAATGTCTTGTCGTGACCGAAGTTTCCATCCAATCCTCCGCTGTGTTTCTCCTTTAGCATATTCTCCCTCATGGAGCAATTCGGAATACACAGTTGATTGCCCTTAAACAACAATCCTTCTTGGATCATGTATTCGCCCCATTTTCTGCTATTTCTGAGAACTGGATTCTCAGCTGCTTCATATGCTTCCTTAAAATCTGGATCATCTGCGTACATGCCCCTGAGATCATCAAAACCCAATGTTTTGACTTTAAACTCCTGCAACAACAAACACTTCCTCCTCAAAGCATCGACAACTTTGTTAGCAGTACCAGAAATATGCTTAATCACAAATGTGAAATTCTGCATATACTCTACCCATTTTACATGTCTTTGATTCAACTTCTCCTATTGAGTCACAAACTGTAATGCCCGATTATCACTGTATAAAACAAATTCTTTCGGGATCAAGTAATGCCTCCACTTTTTCAATGCCTGTATGATAGCATAAAACTCCTTATCGTATGTGGAGTACTTCACCTTCGCTTCATTCAGCTTCTCGTTGAAGTATGCAATCGGCATGTCTTCTTGACTTAATACCGCTCCTATTGCAAACCCACTTGCATCGCATTTCACTTGAAATGTCTTTCGGAAATCTGGCAACACCAAAACTGGTTGTTCCATGATCTTCCGTTTCAACAGATTGAAACTCTTTTCAGCTTCTTCTGTCCAGTGAAAATATTTATGTCGCTTCTTCACTGTGTCCATCATCGCTGCACTAATTCCACTGAAATGTATGATGAACTTTTGGTAGAAACTAGCCAATCCGTGAAAACTTCTCACCTCAAATATGTTTTTCGGTGATGGCCAATTCTTGATCACTTCCACCTTCTCTAGATCCATTCTCAATTTATCTGCAGAAATAACAAATCCCAGATAAATGATCTCTGTCTTCATGAATGAATATTTCTTCATGTTTATCAACAACTTCTCCTGCTGTAGCTTCTTCATCACTGTAGCCAAATGTTTCAAGTGCTCTGCCATTGTCTTACTGAAAATCAGTATGTCATCCAAATACACAATGAAAATTTTTCCAATGAACTCCCTCAGGACTTCGTTCATCAACCTCATGAAGGTACTTGGCGCATTTGTTAAGCCAAATGGCATAACAAGCCATTCATACAACCCTTCGTTTGTTTTGAATTTTGTCTTCCATTCATCACCTTCTCTCATGCGAATCTGGTGATATCCGCTCTTCAAATCAATCTTTGAAAAGTACTTTGCTCCACTCAAGCAATCCATCAGATCATCCATCCTCGAAAATGGAAATATGTACCTGATGGTTATCTTGTTGATCGCCCTAGAGTCGGTACACATCCTCCAGCATCCATCTTTATTCAGACTGAGTACTGTTGGAACAACACATGGAATCAAGATTTCTCTGACCAACCCTTTGTCCATCAAATCCTGGACTTGTCTTCTGACTTCCTCATTCTCTTGCGTTGTCAATCTGTACACTGCTTTGTTTGGTAAACTGGCCCCTGGTATGAGATCAATATAATGACTCACACTCCTGATCGGTGGTAATGAACGAGGTAATTCATCCACTACTATATCAGTGAACTCTTCCAGCAGTTCCTGAATCTCCTCTGGCAAATCATCAACTCTCGTGCTGGTCAAAAAAATCCTTGGTTTCCTGACCATAATAAATTACGGTTCTTCCTTCTTATTTACCTCAGTAATAAGTTCCTTCCCACTCATGAGAAGTACAGTGTTGCTTACTTCAGGCTTCACTTCCTTATCCTTGATTGGAAGCAACATGTGAGTTCTCCCATTCTTCTCAAGGGTGTATGTGTTCATTTTCCTGTCATGAATCACATTTCTATCATATTGCCATGGTCTACCCAGCAATAGATGACAAACATCCATAGGAATAACATCACACAATATTCTATCATTATAACCTCCTATCTTGAACTCAACTAAACACTGTTTAGTGATAGTTACCTGATGTCCCTTTTGCAACCAGGAAATTCTGTACGGGCTCGGATGATCAATCGTCTCCAGCTCCAGTTTTTCTACCATCTCGGTTGAAACGAGATTATCAGTGCTTCCACTGTCTACAATAACCTTTCATACCCTGTCCTTGGTCTTGCAAGCAGTCTGGAAAAGTCTGGTTCTTTGGACTGAACTCTCCACCTCCTTCTCAGGTGTCAAAAGAGCTTTCCGCATCATCAACGATCTTCTGCCTTCAACATCTTCTGCCTCAACATCCCGCCTCTGTGCCTCGGTGATGTGAGCTTCTCCTCCATATTTCTTTTTATCAGGACACTCGTAGGAATTGTGACCATTCTTTCCACATGTGAAACATTTTATCACTCCACCTCTTCCTCCTCCTCTACCTCTAGTATGAGAAAAAGTGTTGTTAGCAGCATAATCTCCTCTCTGCTCATTATGCTTCCCTCTCTGCTCAGCATATTTCCCTCACTGTGAGGTTCCACCTCTCTCAGTTCGAGTCTGAGTTTTCTTCCAGTCTTCCTTGGGCTTCTGATTCCTGTCCTGGGCAACTGATTTGCCTTTGGGATGACTTCTGCCTCGGCCTCTTTGACCTTGTTTTCGGCTCAGCTTCTCCTCAGCTTTTAGAGCCAATTGATAAGCATCTTCCACCGTTCGGATGGTTAACATGCTCATCTCGTCCTGGATGTCGTATCTCAGGCCATTCATGTATCTGGAAACTTTCTCATCATCGCTCTCCCGATGACCTGCCCTGATGTTCAGTTTATAGAACTCTTCAGTGTATTCTTTCACTGACATCAGCTTCTGTCTCAGGTTCTGCATTCTCCTGAACAGAGAAATCTTGTAGTCTCTGGGGATGAATTTTACCTTCATCTTTGCAATCATCCTGTCCCAGCTTTTGATCTTCTGCTTTCCCTTGCAGCGTCTGTCATCTTGTAGTTCATCCCACCACAATGCTGCATGTCCTTTCAGTCTCGTGACAACATGCTTGACTTTCTTGTCCTCTTCGACTTCTTCATAGTCAAAGTATGTGTCTAGAGATCTAATCCAGTCTAGAAGCTCCTCTGCATCCAAGTTTCCCTCGTAAACTGGAATGTCCATTTTCGCTCTTGCACCCATCCTTGCAATAGCTTTGATCAGACGTTCATTTGCTGCATCCTCGGCTGCAACTTCTTCTTCACAGCTTCAAATTCGTCTTCGGAATCACTGATATCCCTAGCACCGACTGTACGCCTTTGTGCTGTCTCCATGTCTTTGAGTCTAGCTTGTAGATCGCGCATCTCTCTCTCCATTTCTGGATTCTACATTTGCCTGCCCCTCCTTCTCGGGATTTCCCTCTCCTCTGGATGGGGTGATTGCCTATCCCTTCTCCTTGGTGGCATGATGAATCTCTTATCTTCTTTGCTACAGATAGAAAAGAATCTTTCTACGCTCTGATACCAGATGATGTCGATGCCACTCCCTTCACAATCCGAAGGTCGAAAGGTCGGCGTGCACACAGGATATTTCCTTTATCACGGCCTGAAGAACTCTAAATGGCTCTTCTATTTCCCTATCGGGAAATCTGCACCCACAACAAACTCTCCACGGGATCCCCCTTTTTCAAATCGGGAGATCAGACTTCGCAACTTCACGAGGTTAGTGGTCGAGCATTGATCACTTGAATCCACGAACCCTGATATAAGTCAACGCTGGCCCTTCACTTTCCTTTTCGGGATTTTCTCTATCGCAAATTTGGCGCTCGCGATGTCAAAGAACTTGTTTTCTCGAATCCCAAATCCTGATTAATCAAAACTATGATACACGCTCTCGAGTTTGACTATTCAACGCCCTGTCACATCTGTCGGGATTTTGGACTTCGCGGTGTCGCGAATCTTGATGCAAATGTTTCGAGACTTCCCACCGTGAAACCTCGAAATAGCATACCACCTGTCCGCCTCGCCGACTCCTGTGGCCCCACACTATTCTTTTAGTCGTTGGGATATTGTGTTTCGTGATTTCGCGATTCCTGTTGCTATGTTCACGGGACTTCCACCCACGAAACCCCGATATGAATCTATAACTGTAGATCCAATGGTCCTTGTGACTCGGATCTACGGTCCTGGCCCTCTTGAGATTTGAACCCTTTGGGAATACTTGGTGTATCTCCCCTACTTCTCTACTAGATCTGACAGCTCATGGGACTTTGCGAATCCTCCTCGAAGAATATCGACCATCCGTTCCTCCTTGGCGATTTTTGTGAATGACCAAGTGTTCCTCCGCGGAACTCGTCCACCTGCGACCCAAAATTACGTCGCCTCCTGCACACTTTCAGTCACAACCTCTTTGCACGGTTCTTCCACTGCTTGAAGGCCTTATCCTTCCTGAGCTTTCCTCGGATTTCAAATCCTCAGAAGAAATATTTTCATTCACTCCTTGCGACAACTTTCCAAACACTTGAATCCTTGAAATCTTTGAATCCTTCGACTCTGCGCACCCCTGTAGCAGCAGTCTCTCAAAGCTTTACTTAGGTCCACAACTCTGAGACTTTCTTTAGCCTGCACAATCCTTGCATGGCTTCTGTACCCAAATACACTTTTGGGTGAATGAGAACAAAAGCTATCTCTTCTGAGCCCTTTGTCAACGCACTCCTTGCGGACGATTTCGACTGCACTCCTTGCAAGAACTCTTGCTCAGACAGAGAAACAATTGAAACTCATTCCACTTCCTCTCAGACTTCAAATTCAAACCATGAAATCATATACACAACATATAAAGAAAATGCATAACAGGAAGTAAACATCTATGAGCATATCAATCAACATACATACACAGAGAATAACACAATGCCATGAATTTGAATCAATTTCCTTCTATTAATTCAAGGTCTGTACATGGGTGTTCTTACACAGTTCTCTGCATGTTCTTGCTCCTACTCTCTGTCTTATCTATCTTACAATGATACAATGAGGGTGTCTATATTCTGTTTCCCTCTTTCCTTCAGAAACTGTCTAATCTACACATTAAATTCTACCTACATACATTTATTATCATAAATGCCTTCATCTACTTAAGGATGAGAGCGACTCGCTCAAGGTCCATTACATTCATACAAGTGCACCTCCAATTTAATTGTGCCATTTATGTTTGGCGCATCAACTTCAAGGGGAATATTCAAAATTTTTTGGCTGGCTTGTCCAACTGTCTGGTGCCTCCGCGCTGGCTCGCTTGAGGTTGGCGATGCTCCTGCATCACATCTTCACTACTTTGAAAATATCCACTTGAGAGATATTCTTCATCATCCTCATTACTTGGAGGAAAATCTTCATTATCCTCATTGGTACCTTGAAAATCCTCACTTGGAGGAAAATCATAATCACCAACATTGTTTCTTTTAAATTCCTCATTCGATAAAGACTGTCCAGCATTGCCATAATCATCATCGTTACTTTCAAAATCCCCACTTTGGGGGAATTCTTCATCATCCTCATTCGTGCCTTGGAAATCCTCACTTGGAGGAAAATCTTCATCAGTACCTTCAAAATCCTGACTTGGAGGAAATTCATCATCACCAACATTGTTGTCTTTAAATTCCCCACTCGAGAAAAAGTGTCCACCATTGTCATACTCATCTTCACTTCTTTTAAAATTTCCACTTGAGGGAAATTCTCCATCATATTCATTGGATCCTTGGAAATCTTCATCGGTACCTTGAAACTCCTCACTCGGAGGAAAATTTTCATCCCAATCATTTAAACGTTGATCATAGTCTCCACTTTGACCTACATTTTGATTATTTTCATTACTATTAAACTGTTGAATATATTTATCACCATCATATTTCTCCTCTTCATCATCGGTGCCTTCAAAGTCCTTTGATTTAGGACTTTCATGAGGTACATGTTGAATAAAATTGCTTTCACTATGATCAAAATTTCGACTAGATGAAAAATACGATGCCTCATTTGCATTAAAAATATTCCTATCGCATTTCCTAGTCCCAATAGAAGAGGTATGCGAACAATTTGTTGATATCTTAGAAATAAAATCTTCTTTATCTGACAAAGCCATCCCTTCCCTCTAAGAAAATAAAATGATACAAATGTTCAAATCTCCCTATGACATGATTATAACTTGGATAATGATCTTTTCCTTCTAA
>ML783177.1:131005-143051 GCA_009831015.1 Picea engelmannii
ATTTTTCCCTTCAAAATTTCCCCCCAATTTTTTCGCTTATTTTCCTTAAAAATTAAAAACAACTTTTACTCTTTTATTTCGTTATTTACATGTTAAATAAAATATTTATCATGTTTATTTATTTATCCCACATTCATTAAACATATTGATGATCCATATAATTTTAGGTATATATGTAGACAATATACCTAATTTTTATTTATCCCACATTCATTATACTAAGAATTATTTATATCATCTGCGTTATATATACAAAATCTTGTTTTTATCTTTTTACATTGTGTGATATCTTGAGAAGTATTCGCTAAAGGATGTGGAGCAAGATACAAGGGAGAAACATTGAGAAGACATTTGAGTAGAATCTAACATTTGAGAGGTTAACTATTTTTTAAATTATTACCATTTACCAAAACAACCATTCTAAGATTATCTTTGAATCACATAATAATTTTTCATGTGAAAATTAAAAAACCTTAAATTTGTTTTCTAATTTTTTCTAAAAAAACCCCAACTTTTTAAAAAAATTGAGACTTTTTTCAAAAACTTTTAACAAAATCCTTAAGATTTAAAAAAAAAGAAAAGAAAAGAAAAGTCAAATTTAGGTATAGTTTTGTAAAAACAAATAGCTTTTTTATTGTTTTTTACTTAAATTGTTTTAGTTTTGGCCCATGGTGGTTACTGGGCAATGTCTGGGGCTTGGATGTGTGCGGGACCTGCCTTAGCTATGGGGGTCTAGGGAGATTCCTGAAATCTCCCTAGCCCGACCAGCCCTATGGCCAAGCCGTGGACATGGGACTATGATTTGGTTGTGGGGGGCTAGCCTCGTGGCCAAGTCGTGGGCGTGGGACCGTGACTTGGTGGTGGGGGGTAGCCTCATGGCCAAGCTGTTGGCGTGCCCATGCTAGGGTGATGTCGAACATCACCCTAGCCCCCCACGACCAAGGCATAGTCCTGACATAAGCTTAATAACTCCATGGATCAATTTTTTTTAAATATGGGTCATTTTTTTATTTTTATTTTTAAATTAGTTCTTATATTCAATGTTTTTTTTAGTTTATTATAATGTAAAGGCCTATTTTTTTTTATTTTTTTTTAATCTTATAGGAAAATGACAGGAAATAGATTATCTATGAATATATCTAGATCACAACTTGCAATAGTGGCACCCAAAAATGCAACTGGAACCTCCATGAATGTTAGGAAACAAAACGATAGCATAATCCCTGAGGTATCAAGGGAAATGAAGAATGTTAGAGAGTGGAAATCTATGGAAGGTGAAAACAAATTGGAATATTCTTGGTTTGTTAAAGACAAGCAAGACAACAATGGAGATCATATATATTTGTATTGTGCCGAATTATAACATGTGCAAGGAAATTATTAGGCACTTGGATTGTTACGAGATATATGTTTGGTGCCAGACACAAATATTGTTTATGCACTTGTCAAATAAGGAAAAACTTATATCAATTTTAGATATTGTTTCAAATTGAGAAATTATAAAAAGAATGAATGTTTTTTCAGAATCATGTGCATCCATTGTTGATGACATTGAGAAATGAAATGTAAGTTTTATTTCTATTTTTGTGTCGTTTATTATTTTTAGTAACATGGTAATGTTTTAATTTTATTTAACATGAAAATGTTATATTTTATTTTTACAGAATTTTGTTGAATGAATTTCACATATGTTAGTGGGGATTTAATCTACAGAGAATAATATCATGGATGTCATCAACACTTTTCATATTGAAAAGACACAAGAAGGAAGGAAAAATAAACATAAAGTAATGGAGGTTGAATTTGCAAGAGTAGACAGAGAAGAACATGAATGAAGAAAGAAAAATCCTCATTCTATAAATCTTAAAAGGGTTACATTTGAAAATGAGGAAACTCCAATTAAAGATTTTGTTGAGATTGGTCTCAATGAGGTTATCACTCCTTTTCACAAAAATAATAAACAAGATAAACACAAAAGAGTGATGGCTGATGATGAGTCTATTCCTATTGATTATGAAGAAATCATTGATTTGGATGAAACACATTTAAATCATAAGAGGAAGAAAAAAAATGTTGATAATGTTCAACAAACCATTGTTAGCTCAGAGTATTATAGTGAAAGTCCTAAAGGTAGCAGAGAAATAATAACACTAGGTGTTGATCTAGAGGATGGTATTATAAAAACAACACAAAATTCCATTCGAAATAGAATGAGGATGGAAAACTTAGTTGATGATGGCCACACATTTCAGATGAATGTGAAACAACTTTATAAACCCACAGAAGGGCAAGAAAAATATCAAATTAGAAAACTACATCACTTGCATATTCACAATTTGAAAGCGTTGATTAGGTACAATCCATATGCACATGTGGTTGACTACTTAGTTCTTGTTGACCCAATGGAAGTTCCGACGAGGGAAGAATTTGATAGATCAAAATGTTTTGACTACAAATATTATGTGATTGGAGGAAATCATTCTATAGAGACTAGAAGAGAATTGATGCAAGAATATCTCAATAATCCTCTTTTTGAGACAGTCAAATGCATAATTTATGCCAGTTTAACAGATTCAGAAGCAAAGTTACTGGCATGGGATCATAAAACATACAATGAGTACATATTGTCTATGAATTTCATTCAAAGGGTGATATTTATCCATAATGAATTTTCTGAAATATGTCACGGGGAGATATCAAATGTTGATGTCAAGTTTCAAAAGCAATGTTGTATGGAAATAGGATTCCCACTTGATGATGAAAATACAAAATAAAAAAATTGCAAAGGAAGTGATATGTTTAGAGCTCTAGATAGCTATTTTCAATTGGGATTTAGAACTGGACAAGTATGGGATTTGATAGATGAGATCTTCACCCTATGAGAAAATATTAGTATAAAAAATCAGAGAGTTAAGAAGGCTAAACCATTGATATGTGGCACAAGTAAGACAAGTCCTGACATAAAAAATCTTCCAGAGGATATGAATATAAAACCTTGGATATCAATACAAAGAGTGAAGGATCATAAACTTGTCATAACTATATTATCACATGTTAGGTCGGGAGAATTGTCAATGGAAGAAATGTGTGATGAAATTAAAAGGTAAGTTTATTGAGTTATTTTTATTTATGTTAGGACAAGAAAATTAATTTTTTCAGTTTAACATATTAGTTTAACATTATTTTTGTTTTATTTAGTCACAAGGTGTATATGAGAATACAAGAGGAAATGGTCAAGATGTTGAATGAAGAAAGTTGGGTTGATGTTAAACTCAACTATCCATATTCAAGCTCTTCAACAATATTGAGACAATTCTTTGTTGCATTCAAAAAGGTATGTTGATTTATTACATTCATATTATTCATTTGTAAGTTCATTTATTTCTATTTTAATAGTTATATATATATAACTATATGTTTGTTTGTTTCATTAAATATACCAAAGAAGAATGCAGATGGAGTACCTGAAACTTTCAAATTTTTTATTCAAAAATCCAAGTTTGAAAGAGAAAGAAGGAGACGTGTTCAAAATGTTCAATTTGATGACACCCTTGATCACTACATTTGGAGTGGGCTCAACATTGTTCAATGATATTAGGTGATTGTGAACAACTTTCAAATATTATTCCTAAAAAAAAATACTCCCTAGTTATTACAGATATCCCTCATGGTTATAATATCCAAAACATTGGATATGATACTGAGCCTTATACTTACCAAGCTTTCAATAAAGTGGTTATGGGATTTAGAGAAGTTACAACATCACCATTTTGGAGATTTGTAGTATTTCATTCAGACACACAACAAGGATTAGTACAATCAAGCTTCAAGGGGAAAAAAAAGACAAGGATGCAATTTATTTGGTAAGATATTGAAAGTGTATGTTTAACAATTAAGATTAGAAAACAATTTTATTAATTCACAAGTTAATTGAATTTGATCTTATTTATGTTACAAGCACAAGCCTAATATTCAGATCTCCAATAGAGAATCATTTAAACGTGATTTTGAGAGTATACATCTTGCAACCTGGACAAATGATGATTCTTATAATTCTATTCTTGTCAATGCAAAGGATGGAGAGACTCCTACTAGTATATTGGTATACAATGTTGTTGTTAGAAAACTAACACATGAGGAATTTTTTTTGAAAGGAGAGATGATTAACATTTATCAGAAACCACAAACGTTAATTAATTATCTTATAGATACATTTTGAAATGAAGGAGACTGGGTTTTGGATTTGTTCTCGGGTTTAGGTAAGAATTATGATCTAATATTTATGAAATCATACTTCAATCTTATATTATTTTTAATTTATGTCTTTTTACAATATCTAACTTCATTATTTATTTTGTATTTGGTGATTAGGTACAACATTAATGTGTTTCCTATAGAAAGGAAGGAATTGCATAGCAATTGAACGTGACCAAATGCAATGCAGTTTTATTCAACAAAGAATTAATGCTATTCCAACTCTTCTAGATGAAATGCAAGAAGTTGGCTTGAGGAAATTAGATTTTAGTGAATCAAAGGTTGAAAAATTGTCAAAGGAACCTCAAGTACCATTAGGAGGAATGATTGGAAAGGATCACTTTGGAGAACTTGCGGATATCAAAGAACCAATGGAAGAACAAAATGACACAATGGAAGCACAAAATGACGTTGAAGAAGATGATAATGTGTCTGTTGAGAATGATGAATTTGGGATATATGATATTGTTGATTAGTTTAAATATTCCTTTGAAGACGATGCTCAATTTTGCAAATTTTTGATGAGCTATAACTGTAATGTTTTGACTTTCATATTTTAAAATAATAATAAATATGTATCTATTGTTGTTTTGTGATGAATCTTTTTATTGTTTTTTTTTTTTTTCGTTTTATTTGTATGTGAATCACTATACATTGGAAAATTTTATTAAATGTTGTCATTTTTTACTTCAAATGTATAAAAACCTGAAAGAAAATGATAATTTTTTATAAAATCGACTTTTTGTGTTCAATTATGTCCCTAAAAATGCTTTATTTGACATGTTATTTTAAGGAATATGTACCAAAATGCATAGGTTTTTTTTATTATATATGGCTATAAAATGTGTATTGTTTTACTAAATATTCAAAAACAGTGTTATTTAACTACAATTTGTTTTGATGTATTGAAGTAAATGTAAACAATGTGTTAAAAATGATGTTTTTCACTATATTTAAAAAGTATGGAACAATAAATTAATTAAGGAGACACAATTATATGAAAAATTGTTACTTAAAAAAAGTAAATGGTAAAACTTGTTTTTAAGATTGAAAGAAGCACGAAAAAATGACTAAAAACACCATTGAATAAAAAAAATTTAGAAAATAGATGAAAAATAAGCATTTAAAAAAATAATGTGGAAACATTGTGGATCCAAAAATTTAAAATATCAAAAAAACACCTAAAAACGGAGGGGGGGGGGAGGGGTGCTACCGGTAGCACCATTTTTAAAAACGAGGTAAAATATTGGACCCCCCAAAAAATGAGAACTCTGTAGAGTTCTCGTTAAGTTGGTAACTATGTTTCTAAATGCATGAGAAGATTGAGACGACACTTAGGGTTTATGAGAGGAAATTTTTTTGTGGCTTTTCCTTTGAGTTTTGACGTAGTTTATGAGAGGATAATCTTAGGGTTTAGACTTTCACCTTTTCTCTTTTACTTAGCTTCCTTTGAATGCATTGCATTGACTCCATTTTCCCTAACAAGGAAAACGACACCAATCTTCATGATTGCAAGTGACATTTAAAGCCCTAGCATTAGCTAAAGTTCTCCCTTTCTTTCAAGCTACTTGACAACCAAATTACTAACCTCGTTTCTATATTATTCATAACTCAATGCTTGGAAAACTAAGTATATTTATTGTTGTTTTTATAAAAGATTTGCTATAACCATTAGGGATTAACTAATTGCTGACAACTTACTTAATATTGGGGTAAAATTAGATAAGAAATATTGTTTGATGATTGGATATTGATCTACTCATTGAAGGCTTAATTCTAAGATAAAATTTCTATTTTTTCTAGGATGATTTCTTGTTGTTGTTGAAAAATATAGTTTTGTTGATATACACTTGTTTACTGCTGCAATTTTACAACAACAACGATATTTACTTAATAACTAGCATCTAGGGGTGATTGGTAGTTGATTTGACTTGGTAATTGACTATTATATGCATTGGAGTACTTCACGTTTCACACACATCAACCAATTACCTTGTACAACTAATCCCAACCTTTCTACTTTCCTAGACCTAGCCTATCTCATTAAGTGACGAAGATAGGGGGTTGTAGACTTGCCTCTAGCTTCCTATAGGATCCCTTGAGGACACAGGGGAAGCCTCCCTTGGCTTGGATTTTCACCAAACACTAAAACAAGGGAAGTATTTGTCTAGGCTACAATGAAAATTAATTCTAATTGTTACATAAGATTGACATCTTGTAAAGGGCTTTGCACAAGTACAAATCCTGTGATAATACCACTTATTATGGAATTAGGGAGAAAGAGAAACCCCCTTTTGAAATTCGAATTATGATGTTGAGCTTAGAGGCTTTGTTTTCTAAATGATCATTCTGGTGATTTCATGATCCTGGGACATGAAAACACTATATTTTCATAATCATTGGTCTCTTTTTGAATTTTCTGAATGAGATGAGAAAGCTTGACATCCGATGGAATAGAAGAGATGCATATATGTCCTATGATTATTGTTGAGTTCCCTATGATTATTAGTTTCCTGATTCTCCTAGAATCCAAAACTCTAATTCTTTGATATAGAGTGAGTACCTTAGCTTGGTTATTGGAAGTTTTTCCCAAATCCCCGGTCAAAACTCACTTCTTGTTTTTGTTAGTACAAGATCCAATTTTGTCATCAATGGAGAAATTTATGAGGCCACATAACCTATTTTGTACCTACTAGGGAGGAAGGGGATATTTTTCATGGCTTATGAAAAAAACAACAGACCTCACTGTGTCTAAAAACACTAAAAAATGGATAAAATTAAATCCCTGGGCGTTTAAATCAATATTGAGCACTTATCAAGGTGAAACATTGGGCTTATCGCGACCCCCAAACCCTCTAATGTGTTTTTGGAGGGAGCTTATAGTAGAACCAAAGGATAAGACTTAGGGCCAAAGGATGTGCGGGGCCTAATCATCATGAGATCACAAAGAAGGTGTTCTCCCTAGAATTCACCTCCAGATTGCATTGGAGGTAAGTCCAGTACCCATCAATTTGTATGTCACAATGAATAAATTTAAAGGGGGGTCGAATGGGAACATACTCAAGATGATATCATTTTAACTCAGAAAACTGGACCATCATGCATAGCAAGTGAGGTCTTGATTTAACTTCAATCAGTAAGTTGTAGTAAGGGTGAGAAGGAGGAAGAACTTGAGGAGAAAATGTAAAGGTATGCTATGGACATTAGGTCTTCCAACAACCTAAGGATGAAAACCTTCAAATATAAGATCCTCTTGGATCCAAAACTTCACGAAGTTGAAAACGCTATAATAGTACTGTGATCAAAGATACATCACAATATGGTTACAACACTCGACTGGATCATCCATGCTCGAGCCTTTCAGTATCAGAGGAAAAAGAAATGGAAAATAAGTTGACTGTCATTAAAAAAGAAGTATCATCTTACAACACATAACTAGAGAACCAAAAGTTTCATTAAAACTTTACAATACGGGAGCTTAGCTCAACCATCAACCATAACAAAATGACGAAAATGCCTACATATACTTAAAGATGGCTTTGATTTCCTGAGGCGTGATCATGTCACGCATTCAAGGCTTTGCGTTAGTGAGATTCTCTATCATGCAGACGTTAGTAAGACTTCCCATGCAGTCTTCTGTCAGACACGATCTTTGTTAGACTGCGCTGATAACCTGCTTCCACGGTATGGCCTTCTATTTATGGAGGGAGATGATTTCTCAACCACCTTCCTTGCTTTCATTAATTGTCTTCATTGGGATCAGGATGAACCAAGTCAACTTGGCACCTGGAAAACACGTTGGTCGCACTCTGAAAATGTGCCACTAGGATCCCCAGTGGATGCTGACCGAGAAGATGGCAGGAGGTCATGGAGGATGACGAGGAGGAGATGGGGAGGTGATTGGTGCAAGATGGACGTCAGAACGTGGGTGCTTGGGTGCAATGGGACGGAGGTGATGTGGCATGGTAAGGTGACGCGGTGGCAAGGGGAGAGGCCACAGAAGTAGAGGGGAGTGGGGATAACAATATAGGTGGAGGTGACATGGGAGATAGATGTTGGGAGGCGAGGGGTGGAAGAGGAAAGGGAGAAGGAGAGGAAGAATGGTGATAGGCTAGGAGGACGATGAGTTGAGGATAGATGTGAGGAGGTGAGAGGTGGGAGTGAAAAGGAAGATGTGACAGGCTGAGGGAAAGGTTGAGTGGAAGATAGGTGTCGGTGGTAGGCGAGAGTGGTAAGTGGAGGCGGTAAGTGGTCTACTCGGAGGGGGGGTAGTAAGAAGTTTAGTGTGGAGGGGGAGTTTGAGTTAACGAGGAGGCACCATGCTAGTGGGGGGCTCGCTTTCAGAAACATAATGATATTTGCAATGGAATGAAGGAGCCACTCATGGATCAAACAAAAAGATTTTTCAGAAAATTCCCATTAACAGGGCCACCACAAACTTCATCACCCTCCAAATTCTGCGACCTTTAAGTATTATTTTGAAAATTCTTAGAGATCTTGAAGGGTTTGATCCACAGGGATTCAAATTTACCATTCTTTCCCTTGTCCTATTTGGGTGCATCCCATTTGAGTACTAGATCTCCCAGCTGTAAAACCTCTTTTTTTACCTTCTTGTCAAAATCTTGCTTGATCTTCTGTTGATGTTCATGTGCTTTGTCCAATATCTGCTCCCTAGTTTGCTGCAATTCTGCTAGCTGCTGCATTCTCCTGATCATATCATTAGGCTCCCCTTGGTAGTCTTGGAAGAATTTTTCCATTGGAAAGGCGAGCTGAGAAGGAAATATGGCCTCGAATCCATACACAATTTGAAAAGGAGAGACACCAAGAGATCTATTTGGTGTCACTCTGTCAGCCCATAGAGCAATTTTGAGCTTTGAATCCCATGCTTTCTTGTTGTCCTCTAACAATATTTTGATGATCATTATAAGGATCTTGTTAGAGGAATCTGCCAATCCATTCCCTTGGGGGTAGTAAGGATTTGAGTGAATCAATGCAATTCCAAACTGCTCACAGAATTGAATTAATGGTTTGGCCTTGAAGGATGAAACATTATCAATGAAAATTCTTTTTGGACAACCAAACCTTGCCATAATATCTTCAAGAAAACCAATGATTACCTTGTGATAATCACTCCTTGTGGGGATAGCTTCTATCCACTTGGTAAAGTAATCAATGGCAGTTAAGATCCACTTGTGTTGGCCACTTGAAGAAGGATGAATTTCCCCATTAAAATCCAAACCCCATTGCTGAAATGGTCCTGAAGCTACCAAAGGATTCAATGGAAAAGACTTGAGCTGCTGCTTCCCAGTGAATATCTGACATTTAACACAAGCCCTGATTCTCTCACAGACATCAATGAATAGAGTAGGCCAGAAATATCTGACCCTGAGAATCTTATATGTTGTGGTATTCCAGAAATGATGTTCCCCACATAGGCTACCATGAAAATCAAACACAATTTTTTGGGCTTCTTGTGGATCTAAACATCTCAGAAGCACTCCTAGGGGTATTTCCAATACAAAACCTGATCAATGAGGCAATATTTAATTTCTTTGAGCTTAATATATCTTGCCTTTCTTTTTCCCATACCATATGGAGGTCACAACTCCTGTAGAAAAAATATAATATCTTTGTACCAGATGCATTCTGCAATGGAGGGCTAACTTGTGGGCCTGTATAAGACAACTCAGCTTGCTGATTTTCTGAGCAGATGTTGATGCAATTAATCCCCAAAGCTTTGCAACTATTTTCAACCAATATCTTGGCTAAAACTTGGCTTTTAACTAGTTTGGTGGGCTTTATTTCCAGATCAAATTCAAGGATTTTGGAAATCCACTTGCTCCTTCTTTCGTCTATGTTAGGTTGAATGAGAATGTCCTTCACAGAGGCTGAAGGAACATATGCAATAACTTTTGAATGCAGGACATAGATTTTGAAAGCCTTGAGGGATTTCACCAAAGCATAGGCCTATTTTTCCATGATGTCATATTTTATCTCTGCATCCCTCGGTGCTCTTCTGAAAAAGGAAATAGGCTGCTCTATCCCTTCAACATTCTTCTACAATAAAACGGATGTTACTGTATCAAAAGAAGAAAAGGAAAAAATCAGAAAATCTTTGGAGTAATCAGGATTGATAAGCACATGTGCCCCAGTCAAAGCCTTCTTGATTTGGTCGAAATAGCTTCTAGACTCAGTAGTCCATTTCATTTCATTCCCCTTCCTGAGCATGGCTGTGATATGCTTCACCAATTCAGAAAAATTTGAAACAAACCTTCTCAGAAAATTAATTTTGCCCAAGAAAGACTGAACTTCCTTCTTGGATCTGGGAAGTGACAAGGCTCGAATAAATTCTTCCCTGATTGAATCAATTCTAACCCCCTCAACTGATACTATGTGTCCCACCAATTTAGGGAGAGACCAAAATTTCTTCATTTAAAGAAGACCTTTCTCAGATGCTGACAATGTTTTTTATCAGACCTGGAAAAAAATGTAATGTCATCCAAGTAGATGACTACAAATTTATCCTTTTCTCCAATGAAGGTTATGTCCATATCTCGCTGGAAGGTAGCCCTGCGTTCATCAATCCAAAGGGAATATTAGCATACATGAATGTACCCCAAGGAGTGTTGAAGGTTTTCTTCTCTCTTTCCTCAGGTAATACAAAAAACTGATTGTAGACAGAAAAGTCGTCAATCATGGACATCCTGGATGCACCTGTCACCCTCTACAACATATGTTCCATCTTTGGAAAAGGGTAATTTTCCTTCTTAGAGCTTCTGTTTAGGTTCTTGAAATCAATACAAAGTCTGATTTATCCATTCTTTTTTCTTACTGGGACCATGTTGGCTACCCATTCAAAATATCTCAAAGGGACAATGATTTGGGCATCCAACAACTTCTTTACCTCCCTTTCCATAATAGGCACCAACATAGGATTTATTGTCTTAATTTCTTCCTAAATGGTTTGGTCTCCTCTTTCAATGGGATCTTATGCTCGATGGTATGTGTGTCGTATGTTATGAGATCTTCATATGTCTAGGTGAACACATCAGAAAACTCTTTTATCAACTTGGTATACATGGCCCTTTGTTCCCTTGACATGTTTCTTGAAAATTTGACAAACTTTGGATCCTTCTCTGTGTTGGAAGATTGATTGTTGTCATTGATGTCAACCCTAGTCATGGGTTTTGGACCGCAAGATTGATAAAGGTATTTGGAAATGAAGGAAAATGCACATGGATATACAACACCCGTGAATGGATAGTATACATCATGCTGTTTCCGGTGGTATGTGCCACGTCACATGGATCCTCATGGTTGAGGAGAAATGAATTTTTGAAGATGACAAAGTGAATTGAAAAAGGAAGTACATGTAGGCCCTGAAAATAATTAAAGAAAATAATTACAAAATAAGAAAGTGTCAGGTTGGCCCTAATGTTAAAAGGAAGTGACATAAATGGTATAAATAAATATCATTATACATTCATTTGATACAAGTCGAATTTCAGATGGAAGAAGAAGTAAAAGAAGGTCGGATTTCAAGGGAGGATGAAGTCTTTTGTTGATGTGTTCTAAGGTATGTTATTTTCAGGTCATCTTACCATTTTTGCTATAACTTTTTTTCTCGAACGATTCAGATGGTGAAATCACTATGATATTGAGAAGACATATCAAGGTACCTCTGGTAAAAATTTCAGCTCTTGATTCTCTATAATTATGGAGATACACTCTGTGGAATATAGGGTTTGTGACCAGTCCTGAAACTAGTCAATAAACAGGTGTTCTGGGTAAA
>ML783177.1:146561-224280 GCA_009831015.1 Picea engelmannii
TGGAAGTCATTACTTTCCTTGAACAAAAACTATTGATTATTTCTCATATATTGTGCATGGTGTATTATGGTGTATTGGTGTAACTCTTATACTATTGTTCATTTCTCATTGGATATAATTGAATGGTTTAAGTATAAGTTGAATTTTTTTTTTAAATTATACTTGATACTGATTCACCCCCCTCTCAGTATCAACAATCTGTACCAATATTGCACTCAGCTACATCAACATCCTCATTTGAAACTTTACCCTTTATTGCCACATCATTTCCGTCAAATAGTCTTTCCAAAGGAACTAGTCCCTTTGGGATATGATTACTAGGCAACTGGACAATATGATGATTAGCAATTTTGTTCAGAAAAACATCAACATGAGGATTTATTCCAGAATTAGGATCTTGATCAATGTGTAATGAAGAAAAATCATCAATAGTCTCCAAGAATCTTTTGATTTCAAGATCATCCTCAAACACTTTCCAATGCTTGGCATTGTCAGGTACAAAGGGTCTATATTTTACTTCTACACCATACCTGAGTTTAGGTGTATGAGGGACTCTGAAATTACTTACTGAAACAACCAGAGAATCAACCATGGAATTCTCTTTTCTTGGAACAAATGAAATATTGAAAGCTAAGAAAAAACTGTCAACTAGATCCCAGACTTCATTTCTGTAACTTCTAAGCCAAGGGGCATGGCTTGATAAATATTTATGATCTAATGGAAAATTAACTCAACATCCCCAAATACTAAAATCTCTTCAATCTCCATGTACTTTGCATCCCTCAAACCCAAAATAAGAGCTTCATACTCTGCCACATTATTGGTAGTTTCAAATTCTGATTTGTAGGACAGAGATATAATTTCTTGGACAGGTGAAATAAAGACCACTCCAACACCATCACCTTCTCTAGAAGAGGCTCCATCAAAGAAAATTTTCCAAACAGAGGTAATCGGAGGAGAATATTCATAGAGAGTAAGGGGTTGATTTCTGATTTCAAGAGGGGGTTCAGGGGCATCAGTGAGCTACAATAATCTGGATCCCAAATCAATATCAAGTGCAAAAATAGGATGGTTGGTGGGGTATGCTTAATCACTAATAATATAGGCCAACTGAGCTTCTCTGTACAGTATTCTATGCTCCCCCCCAAACAAAGGAATGGTAGCATATGTGAGGTCCATATGCAATGTTCCCCCCCAAGTATTTTTATCCAAGATCTTGAAAAGAGCATGCCAAACTTGGGGGGAACGTCAGCCACCACGATATCCATGACCACAATTTTCATGGGAAACTGAAACAAGGTCACAACCAGATCTTTGATGACCCCAAGACACTACACTTTCCTAGAATCAAAAGAATACAAGTCATGGTAAGTCTTTGTGACTTCTAATCCAAGTTCATCCATGACAATTTTGGGCATGAGATCATGGGATGCCCCTAAATCCATCAAACAATTATGCAACACCTTGCCATGTATGTTCAAAGATGTATATAAGGGAGGGGATGAATCATCTCTATCTTCTATCAAAGGACCTAATATCACTGCTGGATTTTCGTCTTGGAGGTTTACTGAGTCTGTGGAATGAGATGATGGCTCAGAATGCAACAACTTAGAGAGGGACCTTTTAAAATATCCATGCTTGACTAGCTCTGAAAGGGTTACAAGGATCCTAATATTTTGAATTTCATGCTCAAAGTTAAAATAGGAGGGGGGGCTTTAGAATTTCTCTCACTTCAGTGGCATGACCTTTCGCTATTGGTGAGGGGTTATGTGTTTTCTTTTCCTTGTTGTTGTTTGCTGCATCTTTAGTAGATTTATCTTCTCTGGAAGGCTGATCAGGGATGTCAGACTTCCCTTCATTATTTTTAGACCCGAGGTTATATTTATTGGGACTACTACTGGTCTTCTCCCCTTTTCTCAACTCATTTATTTGGATGTCCATGAGGGACTCCTCGTATGCAGATTGGGTTAAATGGGGAAATGGGGAAGTGTCTCCAAGAAAATGGATTTCAGGATCAAGCTCTTCTTCCTATCCTTCTTCATCAGCAATGAGGTTATTTTGGAGAGGGGTTTGGATTTTTTGATCCTCCCTATCTCTGTTTTGAGGCTCTCTTGGAAGTATTTGAGGGGTATTATTTGGTCTTCTGAAGTTACCTCTATTGTCAACATTTTTGGCACTCTTATAACCTTCCTTCCCTTCAAATTTCATCTTCTCCATCTCTACAAAAAGAGATTTTACCATCTTGGTCAATTCATCTACTTGAGGATGGGATGCATAAGAACCAGAGGTTGAAGCTTCAGATCTCCCCCTTCATCTATCTCTATCGGCTTTATTCCTAAGTCAGTCAATTGCCAATACGTTGAACTCTACTTCCTAGGCTGCATATTGCATACAAGCCAAGGAAGTAGCTCTTCTCTCCCTCAACAGGAGGCATAAATTAGGGTCAAAATCACCAGCATAAGTAATTTTGGCAGAGGCTTCTATAGGCTTTATCTCAGCAGGGATCTTGTTATACATTTTGTTGAATATTTTGGAGAAATCAGAGACAAACTCTCCCTCTTTTCTCTTTAGGGACCCAAACTCTGTGATACAATACATAAATTATTTTTTATCCACCCATTGTCTCAAGAAAACATCATCTAAAGCCTCAATCTCGGCGATGGATCCAAGGGTAAATCCCCTAAACTATTTCCTAGCCTCACCATCAAAGCTCTGGACAAATAACTCATCCACGCATCCTCGTTTTCAATATTTAGAATGTTCGCATAACTGTAGAAGGAAACAAGGTGTTCTTCATCAGTTATGTATTCTTCTCTTGTGAATTTGGGCATGTATTTTAGGTAATCTCTAGTAGGGAGAGAATTCATTGGATGCGGTAAGATTAGAGGGGCATATCTTGCAGCCACTATGGAATCCATTCTGTTCCTAGGGGGATTAGCACCTGCCATAGGGATGATAGCTGGAGGAGAACCAAGAGGAGATGTAGCTTGAAAAAGGGAGGCTAGAACTTAGCCTCCGGGAGGAAATGGAAACAACAGGGGATTTGAGGAAAAAGCTACAGGGCTTGAGGGAACAGAGGTTTCCCTCTCTATAAAAGAAACAACTTTAATAGGAGGAGGAGTAGTGAAGCTCAGAGTGGGAAAATATTCAAGGGTTATGGGTTTATACTGGGGTACAACTCCTGGGGGAATAGGAGTGTCAAATCCTTCCACACCGAAACTGGGAGAGGGGAAACCAACAGGAAAACTCCCAAAATTTAAACTTCTAGAAGCTTCGATAGATGGTGTAATAGGAAAATGAGAAACAACTACTGGAGTTGTCAAAGGAGGATTGTGGAAATTACTAGAATCACCAGGTATAGCAGTTGAAGTTCCTTCCTGGAGGATATTTCATCTTCTGATAATTTTCTCTAGGTCAGCTTCAGGTGTTGCTAGAGGCAGCTGCGGGGTAGACCTCATGTGTCTACCTTTGGAAGCCATAGCTGAAATAGTGGATTCACATCAATGGAGTCGCCAGGTGCACAGTTGCAATATTTAATGTACAAAGTTATGATGCACCTTCAAAACCAGTAAGATTTCTCGTTCAATCCTAGGGAAAATCTTCAATTCATCCTTGACAATGGAACCATAAATGTTAGCACTAGAAGTTACCTCCAGATTGCATTAGAGGTAAGCCTAGTACCCATTAGTTTGTATGTAAAAATGAATAAATTTAAAGGGGGGTCGAATGGGCGCAGACTCAAGATGATATCATTTGAACTCAGAAAATTAGACCAGCATGCATAACAGGTGAGGTCTTGATTTAACTTCAGTCAGTAAGTTGTAGTAAGGGTGATCAAGAGGAAGAAATCGAGGAGAAAATGTAAAGGTCTACTATGGAGCTCAGGTCTTCCAGCAGCCTAAGGATGAAAAGCTTCAAATACAAGATCCTCTTGGATCCAAAACTTCAGGAAATTGAAAATGCTATAACAGTACTGTGATCAAACATACATCACAATATGGTTACAACACTCAAATGGATCGTCAATGCCTGAGACTTTCAATATCAGAGGAAAAATAAATGGAAAAGAAGATGGTTGCCATTAAATAAGAAGTCTCAGCTTACAACACATAACCAGAGAACCAAAAGTTTCATTAAAACTTTACAATATGGGAGCTTAGCTCAACCATCGACCATAACAAAATGGCAAAAATGCCTACATATACTTAGGACTAGCTCCGATTTCCTGAGGCTCGATCATTTCATGCGTTATAGGCTTTGCGTTAGTGAGCTTCTCTATTAGGCCGCGCATGAAGACATTAGTCAGACTACCGATGAAGTCTTCTGTCAGACATAATCTCTGGTAGACTGCGATGACAACCTTCTTCCATGGTCTGGCCTTCTTTTTATGGAAGGAGATGATGTCTCAACCACCTTCCTTTCTTTCATTAACTGTCTTCATTGGGATCAGGACGACCCAAGTCAACTCGGCACCTAGAAAACACACTGGCCACACTCTGAAATTGTGCCACTGGAATCCCCGTTGGATGTTGATTGGGAAGATGGAAGGCGGTCGTGGAGGATGATGAGGAGGAGATAGCAAGATGATTGGTGAAATTTGGGAGTCAGAACATGAGCACTGGGGTGCAATGGGACGGAGGTGATGTGGCACAAGAAGGTGACGCGGTGGCAAGGGGAGAGGCCTCAGAAGCATAGGGGTGTGGGGACAAAAATATAGGTGGAGGTGACATGGGAGACAGATGTCGGGAGGTGAGGGGTGGAAGCGGAAATGGAGAAGGACAGGCAGAATGGTGCTAGGTTGAGTGGACGATGAGTGGAGGACAGGTGTGAGGGGGTGAGAGGCGGGAGTGAAAAGGAATATTTGACAGGATGAGGGAAAATTTGAGTGGAAGATAGGTGTCGGTGGTAGGCGAGAGCAGTAAGCGGAGGCTATAAGTGGTCTACTCAGAGGGGGGGGTGGTAAGTAGTTTAGTGNGGGGGGGGGTCCGAGTTAACGAGGAGGAACCACGTTAGTGGGGGGCCTATGCTCATAAACCACCAACTCGAACCTCCCCCATGTGAAAGGCAGAAGTTCAGGGGAGGGTTCGATATGGACTGTGCACTGTATATTTGAATGCGTAGATCTTGACCGCCCATATCTACGCGCCTCTTAGCACAACGCACCCGGGTGCTAAAATTTGGATAAAAAGGGAAAAGTGGGTTTTTTATACCCCCTTCATGCATATTTAACCAATGTGCCATTTACTAAGGGAAAAACACCCCGTAGAAATAATATTTGGTAACAGAAGGACTAGATCAATGACTCACATCTCAATTTGCATCGCAAACTTGTGAGAAGTTTAATGACCCCTCGATGATTCGACAACATTTTACCATTATAAATGCTTCAAATTCTGAGTGGTGTCACATTGCAAAAAGGAAAAAGGAAAACCACTTCTAGGGTGATGCAACAACAGTTTATGGCTTGGCCAAAACCACTTGTTTCCCCTGAGGCATGCTACACACCTAGTCATTGATACAACGCCCCATGGCGCTGAAATCTCACCCTGACCTAGAAAATTATAGTGGACATTGGGATTGACATATGTGCATGCCAACTAAACATATGAAGAGGTGAATAATCAACTACCACTTGTATGAGAGTGACCCACTAGAGGACACCAAAGGCATAGAGAAACGCCAAATAAACTCCCCTGATCCCGATGACATGTGGCATGTTCCCATGCCACATAGATGCCACCATGGACCAGTAAAAGGCCACCACCTATCCATGGGACCTTTCTGACGTCATCAACAATGTCATTCAAATTATTGTGCCCTTCTCAAATTATAATTAATGCGAAGTTGATTCCTGGCTCTGAATTGTATAAAAGGGGTAAAGGACAATTTTAACAGGTTTGTTGATGAAAGTGTTACATATTGACGCTTTCGAACAAGATTAAATAGGGATTTGGATAAACCTATGATAAGATAGGATTTCCTCACGTATGATCATTACTAATCATAATGCCACCAATTACAATCTATCAAGGATTGAAATCATTGGCCGCACTTATGCAAGTATGATCATCATATCACAAAGTACCAAGAGAACATCATTCCCTCCACTAACGGTCTCTCTAAATACGTGTCAAAGTATTATAAGATAAATTCACAAGAGGAAGTAACAACCAATATGCAAGAATTAGATCCTCTGTAAACAAATTTCTCTGAGCCAAGTGTCATGGAAGTTGATTTTTCTACATAGATTTCCCCCCCAAGAGGGATCAATTTTCCATCGTGGTCACTGATGTATGGGGAGATTCATTTGTTTTCACAAAGGAGAGAAAGGTCTCTCCCTATTCACATTGATTCATTCACAGGAGCAGTGGGACATTATACGGTTCATCCTAAGACACAATCATACTATATGACCAACACCTGACTCAAGCGAACAATGTAGGATCCCGAGGAATGGTCGATAATGCTCCACATCAATAGGGGATTGGGAATGATAGAAATGAATGAACCGTTCTTACAGTCGACATATAGCCTCACTCATTCGGAATCAAAATTCATATAGTTCAACAATTCCACCCAATCGAGCCATTTTAAAGGATCCAAACTGAATGATATCGGTTTGGTAAAAGTATTTCTCCTCAAAGAAAACTTTAGTAGATTTTACACTGGTTAAAATCACTTTTTACTAAGTAAGAATCCATCCAAGAATCAAGAAGTGGCATCAAGAATCAAAAAGTTGTTTTATAGAGAGAACACAGATGTTAAGGGGAATAAGGTGCTCTTTTCAAAGGTCAACACTTTGGGGAATTAAAGGGGTTCTTATACCTAAAGTTGTAAGATCACAGATCTCAAGCATGGACAGATGATGAAGGAAACAAGCCTCAAGAGATTCATAAACCATGATGTGTTTAGTCTGTAAAATCCATATTCTTATTCTTCCATTGTATTTGTCTTCTATAAATCCATTTCTCCTATTTTTGGCTACTTGAATTATATATGATTAATAAAATCTCAGGAAGAATATTAGCACCACATTCAATGTTACTATGTAATGTTTATATTAGGACTAAATTGATCTCATTTTTACATGACAAATTCTTGTCATTTTCTTGATGTATTCAAATGTATGCAGAGGGTACCTCCATATGTTTGAATGTATGAAGTTTTAAAGTTGTGTGAAGCATGTTCTCCCACAAATATTGATGCTTTTGTTATAAATGTTGAATTCTTAATAGATCAACACATTTTCTTTTAGTAATAGACTGCAATATTCGTTCTTAGAAATGCCTTGTATGTTTAATTGTTTTTCTCAAAATTCATCCACTCATCCCTTTGAAATTTGAAATGTCTAAAATACACATGGTAACATTCCTTTTTAGGTTGAGGTTTTTTTCATCGATTTTGAAATTGATTGAAGGTCATGAGAGAGAGAGAGAGAGAGAGAGAGAGAGAGANGAAATTACCATAATATTTTTTTTATACAAGCATGTATTTAAAGCTCAACCTAAGCCTTATCCTCTGATATGCCTTGGAATAGTTCCATAAACACCCTGTAACATCTCAAGGAACAATATTTTTCCTAAAGGATAAAAAATGACCCTCCTTGCACCTACCACCCCTATATTTCCTTTCAAGGACGAGTCAAAGAAGAGAATAAATTTTCCTTGAGACAAGTGCCAACATTTGAAATATTCCTCATACAAATATATTTTTCTAACCCCCCTGGTTCGGATTTGGAATGAATCATATTGGATGAGTATAAATTCTTTGTAGAAGATTAATTGACTAGTTTTTCTCCTCTTTCTCCAACACTTGAATATTCTGGCTTTTTACTACTTTGACAATGGGTGACTCTAATAGAAGACCACGTGCTTTTGCAACAATGACTCTGTTACCCCCAATACTAGGAGTAACTAAGGAGATAGTGTCTCTAGGCTTGCGGGTAGTAGGCATGGAGTGTCGAGAGCCTATTGCATATAATATCCCACATAGCCCCTCTATTTCACCACAATTTACCATCATCATCATTTTAGTAGAGAAATATCCACTACATCAGCCTGGTTCCCAGGAGACAACACATATTTATTCATGAGGTAACAAGTCTGACCTCATGGTAAGTGTCACTTTAATATTTAAATCATTTGAGCATGTTTCAAAGAGTCCTTTCTTGATTATAAAACATTTTCTTGGAAATTATATCTTTTTCCTTATTTCACCTCAGTGGTTGACATGATTTCCTAGTAAATGGGTCACCCTCAGGAAAAGGGTTTCTACTAGGGGGTCTCCTTGAAGGTTCATCATACCATTCCCACTCATACTTACCACTTTCCACACTTTGTCCTCTATGTTTCCTTATCTTTTTGGTTTTGGGGATCATTGATCCCAAGAAGGGAGTGTACCTCATTTCATGGGAAGAAGGGGTCGAAGGCCCAGAGGTTTTGTAGTTGGAAAAAGTCAAAAGCTATAAATTATCCTTCTATATGCTTTCCCTAAGGTCCTGAGAGAAATACAATGTTTCTCCATAAAAATGAAGGACCTTAAAAAAAGAAACAAATAATTAATAAATGTCCTACTTGATGGAGGAATGCATTTGCGGTGCCCTTTAATTTCCAATGCATATGGAATTCAATATGTTCCTAACTTCAAGTGACATTTCAATTATCTTTACTTTCCATTGCACATAGAACTCAATGTTCATACCATAATAAATGAAATTCAATAAAGGGCTTGGGAAAATGCTGCATTGCAAATGAAGGATGCAACACACCCTCCACAAATGCACCCATAAATGAGACAATATGATCCCTTGATATGTCAAGAACCCCATTCCCAAAAGTCATATTCCCATCCACTTCATATTCACTACATGTCCTAGAGAGGGTATTATTGGGAAACATCCGTTAACTTAGGGATTGTCCTACCCAATAGGTCACCATGACACCCCTCCCATACCTAAATTTGGAAAAACTTATAAGGTCTTTGAGCATTTGTTTAATTTTAAAAGGGGGGATTTGATGCACATGTTTGGGTGGTTCTTGTATTAAATGTGGCTTACTTGGCATGATTCATGTGACTTGTGGACCCTTGGAGGGTGTACTTGTTTTTCTTTGTAGGACCTTGCCCACAGGATGGATGCCATACCCCACGCATGGGTGACCATTGGTGATGATAATTGTACCTTGAAGATGGAGGACACTACCTTTGGAGGCTCCTTAACGTCACTGTAGGATGAGGTTTCACCCTCCACTTGAACGTTGGCCTTTGGAGGCCTAGGACATCACTACTTAGCTCTTGATGTCACCTTGGAGGGATTGATGGATGAGATGGTTCCGGAGGTGGTTTGTTAGGAGGATACCCATGCCAAGACACTTTGTCACATCAGAGCATGACACATGGTGTTTGGAGGCCCAATGTCTCCCTTATTCATGTTTGACATTTCACTTAGAGAGCCTATGCCACCCTTCTAGGACATGATGTCACCCTCTAGGGTTTTATTTCATGTAAATTTTTATTTTTGCGTAATGTAAGGGAAAATTAAAGGGGTTGCCCCCCTTATATTTTGTTGTTGACAATTTTATGTGGAAAAATAGGTCAAGGTAGCTCCATATAAATAAAGCACCTTGACATTTCATTTTTATCATCACATCTTCTCACCATTTGTGAGAGAACAAGTCCAGAATTTTCTTCTTATCTTGGGTTATCTCTCTCTTCTACTAATTCACTATGCTTGGAGTATCATTGTGTGGATGATTTTGTTGATTTTTAAGAAGGATTTCTACAATTATGGTTTACTCTCTTGGTTTCTTGGCTAAAGTAAGTTAATTTTCTGCAATTTATCTTCATGTTGTTATGTTCATGGTGAATCTTGCTACTTTATTCTAGACATCTTGCTTGGTAAATCCCTAAGAGATGAGCATAAGTGCTTCCTCATGTCACAAGGTTATTCTTGTTCAAAATTGGTGAAATATCCTTGCTAGGGTTAACATCCTAAAGACCTAAAGTGCTAGAACTTTAGGATTTTATCCCTAGATGCTAGATTTCTTGACCTAGTTGAAGTATTAAGAAAGGATAAAAGGTTGCTAAAACCTAAAAGTGCTTGCACTCTAGCAATCCTTCTCCTTAAGGATTAAACCCTAAGGCCCTAATGTGCTAGCACCTTAGATTGTAATCCCTACCTCTTAGTCTTTGCTAGCTTCATCTCCAAAACGTATTGCATTTTTTTTGTAAAGACTCCATATCCCTCAAAGGCTCTAATCTTTAAGCTCTCTTATAGTGAAAGTGATCAACAAATGCTCTATTCCAATTCTCTCAAGATTCCTACTAACTTTACTAACATTATCTTAGGCTAATTGACTAATATGTTTGTTTCTTGTTGGGTTCATCTTTTGATTGTTTTATTTTGATGATCAAATCCTTTTTGCATCGATATTACATATGTTATGATTCATATTAGCCATTTTGAAGGATTCTGAAAGGTTTATATAATCAATTCATCATGAATTCACACCAAGTATGTATAATTGGTGTTTTTGCAATGTTTTTGTGATCAATTCAGCTCAGTTCAATGTTTATGAAGATCTAATGTATGGTTTGCTTGCAACAGGGAAAAATCACAGTCTGATTCTCCATCCGGTACCTCGTCTAACACTCCATTCAACACTTGATCCAACACTTGATCCGACACTCCATCCGGCATGCGATCCGAAACTTGGAGTGCATTGGAGCTGGCGGTTGGTACATTGGCGGCCTTTGGTGAATGAATTAGGGGTATGGGTTTTGTGCCCCCTCGTGGCCTCCAGCTACAAATCTCGACACAACTCATATTGGGTGGTTGTAGTGATCGATGAGTGGCTCACGAAATTACTAGAATATGTTGCTATTAGAACTCATTTAATGAGTTTGTTTTTTTTAGAGGAGGTCGACCCTTCCAGTGGTCGACCTCTCAAGCTGTAAATTATCTATAAATACCACTACCTGTGGCACAATTGAAAAGAAGAATTTTATTGTTCAATATAGACATTATTTGCAATTTTGTTCCAAACTCTACTTTTATGATTAATGACAGTATTACGTTTATTTAGCACCTCCATTTTCTTGTTGGAGTGTAAACATGACCTGCTAGGGGGCCCACCAGTGGTTTGGGTGACTATGTATATCAATATATATTTTGTGTTCATCTTGTTTCTTATTTAGAATTCACAATTGTTTCTTTACTGCATGTATTTCTCAATGTTAATTGTTGTGTATATGTCAATTATAACTTGTTAATATAATTCATTTTCCTTAATTGCAGATTGCTTGATTGAATTGCGTGGATCATATAAAGACATCCATGGTTATGTGTTGTTTACAGGTTGTAGGAACTTGTTAATTGTAGTATTGTGTCTTTTTCCTTCTTAGCTATAAAACATCCAGCAGGATACTAAGTTAGATAGTTTCATTGAAGTCTTGAGTAATTACTTTGGTTATGACAACTTGAACAGAGCATTAGTTTAGATAGAGAATTAGTTTAGACAGAGCATTAACTTAGACAGAGCATTAGTGTAGACATAGCATTAGTTTAAGATTGGTTTATTTGTAAGATTTGACATATTAGTTGTTTTAAGTTTTGATAGCTTTAATTCAGATAGATTCAATTGTCGTTTCAATTATTCTCTGTAGGTCGATTTTGTCTATTGATTTTGCTTTAGCATGATAGGATAGAAATAGATTTTGGATTATGATTTCTAAAATAATTTTAGTTAGTTTTAAATATGATTTTTAATGATAGAATTAGTTCAGTTTAGATCATGAAATCTCAGTTATGGATTTGAATTGTAATTTCTAGTTGACATTGATCAAGAATTAGAAGTTTGCACAGAGTGAATTTGAATTAGGATTTTTAATCATGAGTTCATGAGTTTATAAATTTTCTTGAAGTAGTGATTTTGAGTAGAGTGTTTTAATCATTGATGATTGATGTATAAAGTTTAGAGATCACATGGATTCCATAAATACTTAGTGTTGCTTCTATGATGGAAAAACTTTCCTTAGATTGCCTTATTCATACTTTCCATTTCTCTATAGAAGTCAACATTGAATTAATTCCTCTTGATTTGTCACTAATAGTTAGATGCCATCGTGATGTTATTCGACACCGAAGACATAATCATCACCTTTGAATAATTTCTTTCTTTTTACTGCAAGCTAGAAATAGTTTTTATCAAGTAGAATTCAAATATAGTCATAAAACTTTTACTTTTGATTAAGTATATTAAATTTAATCTTCACGAAATATAAATAGTTATGAGTTATTTTTAAGAATAGAATTCACTTGTCAAAATAGTCTTGATATATTAGTTGTTTACTTGCTTACTTGCTCAAATATAGATAGATCAAATAACTCAAAAATATCTTTCTTGTTGTTACTTACTTAAAAAGAGATTGAATAGATTAACTAGCTTTAAAACAAATTGCTATTTTCTTATTTAGAAATAGGCCATAAATTCATTGTTTGAAGTTAGTTAGGGTAAATAGTTCATAATTCTAAAATTGATTAAATCTCATTAATTGAAGATTGTTTTACATAGAATTTGTTAATTAACTAAAATTGAAAAATCATCTCTTTAGAAAGTAGATTGATAGAGTATTGATCCCTAGGGTAGACCATCTCCTTAGTTAGATAATACTTCCATTAGATTTTCTGCCTTGGCTCATATAGTGCCAAAACTCTAAGTTTACTTACCTCGGGTTGACAATTTAATTGAGGGAATTAGTGCATATAGAATACTCATCATTTTTGGTGCTGCTGCCGGGGAGTTCTCTTAAGGTAGGAAATATTTAAGGAGCAGATCATTTCTGAACCTTAGCATAGTTTGGTGGTGGGGGAACTTTATGATGAGAGGTAAGAACCTACACATATGTTATAGTAGGTTCCCCCAAACCGAATGGTAGTTTTTCTTTTTAGTTGCTTTCATGAACAAACCTAGGGACCCAAAGGGAAGATACATTAAAACCAAACCAAAAATTCTGATCAAGGTTCCTTCTTGTTGTATTTACTTCACACACACCTAGGATTTATTTTTCCTAAGGTTATTCCTTGTTTATTAGTCATAATTAGTCATTATCCAGTCTCCTATATTTTAGGGGAGATTATTTCACCTGGAGAATATTCTCTTTCAGTTGACACTTCGGTTTGACTAGTTGAGTTCAGTTTAGATGTTGCATTGGTTTTGTCACCATGAAACATTGAGATCATCACCAACTCACTACTCTTTGTTCAGTCAGTTAATTGAAGACTAGTTGACTAGTTAACTCAGCTAGGTGGTAGTTCACTCCGTAACTACCTGAGAGACTAGACTAGGTGGAAGTTCACTCCCGTAACTGTTGGTGTGTGTCCAGATCACTCTAGAGCACCACTATGGATCATTAGTTACTCATGTATCCTATATCTATTGTAAATTATTCACTCTTTGAGTGTGGAATACGGTTAACAATAATTCTTCCATTCTTTCTATCTTGCTTCTTCTTTCTCAATTTATCTCTGCAAATGTGTGTAGTATTTTCTAGCTAGATCTATTCTTTGCAGGTTCAAAACATTTACATGGTATCAGAGCCGATGGAGTGCTAAGAAAAATCTACACCAAATCATTTTTTGCAGGTACAAAATATTTTAGACAACAAAAGATGGATTAGTTGTCGAAAATACTTCTCACGCCTCATAACTATTTGGAATGGAAGCCAAAGATTCTACTTATTCTCAAAAGTATAGGCTTATACCAAATAACCATGGAAATGGAAGTAGAGCCTAATTCTGTCGATGAGAAAAATAACTTTCTCAATAGACAAGATATGGCCATAGGAAGTATCGACATGTATGTTTCTCCCGAAATTTTCCATCAAGTATATGAATAATCACAAGGATCAACTCCAAATGAATTATGGACCAGATTGGAGGTTCTATTTGGGAATAAATAATATTGTGAAGATTTCATGCATGAGGTCAAACAGATAGAACCAGAAGAGAAGCCATCAGAAGATCAAGCCTCTTATTATGAAGAGTCTTCTACAAAAGTATTTGCATAAATTTGTATTCCATTAATTGAAGATGATGTCTACTCCATTTCAAAAAAAAATTCTGAAATTCATGTGGAAGATATATGGCATGCATCTCAGGAGTCAAAAAGGGAGTCGCACACATCAAACGCCATTCTGATATTTTCTGAGAAAAATTTGCAAAAACAAATTGGATATTTGAATTCCTCTCGGGAAAATATCCAATTTAAAAAACAAAATCATCCGAAACGGAGTCCGGAAAGTGAAGTTATGATCGTTTTAAAATCAACAAAATTTTACCATTTTTCTCGAAACGGCCGCACGGTTTTCAAAATTTCATCCAAAATTTATTTGGATATTATTCATTACAAGAAGATAAAGTGGATATGTGTGGAAATATCAATGATTCATATAATTCATCAGATCCGTGCAGACATCTACATCTTCAACAAAATCTTCAAAGAGCGCAAGCTTGCACAGTTGCGAGGTCTTCTTGGAGTGAAGGACATGGTTGCTTAGAAACTGCCTTTTGGTCCTTATCATTTTTTATTTTATGCATTGTAATTTGAGCGTGGGTTTTGTTCCCATGAGGTTTTCCCTCTTTCCTCGTTTAGTTCAGTGTATCTTTTGTATTTGGGTACCTAATATGGCCTCGTAGCCGGGACCCATTCTTTATTTTCACCATAGTGATGTTCAAGGGGGGTGTTGGAGTTACTTAACACACACATAGGATTTATTTTTCCTAAGGTTATTCATTGTTTATTAGTCATAATTAGTCATTATCTAGTCCCCAATATTTTAGGGGAGAATATTCCACCGGGAGAATATTCTCTTTCAGTTGACACTTCAGTTTGACTAGTTGAGTTGAGTTTAGATGTTGCATTGGTTTTGTAACCATGAAACATTGGGATCATCACCAACTCACTACTCTTTGTTCAGTCAGTTAATTGAAGACTAGTTGACTAGTTAACTCAGCTAGGTGGCAGTTCACTCCGTAACTGCTTGAGAGACTAGACTAGGTGGAAGTTCACTCCCGTAACTGTTGGTGTGTGTCCAGATCACTCTAGAACACCACTATGTATCATTAGTTACTCATGTATCCTATATCTATTGTAAATTATTC
Organism: Picea engelmannii; assembly: GCA_009831015.1. Classification (NCBI taxonomy): domain Eukaryota; kingdom Viridiplantae; phylum Streptophyta; class Pinopsida; order Pinales; family Pinaceae; genus Picea; species Picea engelmannii. Next base: position 161,719 of record ML783177.1, read on the forward strand.
ACTCTTTGAGTGTGGAATATGGTTAATGAGAATTCTTCCATTCTTTCTATCTTGCTTCTTCTTTCTCAATTTCTCTCTGCAAATGTGTGTATTATTTTCTAGCTAGATCTATTCTGTGCAGGTTCAACACATTTACACTTATAACCTTTTTGGGAGAAGGAGCACTCCACCCATAAACTCCACAGATCGATACTGAAAAATAGGGGTTAGATCAACCCAAAGAGCTAAAGCAGTCTCTAAAGAGACAAAAACCATGAGCACTGTAGAGCAGAAAATTGAAAATTCAATAGTAGTGGGACAGGAGGCAAGACCACTTGGGCCTTCATCAGAACCATCCAACACAACATTTTCTTTTTCACCACCATCAGAGGACCCTAACTTTGTAGATATCATTGACCCTGAACATGTGAATAGTATTTTTGGCAGTTCATCCAATATAATTGTTTCCCAAGTCGAAACAGAAAGTTTGGCACCAATAGTTTCAACCGACTCGAGTAAAGTCCCAGACATCCAAACAGTAGATAAATATTCCCATCGAAGGGATAACTTTCCTGGGAAAGAACCTTGGGATACTTTGTTTTCTTCAAGGATAAAACCATTTAGGTACTCTCTCTTTGGAAACCAAACTAGTATGGATGATCAGGAGGATTGAAACCATGTAAGACACGATGAGGGAGAAGAAGTTGGAAACCAAACTGAAACCACCTTCGGGTTTCCAATTTTGGATACCACACAAAATGTCAACATGAAGAACATTCCACTCTTGACACTGCCCACCTTTTACGGTAAAAGCAGTGAAGACTTGAATACCTTCCTATTTGAGTTTGACATCTTGTGTAGGAGGTACAATTACTTGAAAGATGCCCATAAACTAAAACTTTTTCCTGCCACCCTCAAGGATTCTACACTAAGATGGTTCATGGGGTTGGGAGAGTCTAATATTAGGTCTTGGGAAGACATGAAAGCTATATTTCTTAAAAAATACCAAGACTACTGCATGTCCAAGGATTCTCGTAATGATATTTTTAAGATCCAATAGTTAGAGGAAAAGAGTCACGAGGATTACATGGAACGATTTTCTTATATCTCACAGAAATCAAAGTACCATGACCTCCCAGATGATGTAGTCAGGACTCTTTTCCTTAAAGGTATTTTAGAAGAATACCTAGAGACACTTAACCTGATGGAATCATGTGACATCTCCCATAAACCATTTACTGAGATCTGTGAAATGTGTAGGAATTACTTGAGGAGTAGAGCCAAAACGGGGAAGCTTGAGATCCTTATAGTAGAAACCTAAAAATAATTAGTTCAGGTGGTATCACAAGGGTAGAGATAGGAAACGTAATGTAGAACTTCAAAACCGATATCTTAAGTACAATAGGTTCCCAGTTGGACACCTTAAATATTAAAAAGAAATAGGAGGAGGAGAATGCAACAATGTGCATATTTTGTCCAAGATGCAGGAGGAAACATTCCTCAAGGGAATTCCCATTAGATAATATTTTAGTTTGTGGCTTCTGCACTGAAGACCACCCAAATGAAAAATGCCCATCACTGCCCGATTTATTAGCTATTTACAGAAGTGGGGATCTTGGGGAATCCTCTTATGCACCTAAGAGGCCATGGAAGCCTAGGAGTAGCCTACATACCCAGATCTACCACCTCAATTTCCACCCTATTATCAACAATCACAATAGTGGAACTCACCGAATTGGAAAAACTGGTCTACATAGTATTACCATCCTAGGCTACAAGGATGGAGAGGAGGACATACCCAAGGAAACACTCAAGCTCCATATGTCCCTATGCCCACTCATCCTTACCCCCATTTTCCACCAAACATCCCACAACTTTTTCCAGGTTTTTTTCCCCCACCTTTACCTCCTATTCCACAACAACCCCAACAATACCAAAATACAATCTCCCCAATATCGACATTATTACCGGCATAAACAGTGCCCAACCCCAATAACAAACCAACTCAACCTCTTCACAATGTTGAGATGAAAACCTTCCCTATGTATGTTATTTCTCTTGTTCCATTGTAGGAGATTCAACTAAGGCCAAGAAAATTTCTGGATAGACATATGCCTTTAGTAGTCATCCGAGAAGAAGAAAAAGATGAAAATCCCGAACAACCCACAGGTGACACTAAATGGGAGGATGTTATCATTCCTAAAGACCAGGAACTAAAGCTTCCCCAAAATGAATCTTCATAGATTACAAAAGATCCTCCTTATCCATAAATATTAGTGATTTAGAAACCTACCACTCGACCAGAATTTGACATTTTAAATGAATTAAAGAATATTCGTGTCAAAATTCCCTTGTTACAAGCCATAAAGGACATTCCAATTTACAATAAGGTAGTCAAAGAATTGTGTATCAAGAAACCAGGTAGGAAGCAGAAGGATCCGCCAACAATACATTTGATAGGAGAATTCTCTGAATACATATCAGAGAAGCCTAGGGTCGCAAAGTATGGGAACCCAGGGAACCCCATAGTAACAATACAAATTAATAAGGTTCCCATAGAAAACACTCTCATAGACTTAGGGTCAGCAATTAATGTTACGATTTTTACTACCTTGGTGGAATTACAGTTAAAACCTCTTCTTAGACCTACCCCAACTATTTTGGAATTAGCAGATAAGACAAAGGTTATACCTGAAGGAATCTTGGATGATATCATAGTTACATTAGCCTCATGGTAATACCTAATAGACTTTCTTGTCATTCATTCAAAAGATCCTACTAAAGGGAATCCCGTTATCTTGGGAAGACCTTGGTTGGCCACAACCGATGCATTTATTGGTTGTAGAGAAGGTGAAATGACAATCTCAAATGGACTTTCTATACAGAAGATTACCATATACCCACCAGCTCAACCTATCATGGATAATCTATGGTGGCTTGAATTTCCATATGATAATGAGGACTGGGAAGAACCCGTGTTGCCGAGTGATCATTCCTGGGCACTTCAAGAGAAAACAACAGAAAATGTGCTAAACCAATTTATTTTTGTTATCACATGTGTTGATTTTCGACAATCGTTTCCCCAATTTGAGTACATTTTTGGGGAAGAATTTCAGGAACAGTTAGACCCATCAACTTTTTCTTCGACATATTTTATTTTTGAGATAGATGATTCTACCACATCTTATACCATGCCCTATGAGATTAGTCTAGGGAAATTCCTAATATAAATTATGGACTAGATGCAGAACAACAAAAACAATTGGTAAATGTCCTTAAAGAAAAACCAGGGGCATTCACCTGGGAAGACACTGATATGAAGGGTATACACACTGATACATGCATTCATAACATATATACCTAGGAAGAAGTAACACCTTTTAGGAAACCCTAGAGGAGGATGAACCCGACACTCAAGGATATAGTAAAAGAGGAGATACAAAAGTTATTGAATGTTAGATTTATTTATTTGATCTTTGATAGTAAATGGGTATCCTTGCTTGCAGTGGTTCCAAAGAAAGTAACTGGGAAATGGAGAATTTGTGTCGATTTATGGGAAATTAATAAGGCCACTCTAAAGGATTATTTTCCCCTTCCTTTCATTGACCAAGTATTGGATACCTTGTCAGGGAAGAAATACTTCTCCTTACTAGATGGATATAGCGGGTACAACCAAATTCTCATAGCACTCGAGGATCAGGATAAGACTACTTTCACTTGTCCTTGGGGAACCTATGCCTATAGGGTCTTACCATTTAGTTTGTTTAATGCTCCTACCACATTTCAACGAACAGTACTAGGGATATTTTTTGACCTTATTCATGATTGTGTGGAAGTATACATGGACGAATTTACGGTATATGGAGATAATTACCAGGAATCCTTAGATAATCTAGAGAAAGTCCTTATCAGATGTCAAGAAATGAACCTATCCTTAAGTCATGAAAAATGTAAAATGTTGTTGACTGAAGGAGTAGTCTTAGGACATCATGTTTCATCTGAAGGGATTAAAGTGGATCCTGGTAAGATTGAGGTAATCGTCAAACTTCCACCCCCCAATACTCAAAAAGAGGTAAGAAGCTTTTTCGGACATGTTGGATACTACCGATGATTTATTGAAAATTTCACAAAGATTGTTGCACCCATGTTTCGATTGTTAATAAAAGATTTTGATTTTATTTGGATTGACCAGTGTCAAACCGCCTTTGAAACTCTGAAAGCTAAGTTATTTGTGACACAAGTTCTTAGGGGACCCAATTGGGCCCTTCCATTTCACATATTCACTAATGCCTCCGATACTTCAATAGGAGGAGTATTAGGGAACAAAGAAGACCATCAATCATATGCCATTTATTTTGTGAGTAAGAACTTGTCCCTTGTCGAGTTAAACTATACATTTCCCGAAAAGGAAGTCTTGGTAGTGGTCCGTGCCATCAATAAATTTCACCATTACATCACAGGATACAAATTATTGGCACACACAGATCACTCTGCCATTATATTTCTCATGAATAAACCTATTACCAGTGGCCAAGTGACTAGGTGGATCCTGTTATTGCAAGAGTTCAATATCATTATCCTTGACCGACCGAGAAAGGAGAATTTAGTAGCTAATTTTCTTTCACACATAAAACATGAGGATGATGATATTCCTATTGATGATAGTTTTCCAAATGAGCATCTCTTTTCCCTCTCTGTAAATACCCCATGGTTTGTAGACATGGAAAATTATTTGGCTACTAGGAAGTTTCCAGCTCATTTGTCACCTCATGAAAAGTTTAGAATTATCACGCAAAGTGCTAACTACTCTTGGGTTGGCCATGAACTTTTTCGTACTGAACCATACTTGATTATTTGTAGATGCGTCCGAGAAGATGAGATACCGGAAACCCTACGAAGTTTTCATGATGGACCATGTGGTGGCCATTTTTACGACAAATGTACAACATATAAGGTGTTACATTCAAGTTACTATTGGCCAAACATTTTTAAGGATGCTACCAAATATGTGAGGAGTTGTGATAGCTATCAAAGGACAAGAAGACCCACATCAACTAATAAAATTCCCTTACGTGCCCAAGTTATGATATAACCTTTTGAGAAATGGGCCCTTGATTTTGTAGGACCAATTTCACCCATGTCTCGTAAGAAGAACTATATTTTGGTTTGTACAGATTATGTCACCAAGTGGGTAGAAGAAAAAGCATTATTTAGGGCTACCGAAAAATCTGTTCTTGAATTCATTTATGAAGACATCTTTACCCGCTTTGGTGTTCCTCATGAAATTGTTACAGACCAAGGCACCCAATTCACTTCCAAGTTGATGAAGGAATTAACGAAGAAATATGGGATCAAGCATTGCAAGTCTTCTCCATATCACCCACAAGATAATGGTCAAGTAGAGTCCACAAACAAAGTTTTGGAAACTATCTTAACCAAGAATATTCAATTACACCATAGGGATTGGGCTGACAGACTTCCAGATGATTTGTGGGCATATCGTACTACATGGAGAAACACTAATGGGTATACCCCCTACGAGCTAGTGTATGGAAAACAAGTACTTCTACCAATAGAATTCCAAGTAAGGACTTTCTGTATTACCTCACAATTGGGATTAAACCTATATGAGGCACAAAAACAACAAGCCCTACAATTAGATGAGTTGGATGATATTAGGCAAGATGTTATCCAATGAACAATGTTAGTTCAAAACCAGAGGAGCAAGTGGCATGAAAAATTTATTAAGAAGAAACAATTCCAACCTGGTGATTGGGATTTGTTGTTTGACTCCCAATTTAAAAATTTTAAAGGCAAACTTACCACTCGGTGGTTGGGTCCTTATGAATTAATTACCATATATGATAATGGGGTTGTTAATATTAAAACAATTGACAATGGACAAGTCTCTTTCGTAGTGAATGGACACCAACTCAAACTTTACCACAAACCCATTGTCAACTGACAAGGCATTGGCCTTAGTAGATGGGGAATTTTCTTCTCCCTCCCTCTATTCTTGAAACTTTTTTCTAAATTTTGATTGTACATATGTAGGTAATTTGAAGTGTGTTTTTGTTGATAAACAATTCTAGAGATTTCTACAGGTATTTATTTCACCACGAGTGGACAACTTGAAGGAGAAAAAAAGGGAAGTATTTTCCTTAAAAAAAAAAGATATTTTTATTTTTGAACCTTGTTGTCTGCTTAAGCATTAATTGAATAATGACTTGCTGAGAATTAGCCATATTTTTGCAATATTTACATCTTCCTTATTCTCAAGGAATCTTTAATGGCAGTTTCTCTTAACCTCCACCACTAGAGGATATAAGGAAGTGACACCTTTTCTATCAAACCTAGAGGTTACTCGTACAATTTCCACAAGAACCCTGAGTAGGTGAGTAAAGTATATTTATGAAAGAGTAGCAAGAAGGTCTAATTAGAGGTTAGCCATGGAAACATCACTATAACTTAAAAAAGAAGAAAGTGAGTTGAGCCTGAAGATACCTTTATGTTCTTTTCCAATGGTACCATCCACTACACACTAAAAATTCTTGATTATACCATATATTTAGATAGACTACATCCACTTAAGTACCCCTTACATTAGGACAATCTATAAGGAATACATAAAGAAGAGTCATCCTCTAACATAGATACCATTCTAGTCTTAAATAATTTTTTTTTTTTTAGAGTTGTCTCCCCATCTTCTTGCAAAAATAAATATTTATATAAAAATATTAAAAGATGGTGGACCAATCTCTACTGTAAAAGGGTGTAAGAGGCTAACCCGTTGGGATACTGAAAAGTTCTACTGGCAGTGGGTACCAGCCTGTGGTATGAATAGTTAAACCCGTCGGAGTACTGAAAAGGCTTGCTAGTAGTAGGGCATTCTACCTAGCGAGGGTGATGATCTGACAAACAATTAATAAAATTCCTAAATATTAAACTTGTCCTGATGTACGACATTAATTGTAGACAGAGATGAAAAGAAGTATGCATGGTTAAGAAAAGGTCAATGAACTCCATAAATCTACCATTGGGAACTAGATTTAAGACTATCCTAAGACTCCCTTGCCTACCTCTTCTTAACTATACGTAGGATGTTTTGTCCTACAGGTGGGGCCATTAACCGTCTCTTCAGACTAATATGTGAAATTTATCTCTACACTTGGAAAGCTGTAAATCTTAGGCTATTGGGAGAATTGACTGGTTCCCTATATTGTTTATTGTGAGGTGTCACAATACTTAGGAGTGGGGGAGGGGTTTCCTGAGCTGACAAATGATAAAAATTGCCCATCTATATTATAATCCATGAGAAGAGGAAGTATAATCTCTGTAAAAATTATATTATATTGTTTTCATGATATTTTGGGCTATTATATCAACAATTGTTTTTATTAAAATGCTAAATTCTATACTAATGACATCACTATATTGTATTAGCCTGCTGTACATTTTTTTAATGAAATACTTCTTAATTGGTTCTTTTTTTCAATTACAGACTGTAAAATGCTCACTACATATTTGTGTTACACGCCTATGAATAGAGGAACAAATTATTTAACAGAGGAACAAATTGTTTTATAGTGTTACAAGAACGATGACAATGCAATTAATAGTGGATTATTCTATTTACACTTATCCTGTCCATGCTCCTGTTCACCATGACTATCATAAATTGCCCAAGCTGAGTGATATGGGTGAACATCCATTATAATGGGGATAATTTCTACTTGCACAGAAGTACCATATGAAGTGCCATATGGAGTGCCATTTGGAAGACCGGATGGGGTGCCATCTGGACGACCAGATGAAGCACCATATGAAGGACCCGATGAGGTATGCATATACTGTAAATGACCATGTTTGCATGCAAAAAATGATCGTTCAAATTGATACACATGTTTCACTGGTAAATTAAGATGAATTGAATGGTATGTTGTTAAAATTCACGTTGATAATTAAATTAAAAACTTTTAATGCATTTTTATGATCAAATGTCCAAGTTGAAGATTTGGACATTGATCTAATTCACACATAATTGCAATTGTATCCAAATTAAACCATTCAAAATTCAAATGTTGTGCAATCATAGTCACACATGACAATTGTGTGTGATGAATTCGCTCACGAATTCAACTGTTTCCACCTCAATCACATTAAAAATCGGGTGTTTTGCCCCAATTTCCATTCCACTCATCCACTGCTTGCTATGTCGCGATCACCCTCTGACTGATTATGTTCTTCTTCTCATCCTCCATCCTATAACCATGCCTAAATTCTATGAACCTTCCTCCTATGTCGAGCTTCTGTCCATTCCCAAATTTTTAGAGTGTAGAGAGATTTTCCTTCGTGCAGGGTGGGGACCATTCTTGGTCAGTCAGCAGGGCCATGACGATGGATTATCACTGCAATTTTCTCTCAAGCTCGATGGGAGGCTGGTGCGAATATGGTCTCTGGCCTTCTTGGTCTCTTAGGATTCAATTGCCTCAACGAAAAAATTTCCATGGGTTGGGAATCGATGGTTCAAACACCATCAATTTCCATGGCCAAGCTACAATAGAGTATTCAATCCTAAATTTCAAATTTTTTTTGGAGCTAAAGGGTACTCCAAAGAATGGATTAAGGATGAATTAATTAATCCCTTGATCGTAATTACCAGTATTATCACTTGTGAAGGTAGGTACTATGTCTTCAAAGCTTGCCATTTTCATCTATTAGCTCATTTCCAATTTAATAAGCCCCTGAATTTTCCTATCTAATTCTTGAAAAGTCTTGAGAAAATGTCTTCCCAAGTGTGTAAAAACTTGTCCAATCCTCACAACAATCTATTCCACCACGACCTCATCAAATTGCTTGTCATAACTGAGTTGAAAAAACAGGGCAAGACATGGGATGAATTCCTCTATCAATTCTCAAACCCCCATCTCACAGTCAAGACCAGCTAGAGATCAATTGATTTGGGGACTTTTACTCCATCTAAGCCTCATTCTCCAAAGAATACAAACCCTCCAACTCAAACTATCTCTTTGTCTGAACAAAAGGCCAAGAAAATTGTTGATTCCCCTGCAGCCTCATCGGGCAAGAAAACCAAAAAGCTTGCTAATAATTCCCCATTACCTTCAAAACTTGTTGATCCTGAATCTAAGAAGTTACAAGATGCATTTCAACAATATTTTCCTTCAATCCTTACGAATAGAATAGGATCCAATCGGTTCAAAGGGGAATATTTTTGAAGAAGTACTCGAAGTGCAAGTGGAAATCCTAATGTAAAACATTCAAGCACTTCAGATCCTATCCAAGTGTCTTCTGATCTTGAAATCCCCCATAAAATACTCAGAGAAGTTTCTGTAGAAGAGTTTGATCTCGATAAAGAAGTAAAATCTGAACCTATTCCCTCTCACAAGCACTTTGTTACTCCTACCTCCTAGATGCTTACAACAACTTCCAAAATTGATATACCTTCTACATCCATCAAGGGATCCAAGCCCTCTTCTTTTGAACCATCTGATCATACCCCAATTATTGAGAAATTACAACAAGAAAATGCTCAGTTGGAAGAGCGAAAAACTATGGATATGCATCTACATAATGACAATGCAGTATTGCAAGAAAAAGTGAATTCTCTCCAATGATTGGTTGATCAAATTACCACAACCAATAGAAGCCTCCACAAGCAATTGAAATATCATAAAAGGCCCAAGACAAAATCTCCAGGATAAGAGGGAGAAGCTTCTAAAGCTAATCCACCCCCTCCTTCACGAGTCTAGTTATGTCGAGTGATTCATTTTTGTTTGCAGAGGGACCTGCAAATACTTAGGCTTGGGGGGTAATGTTCGGTTCATGTTTTGATTGTTTTATTGCGATGATCAAATCCTTTTTGCATCGATATTACATATTCTATGCTTTATATTATCCATTTTGAAGGATTCTAAAAGGTTTATATAATAAATTCACCATGAATTCACACTAGGTATGTATAATTGGTGTTTTTGCAATGGTTTTGTGATCAATTCATCTCAGTTTGATGTTTATGAAGATCTAATGTATGGTTTTCTTGCAACAGGGAAAAATCACGGTCTGATCCTCCATCTAGTACCTCATCCGACACTCCGTTCAACACTTGATCCGACACACAATCTGGCATTCCATCTGGAACTAAGAGCGCATTGGAGTTGGTGGTTGGTACATTGGCGACCTTTGGTGGATGAATCGGGGATCTGGGTTTTGTTCCCCCTCGTGGCCTCCAACTACAGAGCTCAACACACCTCGGATTGGGAAGTTGTAGTGATCAATGAGTGGCTCACAAAATTACTAGAAGATGATGTTGTTAGAACTCATTTAATGCGTTTGTTGTTTTTAGAGAAGGTCAACCCTTCCAGTGGTTGACCTCTTAAGATGTAAATTATCTATAAATACCACTACCTGTGGAACGATTGAAAATAAGAATTTTATTTTTTAATAAAGACATTATCTTCAATTTTGTTCCAGACTCTGTTTTTATGATTAATGACAGTATTACATTGATTTAGCACCTGCGTTTTCTTGTTGGAGTGTAGCCACGACCTGCTGCAGGGCCCACCAGTGGTCTGGGTGACTGTGTATATCAATATATATTTTGTGTTCATCTTGTTTCTTATTTAGAATTCACAATTGTTTCTTTACTACATGTATTTCTCAATTTTAATTGTTGTGTATATGTCAATTATAACTTGTTAATCTAATTCATTTTCCTTAATTGCAGATTGTTTGATTGAATTTTGTGGATCATATAAAGACATCCATGGTTATGTGTTGTTTATAGGTTGTACGAGCTATTTAATTGTAGTATTGTGTATTTTTCCTTCTTAGCTATAAATCATCTCGCAGGATACTAATTTAGATAGTTTCATTGAAGTCTTGATTAATTACTTTGGTTTTGATAACTTCAATAGAGCATTAGTTTAAACATAGCATTAACTTAGACATAAAATTAGTGTAGACAGAGCATTAGTTTAAGATTGGTTTATTTGTAATCTTTGACAGATTAGTTGTTTTAAGTTTTGATAGCTTTAATTGAGATAGATTCAATTGTCGTTTCAATTATTCCTTGTAGGTCGATTTTGTCTATTGATTTTTCTTTAACATGATAGGGTAGAAATAGATTTTGGATTATGATTTCTAAAAGCATTTTAGTTAATTTTGAAATATGATTTTTACTGATAGAATTAGGTCAGTTTAGATCATGAAATCTCAGTTATGGATCTGAATTGTAATTTCTAGTTGACATTGATCAAGAATCAGAAGTTTGCACATAGTGAATTTGAATTAGGATTTTTAATCATGAGTTCATGAGTTTACAGATTTGCTTGAAGTAGTGATTTTGAGTAGAGTGTTTTAATCGTTGATGATTGATTTATAAAATTTGGAGATCACATGGATTCCAAAAATACTTAGTGTTGCTTCTATGATGCCAAAACTTTCCTTAGATTATCTTATTCATACTTTCCATTTCTCTGTAGAATTCAACATTGAATTAATTCCTCTTGAATTGTCATTAATAGTCAGATTCCATTGTGATGTTATTCGACACCGAAGACATAATCATCACCTTTGAATAATTTATTTCTTTTTACTACAGGCTAGAAATAGTTTTGATCAAGTAGAATTCAAATATAGTCATAACATTTTTACTTTTGATTAAGTAGATTAAATTTATTCTTCGCGAAATAGAAATAGTTATGAGTTATTTTTAAGAATAGAGTTCACTTGTCAAAATAGTCTTGATAGATTAGTTGTTTACTTGCCTACTTGCTCAGAGATAGATAGATCAAATAATTTAGAAATAACTTACTTGTTGTTGCTTACTTAAAAAGAGATTGAATAGATTAACTAGCTTTAAAATAGATTGTTATTTGCTTATTTAGAAATAGGCCATAAATTCATTGTTTTAAGTTTTTTTGTTTTTTTTTGTTTGCTAGTTTGTCTGTGACCTGCGGGACGAGCCTGTGGCCGAGAAACCATGACTTAGGGGCATCTAAGCCACCAAAATCACCCAGGGATCGAACCCGGCCTAAGCCACACCAACCCTTAACATGGATGGATTTTTTGTCCCCGTAGGTTTAGAACCGGTGACTTTAACATCACCAACCCTTAACATGGATGGATTTTTTGTCCCCGTAGGTTTAGAACCGGTGACTTTAACATCACGGAGTGCCTTAACAGCACACTCTATCACCGATTATTCTACACCTCAGGGACATAATTCATTGTTTGAAGTTTCTTAGGGAAAATAGTTCATAATTCTAAAATTGCTTAAAGCTCATTAATTGAATATTTTTTTACATAGAATTTGTTAATTAACTAAAATTGAAAAATCATCTCTTTAGAAAGTAGATTGATAGAGTGATGATCCCTAGGGTAGACCATCTCCATAGTTAGATAATACTTCCATTATCTTTTCTGCCTTGGCTCATACAATGACACAACTCTAAGTTTACTTACCCCAGGTTGACAATTTAATTGAGGGAATTAGTGCATATAGAATACCCATCACTGTTGTTGCAAAATTTTACTAGAGACATCTTAAAATACTCTAACTTGCCACATACATTGCTCTAATAGTGGCCTAACATACCCATAATTTTCATCTAGTGATTGATAATGTTATTTTGACTTAATGCTAAGTTTTTCATGATGAATTGTTGCAATTATGACATGTAATCATTGTTGTTATTATAATTATTTCATTTTTTTTGTACTACTGTTAATTGCTGCAATTTCATAACAATCATAGAAAATTTCATTGTCTAATGTATTAAAGAGGTAATATTTGCATGCCTGTACTCGGAAATAATTATATATAAGTTTTATTGTTTCGATAAGGTACTAAAAACATCTTTTTACCTCTTAGTTCTCTTTGACCTAGACCTTGACTTAGGTGATCAAGAGAGGGGGAAGTAGGCTTGGCTAACAAACTTGCTACTTTGATCCCTTGAGGTCGTTTCAGAATTATCCCCTATGGTGGACCTCCTCCACCATTAAAATGAGGGGATTTCTTACTAAGGTGATAATGATAGGATTTATTGTAGTTACACAACATTTGGGGATCTTGTGTCGGGATTTGCACAACTACAATCATGTTGTTAACGTCAGAAGTTACTCCTGGATCGAGGTAGGAGTAAGCCTGAGGCCCATCAATTTGAATGTCATGATTTGTTGATAAAGGGTGATGGATGGAAGTAAACTTAGAACAATATCGTCCTAACTCAGAAACTAGGTCGGGCATGCACAAGCAGATGAGGCCTTGATTCAATTTCAGGCAGTAGGTTGTAATAAGGGTGAGTAGGAGGAAGACTTCTGTAAGGGAATGTGAAGGGATGTTGTAGGCATCGGGCTTCCAACAGCCTGTAGAAGAAAACTTTGAACACAAGAACCTCTTATATTCAAAATAAAAATACTAAAAGAACATAACAGTGCTATAATAAATCCTTTATCATAACACAGTCATGACGATTCACGTGAATCATTCAGTCATGAACTCTTTTAGTATGAGATCGAAACAAGATGAAAAAGGGAGTTGCCTTACATTAAACAAGGGAATTTCATGTACAGATACATAGCCAAGAAAACTAGTGCTTCATTAAAACATTACAGTCAGGAGCTCTGCTCTACCATCCATCCCTCCAAAAATACCAAAAACTGAATATATATACTCAGAACAATTTGCCACCTTCGTAGCAGGAAGGTAGCTGAGACATTAAAGTCCAAATTAGTGTGTGTAGGCTCCTCAGTCAAACTTGGACGGAACTCCTTCGTCATATGCCATCTTAACTCAACATGGATCTTGTAGGGGGACCTGCATACAAGGGTACCACAAGCTGATTGCTCCAGGCCTTTTTCATTCTCTCCATTTATGAGTTGAGCTGAGGTCTCAACCACCTGCTCAATATTCATTAACTTCTTCTTCCATGGAGGGTGGCAGAGACTGAAAACACAAAAAGCGACCCTTTGTTATTTGAAGTCCCGGTAGCCGAAATGCCGAAATGGCTCCCAGGTGATTTTCGGGTTTTCGAAATGCAGTGGAAGAAAGCAACTCTTTGTTCTTTGAAGTCCTGGTAGCCGAAATTCCAAAATGGCTCTCGAGCGCTTTTTCATTTCGCATTTCGAGTTTCGGTGATTCCCGATGCAGTGGAGGAACATCCCTCTGTCTCTTGACATCCCGGTAGCTGAAATACCGAAAGGCTCCTGGGAAGATTTTACATTTCGTGTTTTGGGTTTCGGCAATTCTCGATGCAGTGGAGGAATGCCCCTTTTCTCTTGACATCTCGGTAGCCGAAATACCGAAAGGCTCCTGGGCGGATTTTACATTTCGTGCTTTGGGTTTCAGTGATTCCAAATGCAGTGGAGGAACGCCCCTTTGTCTCTTGACATCCCGGTAGCCAAAATACTGAAAGGCTCCTGGGCGGCTTTTACATTTTGCGCTTCGGGTTTCAACAATTCCTGATGCAGTGGAGAAACGCCCCTTTGTCTCTTGGCATCCCAGTAGCTGAAATACCGAAAGGCTCCTCATTTTGTGATTTTGGACATAAGAGATGAGCCCATGCACCAAACCTCGTGCAACTCTGAGACTCAAAATTACCCGACGACCGTCGATCTACTCCATCTGTGGATCCTTGCCATTGAAAACAAAATGCCCGCTTGCTTGATTTTAAACCCAAAATGGACCTTTCTGTGTGTTGCGCTCGGTGCTCATGACTTGAGAGAATTGGCGTTAACACCTGCAATAATAGGACCCAAGAGAAATATTTTCATTCTAAAATATGAATTTGATTCTTGTAAGCCATATTCTCCAACATACAAATTTGGGCATTACTATTTAGGGTGTTTTGAGTATAGGCTTATTCAAGAATGTTCCATTATAATTTTTGTGCCAAATCATGAACATTTCCCTCCAAGAATAAAGAAGCACCACTCTATTCCCAATTTCTTCAAAACCATATTTCCATACTTGATTTGTGAAGGGGCATTCAAAGAGAAGATGCTGGTGGGTTTCAATCATTGATTACACAAGACACACTTCGAGGGTCCTTGAATTCCTCATTTTTGGAGGTTATCATTGGTTAGTATTCATTCATGAACCATTATCCAACAAAATATATTGATTTTTGACAATTCATCCCCATTCCATGTACATTTCCAGATCCTAGAGAATGAAGGCATGGGGAGATTCTGAAGCCGAGATTTTCACCCTACCTTAACATCATAAATATTTCCATTGGCACCCCATCCCATGCTTTGGATGATTTTTTTATCCACAGGAGCACATCCACAAAGAAGAGGAAGGAGAGATTGGAGATGATGGATAAGAAAAGGGGGAAGGGTTAGTGATTTCCACACTAACCATTGAGCCTCAATGTCCCATGATGACAACTAATATAGAGTTTAAATCTGTTGCAGATCCATCCATTCTTTTAGCCTCACGAAGAAGAGAAAGAAGAGATTGGATTTAAGGGATAAGAAAATGGGGAAGGGGGAGAGATTTCCACCTTGGCCATGAATCTTCATTGTCCCTCGATGACAACTCATATAGATTTTTAATCCCCTATAGATTTGTCATTATTTTAGCCTCACTAGATCATGATTCTGTGTGAGAGGTGGGTGGTCCATAATACCATCATCCCAAATATTAATAATCTTTCCATTTCTATGGATTCAAGTGAGTTTGGATTGAATTAGAGAAACAAAGAATTTGAAAAGAATCCAAATTGAAGATGACTTCCCATTAGGAAGAGGCTGATTAAGACACCCTTTTCAATTTCCTTGAAAGTATTTTTTGAACAAAACTTGTTTCCGCCACTCAAATTTACCAATTATAAGTTGCCATAGAATTTTAACACCTAGAGATAGATTAATTAGTATTGGATATTTTATTTCCAATCCAACGTTGTCTTTTCGGGATCTAATGGTGTTCCAGTTGATCAAATGGAACTTTTTGTTAGCTAGATTCATTAGTATTGGATCTTTTATTTCCAATCCGCTAATGTCTTTTCAGGCTCTAATGGTGTTCCAATTGATCAAATATAAATTTTTGCTATTATTTTTCTCCCCTTGACACATAAATTTGTGAATTTCCTTTACCTCTTGATGCATTATTATTGAAGGATCCACTGTGGTTGAACAATTCTAGTATATAGAAAAGATGATAAAACTAATTTAAAAAGTACCACTTTGCCCATAGGATTTAACCACTATACTACCCATTACTGAAATTGTATTTTGAATTTTCTTATAATTCCTTTTCATATAGTTGGATTTGGGTTTCCTAAAGGGATGGGCATGCCCAAGTATTTAAAAGATGTCTAGGGGGAAAAACATTGGAATTATAAAATTCTGGAAATACTTTGGAGTTGATGGGAATTGATGTTGCACCCATATATGTGCCTTTTCCCATTGTTAAATTTACCCTTAGAAGCATTGAGGAATCAGTCCAAAAGATATTTAAATTTCTCAACGATGACAATAGATGCACGTCCCACAAGGAGAGTATCATTGATGAAATAGGAGTTATTAATAGCTTTTACTATGGTGAAATTAATTCCTTGTAGACTTCTTGACACCCTTTCAAATTATAATCTCTAGTCTAGAAATTATTCCGTAATTATGTAAAACAATGGGGAAAGGGGACACCCCTATTGTAATTCACTATTTCTCTTGAAAAACTTGGTAGGTCTCCCATTTATAAGTGGGTCAATCCATGGTGAGAAAATAGAATATTGCACCCAAATAACAACGAACTCGATCAATGTTGGGATCCTCCCTAAGGGTGTAATGGGGGGCCAAAGGGTACATAATGATGTAATAATAGTGGATGCCATTCAATGCAAGGTGGAATAGGTCCACTATATTATTAAATAAGGCCCATTATGGTAGTTAGACTTATTGAATAAATGTAATGGGGACTCATTAAAGAAGGTCCACTAGGTAGTTAGGAGGTTGTTATGATCAGGGTTTTCTTAATTAGTATAAATTAAGATGGAGTCCTCATTATGAGGTGTGGAAGAGTATTATAATTGGATCTTAGCTCATTAAGAGGTTTCCCCCTTGAAGAGGGAAGTGAAAAAGAGTGGATTCCTTCCATAAAAGGATCAATTGTAAGGTGTTTCCCTACACGAAGGGCTTTGATATTAATAAATAGTGGAAAATTTCTATATTGTCCTTTGAATATTGTGTGTGATTTTTTATTCAGATCTGAGGTGCTTAACATTTGGTATCATATCTCTTTCTTAGGAAAAAAAGAAGAATTTTTTTCTTCCTATTTTGTAGGTTTTCAAAGGAAAAAATAGGGCCACAACACTTAGATCAATTATTGTAGATTTCATAGAAAAAGTTAAAGAAACTCGTTGTAGATATGAGTTCCTCTCGAAAAAAAAACCTATTTCAAAAAATAAATAGGAGTTCGGGAAGTGAAGATATCGTTGATTTAAATTCGTCAATTTTAGTTTTTTTATGTGAGGATTGTGTCGACTATAGACATCATATCTTTTGATAGGGTTCTTAGATTTCCATATTCCATTGGATAGATTATTTTTGGTTGTTTCATTTGGTATATTATATGATATGCTTCCAATTGAAATGTCATGCGCTACAACCTTTGAAAAAATTCTCTCTCGAACCCTCATGGGCATGAAGAATGTAAATATGATAATGTTGTTAGAAAAAACTCTCCAAGATTGGCTAAGGGAATTCGAGATATTAAATATACAATCGCTAAATATCAGGAGAACTATACTATTGGGACCACATAGCCTTGCATCGAGGAAGAATATAATTGAGAAAGATATCCCTGGTGTGATTTAGAAAATGATTGTGATGATTGATATATGGATAGTTTTCATTTATGAGATGAAAACTACTTTTATCTTCTAATCTACTTCATCTTATGTATAGAATGTCATTGAGGGAAATCAAGAGCCCATTATGACTACTAGTGTTAAACTTTCATATTCTATAGTGGTAGTGTTTCTTCTAGATTCAACCTCGACCCTTTACAACTATGTTGTTGATATTTTTGAGGATTATATTTATTTGAATCCCCATGGAATAATTTGGTGGGTATTTGGAGTGTATTAATTGGACGTTCATGGAGCTTAAGAGTCATCAATTAGGTGTCATATTTAGCACTCGTACATGGGACTCAAGTTCAATGTGGAGCTTGGACTAGTTCAATATTGTGGCTAACACTTCTACATGGGACTTTGGTTCTTTGGCTAACTTCAACATTGTGTTCAACACTTATCCATGGGACCCTATTTTATGGTTGTACCTCCTCACAACAAACATTGAGGACAATGTGTTTCTAAGGGGGGTGGAATGTTGGGATCCTCCCTTATTGTGTAATGGGGGGTCAAAGGGTCCATAGTGATGTAATAATAGTGGAGGAAATTCAATGTAAGGTGTATTAGGTCCAATATATTATTAAATAATTCCCAATATGGTAATAGAATTATTGAATAAATGTAATGGGGCCTCATTAAAGAAGGTCCACTAGGTAATCAATAGATTGTTATGATTAAGGCTTCCTTAATCAATATAAATAAGGATGGAGTGCTCATTATGAGGTGTGTAAGAGTATTGTAATTGGTGTTGGAATATTGGTTTTTGTCATTGATGTCAACCCTGGTCATTGGTTTTGGACCCCAATATTGATGAAGGTATTTGGACATGAAGGACAATGCACATGCAGATACAACACCCATGGATGGATAATATACATCATGTTGTTTCTGGTGGTAGGTGGAACATCATGTGGATCCTCATGGTTGAGGAGAAATGAATTTTTGAAGATGAAAAAGTGAATTGAAGAAGGAAGTACCGGTCGGCCCTGAAGATAATTAAAGAAAAGAATTACAAAATCAGAAAGTGTCGGGTTGGCCCTAATGTTAAAAGGAAGTGACATAAAGGGTATAAATACATATCATTATACATTCATTTTATACACACAAGTTTGTTAATGAACAAGGAGACACAAGTCGAATTTCAGAGGAAATATGAAGTAAATATGGCCAAATTTCAAGGGAGGATGAAGTCTCTTGGTGATGTGTTCTACGGAATGTTATTTACAGGTCATCTTACCATTTTTTCTATATATTTGTTTCTAGAAATATTCAGATGGTGAAATTCGGAGGCTAGTGAGAAGACATATCTAGGTACATGTGGTAAACATTTCAGCTCTTTATTTGCTATAATTTTTGAGATACACTCTGTGGAAGATAGGGTTTTTGACTAGTCCTGAAGCTAGTCATAAATAGGTGTTCCAGGTAAAATAGTTATAAATTCTTCATAGAGAATCCAAATGAAGTGAGAAAAATTGCATTGGAAATATTATGGGATGTAGTTTCCTATGTACAAATTTCAGAATCAGATGTTAAATATTGAGCGCAAGGCATTCTGTACAAGTTTGCTCTCCTGAATAAACCATAATTGAATAAGGTCTACCATTTTCTCTATAACTCCTTTTTGGGAGGATTCAAGGAGAGAAAATTGGAGGATTTTTAGAGAATACATTGAGTAGTATTATCTACAGGATCAAAGTATTCCAAGAAGTGAAGAATTGCAGAAGTTGAAGAAGTCTCATGAAGCATTATTAGGTTCTATGTGATGGTCGGTTGATGGTGATAATTTAATGTAAAGTTTTATTATCTCTCATATATTCTTGGGTGTAAGGAAGGGACAAGGATGGAGAGGTCAAACCTCTCTTGATATTGGAGGATTGTATCTTCCTTTTGGAGGTTTATCCCTCCCTTTATATTTGGAAGCTGCATCTTCCCTTGGAAGTCATTACTTCCCTTGAACAATAATTATTGATTATTTATCATATATTGTGCATGGTGTATTGTGGTGTATTGGTGTAAATATTCTACTCATTGGATATAATTGAATATATGATCTGGTTGAAGTATAAGTTGAAAACGTTTTTTATTTTGTACTTGATACTGATTCACCCCCCTTTCAATATCAACAATTGGAACTTATATTATTAGGAATCTTCCCCCTCGAAGAAGAAAGTGAAAATGAGTGGATGTCTTCCATAAAAGGATCACTTTTAATATGTTTCCTACCTAAAGGGTTTTGATATTAATAAAGAGTGGAGAATTTCTATATTGTCCTTTGAATATTTCCCATGATTTTATATTCAAATATAAGGTGCTTAACACTTTCGAACAACGAGCTTCCCCCATGAAGGGAAGATTGTCACCAAAAATGAACTTACCTATGGAAATCTTGAGTGTCAACTAAATCCTAAAAATATTTTCCCTTCATTGGATGGGAACCAAATAGTTACCTCTTTTTCTGATATCATCCATGGAGTCTACTAAGACTCTTCATTGCTTGGTTCATATAATGATCTTCCACCTATATTTACCTAACCTATTTCATCCAATGTGTGGATGGTTTCAACATCCCAATAGCCTTATAATATTGCAGGTTAATATTCACAACCCTTTGTTGAGCCCACAACCCTTGCATCTTCAACACCATCAATGAAAGGGAATATCCATCAAAGATATTTCTTTTCCAAAATACCTTTATTATTTTCACATCCTAGAATAGTAAGTACACCCATTATGGATTCATTGAATTTGTCCAATCTTACTTGGGGGATCCATGTATGGTACTTGGAACCTCCTACCTTGCCTCCACCCTCTAAGATAATTTTGTATATTTCCATGAAACGTATTGAGCCAATAGAAACTACTCTTGTACCTCCTAAGAAACCTACACAATGCTAACCTACCTGTACCAAATATGGGAAAGGATTTGACAAAATGGGAAAATCCAAGATGAAAGGGGGAATTGATAATCCATGACAACATATGGCCACCCCGAACACTACACCTAAAGCCATACCCCCATTTTATTTATGTGGCCTCATCAACCATGCCACCAATAACTGTCCTATTCTCCATGAACTCAATTAACTTCTTAATGTCGATGATTAAGAACCTAGTCCTTCTACACTTGTTGTGCAATTCAAGATTCCTAAATCATCATCTAAGTGTATGAAGTATTTGCGTATAAATCACCCTTGTGTTTTGTGTGACACATATGGCCATTATTCTTATCATTGTCCTAAACTAACCCAATTTCATGATGCCCTTGAGGTCATTTTTCAATTGCATTCCTCTTGCCATGAACACCAAATCCCTATAGTAGGGTACCTTGATATTAAATGAGAAAGGTTTTTCCAGGTCAATAGTAAACCAATTGTTTAAATTGGCCCTCTTGATGTTAAAACTAATGAGAATTCCATGAAAATCCCTTACCTTTCAACTTCCATGGGATTGGAAATATCAGAAAATGTTCCATTTTATATTGCTATATATCAAATCATCCCTTGTATGCCTCATGTCTCTTTGGTCTCAACATAGGTGAATCCTTCATCCACTACTATTTAGTCTACCTCTACAGATGTCACATATGTGAACCATACTTCTTGTTCCCATGGCATTGATACCAAGGTCACTATCCAATCTTCCATCACCTCATCTAGTAGTGTAGGTTCTTTCATCTCCATATTTCATTCTGATGAAGACATTTTAGAGTCCCTTACCATGCTAGATTAACATTGGGATTATATGCCTCATCATTCTTGATTTTTACCAAAACAACCTAGTCCCTCCGACCAATATGTTACTGAATAAGAAGATTTCATCCCTCATTCAAATCAATTGGTTAAAAAATCCTATCCATGCTATTGATGCATTTGAAGAGGGGAATATGGAAAACATTTCACCTGCCATTAAGGTGGGTATATCTATTGAACCCAATGTCAAAGAAAATATCCTTCTTGGAGAAAACCATTCTCATTAAGAGGTTACCACTTACAAATCCATTTTCAAAGAGTTTTGAGATGTTTTTGCTTGGTCATATTCAAATATTCCTAGACTTGATCCACTTTTTGTTGAACACCACATTGATACATGGCTAGATTCCATTCCTGTTTGTCAAAAGAAATGACCTATTCACCCTAGTAGGCCCCCCTACCATTAAATGTAAAATTTATAAATTGCAAAATGAAGGATTTATCTACCAAAAACTACTTTCCTTTCAATTAACAACCAAATATTAAATGACTATAATTCCATCACTGGTTCTAATCAAAAGGAAACACTAAGGCAAGGAAGAAACTCAATCAAGGCATAGATCCTTTCCCCAAATGCATTAATATTCACCTTCCTGCATAGGGTTCTCATTTCACTATGGAAAGGTGTGGATCCAATGCATATACCTTTTGGGTCTCTAACCCAATCCCTATTATGAAAAATCAAGGCACTGTTCCTGTCTGCATGGATTTTCATGATCTAAAAAGGGACTTTCCCAAAGACAATTACCCAACATCATTTATCAATTAGATGAATGATGAATGTGAAGACCACAAGGTTTTATCCTTCATTGATAGATTATCGAGCTACAACCAAATATATATTCATCCCCAAGGCCAATATAAACTTCCTTCACAACTCCATGGGGTACCTTTTGTTGAGGAAAATATATGAATTTATCTTACTCAAGCATTTTCGAACCTTGCTTATCTAAGGCAAGATAGTCGGGAATATTACCCTATGTTTATAGCCTCAAAATGTATTTCCAAATCCACAAGTATAAATTACAAGGGCTTAGGTTGATTTTTTTTTTATAAAAAGATTTTTGCAAAATATAACATTTTTATATAATTTTCTGATCATATATATTGCAGAAAGAAAATGTGGAGATCAAAATAAAAAATACCAAGTCACGGATTAACACAGATGAGACAGAATAGCAATCATTTTATTTCTTTCCAAGAAATCAAAAGTATCCTTCTCTTACAAAAATCCATGTGGGGGCATGGACCAATGTCAAACTTAGAAATCCCCGATGAAAACCATACAAAAGTACTCTAACAATAAGTAAAAACTGAACTTTAAAAATATGGATCAACTTGCCATAGACTGTTGCCCACTTGACTCTGCACAATATCCTTTATCAGTCATGAAACTCAATTCATAAACAGACAAGTCTACAAAGACTATCAAAGATATATCAACACCTCTAAAACAAGCATCTGAATGATATAGTTCATCTTTGAACCTTGTTGTCAAAAACAAAATTAGGCCTTTAATAAATTGAAGAATGAATGAAAATAGAACTATCTCAATAAAACTCAATAACAAACCTTAGTATGCTTTCTCCTTCTATTCTCCTCTTGTTCTTCCTTCTCATTTGGATTTAATGCATTCCAAATTAGTTGAAGTAGTTCAACTACCTCATTTAGTTAAGTTAACTAAAACTTAACTAATATTTAGTTTAAAGGAAGTAATAATAATAATAATAATTAAGGGTATTTTATTAAATAATAACTAAGTAGGTGGGATCCCTTGTGACTCCCTTTATTTCTTAAAAAAAATAAACATAATTAGACAACCAATTAACACATGCCTCCTTGTGGCTCCCATAATTATTTCCACAATTTGAAATTTAAATATCAGAAATATTTCAAATTATATCCAAAACATGTAAATATCCACAATATCCCCAAAAATGTTTGTTTTCCAAATTTTTTTTCATTCCACTATCCTCAATAAATAAATTATAAAAACATAATCAAAATCCATGTTTTCCACTTTGAGAAGAAATTATTCCTTTGTCACTGTTGTCCCCTTTGGACTTCCCAGAAAAATCCTTAGGTTGGGTGGAACCTTGAGGCTTGATCTCACTAAGGACATGGGAGAAATCATCCCTCAAGTGCATACAAGAAGACACCGACTTGGTTGAGTCACTTGAAGGAGAGGAGGGAGCAACAAAAAATTTACCTTTCTCATGCACATGGTCAGCCTCGGTTTTGATTCGTTTGCTTGCATGGGAGGACTGTACAAGTGAGTGTGCAGGGGAAATTTGAACATTTGGGTTTACTGGTGGAGGAGGAGGAGGTAATGACAATTTCTGGCTAACCACGCTGATGTGAGACTATTGGGTGAACAATCTCCTTCCATCCATAATTCTTGGGAACTTCAAGTTGCAAAGATACACGGGGGTGCATAGGGATACTAGGAACATTTTGGGGTTGGAAGGGAGGCCTCTATGGTCTAGGCTGGACTATCCCTTTCCCAATCCAATTGAAAAAACCATCTTGAAAAAGATGGTTCAACTCCTAAGAATCTGGGCCTTCTAAGCCCTTTGTTCTAGTTTCCTCTGCCCCTATTGTTTCGGCCATGACTTCATCTCCTGAAGAATATCATCTTGTATGCATCAATTATTATCAACTAGCTCTTAACAAACCATACATGACATTCTCTTAATATGAAAAAAAGTTTGGCTCAAAAATTAACATAATACCCATGCAATCCAATCCATAAAATTTATTTAATAATTGTCAAATGAGAAGCGGGTGAAATCATGTTCTTGAAATATCTGGGGGGGTTGTAACAAGCGAAAAAGTGATATCATGAAAGGGAGTAAGAACACGATTACTTCTCAACAATTCATTAAATAACTAATTGTGCAAACAATACAAAAATATATCAGATGCCATCTATCTCTGTGTTATTTTTTATCACTGTCATACAAAGTTTTAATTTATTTTAGTGAACAGGGTGTGAAAAATGAATTTGGGATCATGAGGGGATTTATAATGAGCGAAAAAAGTGAGAAAATGAGAGGTAATTATATGGATATTGTTCATAAAATAAATTAAATCAACTAACAATCATAACTCTGTTTCAAATTCAATCCAGAAAGCATCCACTTCCAAGACCAAAAAAACATTTAAATGTTCCTCATTTTCATACAGATTGCTTGTTGTCTTCAATTTATAACAATATTTGTATTCTATATAATGACTATGCAAACATTTCCAATTCCATAGTAACAATATAACCATTCGAACCACAGTACAAAATGCTCCAATGTTGATCTCTTCTTTTAAAAACAACCATAATATGCACAATGATTCCATTATAATATATATATATATATATATATATCAAATATTCATCCCTGAAAATCAAATAATAATAGACCTAACACTAACCACCAAAAATCAACTGTCATCAAACAAAAATTGGGCCCAATTTAATCACACACATGTCTTCGACAATGTAATTGACACAATCCTTATTCAACAACAACAGTCAACCCGAAACATGTAGACCTCAGCTTGATATCCGTGTGCATTAACATGTACAAAATTCCCCTTAAAAGAAATAATCCATAAAATATAGAACCATATGATGCATGAAGAGAACAAAACCATATCAACACACATGTGTCTCTTTAAAACTTGACAGGACCAAGATCATGTCTGGTGAAACAATTAATCACACAGGTGCCTTTGAAACTTTAAATAGAATCATGATCATGCTAGGATTTAGCACAACAATGAGTGGAGAATCCATATTTGACCAAATGAAAAACTCTCAGGTTGTAGGTAACCCATTTTTGTTGGGAAATAATACCCTACGGACTAACAAGCTAGGGCTAGGCTTGCATGCAGATTTTGACCTTTAAGAAATGACCTTTTAACCTACCACCCAAAACTTAAACCCCTCTTTCAAGACACATACATGGAAAGGAACTACTAACCTTTTTACTGATGTTTGGTGTAGATCCTCTGTTGCTCTCTTGACTACTTGCTCGTGCGGCTCCTTCCAAAGTTAACCTGTAATCAAGACAAAACACTACGCATGCATGCTATTTTTCTACTTGAGGGTTAGAAATTAAGAATAAATTACATAAATCACATATAACTCATGCATTGGGATGGGAAAAGTATTCTTTTATTAATCTCAAGATGAATCAACTTACAATGATAATAGAGACCGGCCACCGCTCCTTGATCCTGATCCTGGGCTCCTCCTCTTCTTTTGTCCTCCAACTGCTTTGCGTTAATTCTCCTTAGGCTTGAGGAAAGGCTAAAGGGTTGGGACAAATTGATTTGGCAAATGGACAGAGTTTCTTCGCTATAATTTTCCTCTTCCAAATGGTACCCCTACCCCTTCTTTTATAGTCTAGAAGGAGCTAGGGTTTTGGACGACCCCTCGGCCATGCATGGCCGGGAGTTTCAGTTAACTGACCCATAGCTTTTTGTCCCATCGGTAACTTTCCTATTTTTTGTGATTCTGAAGGTAAATGCAGGCTGTAGAAGGCCTGCCAGCGTTTACTTTTTTATACACGCAGCCTGTAGTGGGCCTACTAGCATGTACTTTTAAAAATGGAGTTTTTAGAAGAGTTGTTCAGTAGTTTTTTGGAAAAGAAGGGATATGAGTTGGACTGATGCCAGGTAAGCATGTGTGGTGCAATTTAGGGTTATAACAGATGCCCCCTAATGTGTGAGGTCAGAAGAGAATCTGATGGCTGAAATACATTACCAATCTTTTACCAATCTGTACTGATATGCTGAATGAGGGAGCCCAAGAATCAAGAATCAAGAGGTGTCGTCTACAAAATAACAAATGTCTCACCGAGGCGGGCATACCCATGCTCGGGATAAAATAGAACCATGGCTACCAATCAAATACACTGTAGATCCATGTCAAATAACTATAAAGAGTAGCCACGAATAATACACAGCGGAGCTACATCTCGAAATCAGAAAGATATACATATAGAGTATCCATCTCCCAGAAGATGATTCGGCCTGATGGCTGTACTTCAGAGCTCGAGCAACAACTTCAAAATCTTCTAAACTTGGGTAGGAGTGTAATATGAGTGTATGACTGCACTACCCAGAGGTCTTCAATGGCTCGTCGGTTATGGACTTGATAATTTTGATGATCGGACTGAAGGCTTCAGTGATTTCGAACAAGGAATTGATTGGATGTTCAAGATGGCCGGGTATGCGGACAAGAGACATATTGCAGAGGGGCCGAATCAGTCTTAGTGACAAACTTCCCTTGGACAATATCACGACAAGTGATAAGACTCAGGAAGCATATCTGTTAATCATAAGTCTACGAAGCAGGAGGCAACGCAAACTCTCCATATGTTTGGAAGAGTAACCAAACGGTGGAGGACACAACTATAGATAGCGAGAAAAAGCTTCCTAAGGTCGTACTACATCCCATAGTCTGATGATCAAATGGATAGATGTGCTTCATCCAAGGGCGACTCATTATGATGCCAATAAAGAAAATACTTTTCCCATCCTCTTTTTGGGGTATATTTGATTTTTTTGTTCTTTTTGATGATTTTGAAAAAGAATAAAGGAGTATTACATTACAATGGAGGAACGAGTACTGCAAACATACAAGCTCGAGGCACAAGGACAAGACTGATGTTCTGGTAAAATGATACTCGGGAAAAATCCTCCAGTGGCCAAAGGTGTTAAGACGCAGAAGCAAACTGTTACTAGGCTTATGGGTAAGGTATGCAAATGCGGTTGATAGAACACACAATGGTAATGTCCTTCGATGTAAGTTTAACGAGCCCAGAGAAGGGAAGCTCGGTGGTTTTTCATATTTAGAGAGTCTAAAAAAGCATAAAAGGAAACTTCATTGGGGTACCATTTTCGTCAATAGTCTAGTCGGTTCAAAAAAGGGATAAACTAGCACCGATTAGACGTTAATTCAAAACCATTTTAACGAGTGTGACAAGGACAAGATCACTTGACTATTTTTTCACTTTTAAGGAGTCTGAAAAAAGCTTAAATATGGACTCCGTCAGGAATGTTCTTCTGGACCATTTTAATGAGTGTGAAAGAATAAGGTCACTCAACGATCTTTTCAATTTTAGGGAGTCTGAAAAGAGCTTAACTATGGACTCCGGGGGGGTTTCTTTTTCGTAAATTTAGTCCCTCAGGCCCGAAAAAAGGAATAAAATTATACCTGAGGATACTCTTCTAAAGAATGGGAATTCAATAGAGTATTCCTTTGTTCGTACAGTTGACCGTCCAGACCGAAAAAGGGGTAAACTACCGCCGGATAGACGTGATTTCAAATTTCAGTTTAATGAGCGTGAAAGGTCACAAGATCGCTTGGCAATCTTTTCATTTTTAGAGGGTCTGAAAAGGGCTTAAAAGGAGACCTGTTTAAGGAATGTTCTTCTGGACTAATTTAACGAGTGTGAAGAAACAAGGTCACTCGACAATCTTTTCATATTTAAGGAGTCTGAAAAGGGCTTAAAGAAGACTCCATAATGGTTACTTTTCTCAGTTAAACCGGACGAGATCGAAAAGCATAAATATAGTCTCGCTGGATGTTGCTTTCGGATCTCAAAGCGAGCTTGAAAAACAACAAAGTTAGCTCATGATCGACACTTTGTGGGTCGATGTCAAGTATCTCTTTGTAAGACCAGGAAAAAATGTCGCAGAATTCTTTGAAAAGATCCGTGTAAATTTGAATCTCTTCGGGGGAGAAATCTGCTCCGACGAAGACATTCTCCACAATGCCAGGTTTTCGGGAGATATTGATAGGTATAGTTTCAGCGATAGTCACCATATTCCCCTCAGCATAAATTTCCTTTGTAGCTAAGAGGTTAATAGGACACGAATGATCTCCCGTCATGGTGATGGTGAATTCTCCTGCCTTGATTCGGTGTAACTCTGGGAGGAAATATGATCTGTGATGAAGATCGTCCCAAGGTTTGTCCGGACTAGTCATTGCTTCGATTACAGATTTGTCAGAAGGCAAGACTAAGTCTAACGAATCGGTAGTAAGAGAACCCTGAGCCCAAATAGGCTCTAGAAGTGGATCCAACTCTTGTGCGGGAATTGGATCAGGGTTAGTTGAAGCTTGCTGGACTAAAGAGTACACTACTTTAGCGGCTAACAAGGGCATGGACATGCCGGAGTGCCCTGTCTCATACATCATGGCTGATGGGGAAGGAAGAATCCACGGATCCTCAAAGTAAGTCGTGTGGAACGACGAAACGTGAAAAATCTCAGCCTTGTGGTGATTCGATATAAACTTGACATCGTTATGAGGCAGTGGGTAATTGAAGGTACCCATCAAGGATGGGCACAAACCAACTTTGACGTTAACGACACCGGGCTACGGATTATCAATCATGGGAACCGTGGATGCCCCCAAAGCTGGGTCAGGCCTAGAGAAGGACAATTGATCAATGGTCACTATCCGACCCTCATGTGGAAACAACAAGACTCAGAAAACTGTAGGAACCACAGCTTGCATAGCATAGGTCCAAATTCGACCTAACAAGAGGTTATAGTCGAGGGGAGCATCGACTACCTCCACTTTGACGCACACATTCTTCCCTCCTAACTGCACAGGGAAAGAAGGAACGATGCCATGTGGTCGGAAAGACCGATCGTCGAATGCAGTAAGCAGAGTAGGTGATGGAGACAAAGCGGGTTGGCCAATGGCCTTCCAACATGATAATGACATAACTCATGTCGAGGCGCCCTCATCGACCACCGTGCGAAAGATATTGCATGTAAAAGTTTTTGTGGGATGAGCCACTACTATCTAAAACGTGACGTGGTAAGGCAGACGAGGTTTTAAGTCAGTCGTATCTAGCATGATGGTACCTGGGTTACAAGTCTCAGTAGAGCCTAAAGCAGTCAACAAGGCTTTCCTCTGAGCAGGGCAGCTTTGGAGGACCTCCAAAGCGGACATCGCACAAGGGGTTTGTGATAAATCTTCCACCACAGAGTAATTCTTGGCGGCCCTTGCGTTTGGGTTGTAAGAAGCTTTCTTATATGCACCCTTTGGAATGCGTGTCATTGTTTCACCCAACGTCTTCTCGATCTGTAGAGGAAGAGATGGGATCTCGGCTTCTTTTCCCTTCTCAGAGGCGCTTGGTTTACTATAGTCGTGCACTCTAGTCATTATTAAAGCATCACCCCTAACCATATATACGTTCCCAGATGAGGAATTGGTTGGAGGAGGGCAGGTTTCTTGGCTGCCCCCTTTGGCACTTGTAGAGGCTTGAGTTAAATTCTGCCCATGCTGAAAGGGATTAGTCAACATGGCTTGTTGTTGCTGTGTGACCAACTTCTAGGCCTCTGCAAGTCGAGGACATAAATGGGTTGGGTGGTCTTTCGCACATAAGTTGCACGGATACCTCACCTTCCTCTTTTCCATGGTGCCCTCGCCAGCATTATCAGTAGGTTTTTTATCCCCCTTACCCTTTTTGCGTTGTTTTTTCTTCCCTTCAGGCTACTGGGTGGCCTTTGGGTTAGTCGTATGCATGGAGTGTACTTCCGACGTTTGGGTAGGAGGAGCAGCCAAAGCAATAGTCTGGCTGGCCGCTGAGTGTTGTATAGATAACTATTGCAATTGTTTTGTCAATTGCTCAACGGGCTTAGTTTGTGCTGAACCAACTATACCGTCGGCATGTGGTCCATCTCTCTGTCTAGTTTTATCCAGTATCGATCATGGTGCATCCGGCAGGATGTTGTATAATAAACCAGACTGAGAATAGATGAGCTCAAACTGTTGAGCCCTCATGATGGCATCTTCTTCGAAGAAAACTACTGAAGTCGCAACGTCTTTGGATAATTGTGGGACTAAAGACTTAAGGAACCACTCTAGCAGGAATGCTGGTGGGACTAGTACTTTGATTAGACTCTTTCGACGTCTCCATTCCTTGATATGATCAGAGATATGGTCCGCTATCGTCTGTTCGAAATTGGCAAGCAGCTCTGTGCCAGCATCGTATCTCACAGGTAACTGGAAATGGTTTAGGAAGGCCATCGCCAGTTCGCCAAAAGAAGAATATCATGAGCGATCAAGCTCGATGTACCATTTCGCGACACTCCCGATAAGAGTGCATTGAAACAATCGCAACTGGATGGAGTCATCTTTCAATGAGTTAGATGAACACCAAAGATGGAAAGTAGTCACGTGATCACTTGGATCTTCGTTAGGATTGGCCTCGAACTTTGGAATGTCCGAAGGAAACTTCGTTGGCATAGGAGGCCAACGTGGATCATGACAGATAGGATCATTTAACAACCTTGTCAAATCGGGCAAGTGTAACGTCACCAGGAATGGTAGTTTGGGTTGCTGTTGATAGCCTAGAAAAAAGGGTCCTGGAGTTTGGCTGGCACCAGGTTTCCAGGAAAAGTTTGGCTGCTGGCTCGAAGTCTGGTAGAAACCATGGCCCTGACCAGCGTAAGGATTTTGCATCTGTGGAGACATCATTGGCTGATTCCCCATAAAGGACATAGGATGCGGGGCATTCATCATGTTTGACGGACTTTGGGAAGGATTATCCCATGCCGGTCCTACTGGAAGAGGCATAGAAGTCTGTCCGGGGTTCCATTGACTGCGGAAAGAATTACCCCAGAACGAAATTCTAGAGGAGGGAACGTATCCTTGACCTGAGTTCAAAAGTCCTGCTATATGTGCCCCCGGCGCAGGAATAGTACCCTGAGCTGGAGTGGACTGTCCAAAAATGGAAGTGCCCCCAGATGGGAAAGCAGTGGATGCAAAAGTGTTGTTACCAAATGTCCCATTCCAAACAAATGGTGACGAATCTACCGGCATAGTGTGCTCAGGTGTTCCTTGACTCTCGGCTCCAAATGAACTCGTGTGTGCAGGCTGCTCGGCGGACTGCTGATGCAGACCACCAAGCGAAGGGGACGAAGGAGAGATATGACCTCCAACGTAAGGAAAGGCATTAAAAGGGACATGAATGCCCCCAAGTTGACTTTGCAGAGGAGCGGTAGAGCTCCCTGCCCCCAGACCCAAAGTCTGTAAAGTGGAGTGAGTGAGTGCAGGACTTGTGCCTGAACTAGGCATATCGTATGAGAACGGAGGGTCGGTCGAACTAGGTGTAAAAGGGGGTGTGGCCACTGCGATAGATGGGGTCGGTCCACTGTGCGACGTAGTTGCGGCTGAGACCATGGTGGACCGGACCACCGACAAGGGCAAGTTAGGAGATGCTTCTCCTGTGGTAGCAACGGTGGTTGGAATGGAAGAATTCCCAGAGGAAGTAACAACGTTTATCGCCATAGATGTGTGAGGCACTGACATGCGTTCATAAAATAAGATTGGTACACTGAACGATGGCCAAGTATCAGTGGTTGGGGTTTCAACTGAACCAAGATTGGCGGTTGATTCCTCTGGGAGTTGTTCGGGCACAATGGTTTGCAACCCGGTTGCTTCGGAAGACCCTTGTTGGTCTAGCTTCTGCCTCAATGGTGGCGGGGGTGGCTCCAGTATAACTGGTGGCAAGCCCAGAAGCCTTCGTGACCGGTGGAGCTCAGGATCCTCCACTGTGTGAGAAGATCCAAGACACGCTAAGGTATTCTACACGTTCAAATAGTATCACGCACTAAAAAAGAAGCCCCTAAGAGATAAGACAAGCAATCACTAACTATTTTGAAGAACAGTTACAACAACCAACACTAGAGCAACTTACCGGTGCAAGTGCAACTCGAAAACGGAAGCACCCTCTGGGTATACTCTGCAAAGCATGGCCCAATTTATGTCCTAGGTACCACGGTATACCCCCGTAGTCACCTGTGTATGTCCCTATAAAAGATTGGCAACTAGTTTTCCAGCACGCGAACAGTCACCAGGCAGGTACAGTCGATAGTCAGGTAGACCACAATGAGAAGGGTATCAAGCCCGAAACCTATCAAGGGTATCGAGAGAAAATGGTCTGAAAGACAACTGAGGACCTCGAACGGATTCGAGACCCACGAAGCCCCGTGGAAAATGCAAACGACGGAATCCCAAGACAAATCCTCGATATGTGTTCTCCACTACGCTTGGTCCAGCTTTGGAGGGGTTATCTCCGCTACCTTTCCTTACGCGACCTCGTGTTTAGCCCCTGTGTTAGAGGGGGGTCCCGGATAACTTCCACGAAACTGGACTTCTACACTCCCTATCACAGACTCCAATGTTTGGTTTTGAGTGGCCTTGGAGAGTTTCCTCTCCAACCTAATCTAAGGCCCTAGTCCTGAACTAGTGTATGAACCCTACAAAAAAAAAAGTCTAATAGATTTTAATTAGCGTTTCTTTTATGGGATTTTTTACTTCACAAGGTATGAAGGCGAAACTGATGATGTGTAAAGACTCAAAGCAAAAAAAAATGAAAAAGTGCTGGAAACAAAATGCTTTTACTAAGTGCAAAAATCAACAACTTTTCACACAAGAAAGACTTCTTTTCTTTTCAATTTTTCTAAGATTTCATGCAACAAACATAAAGGAATTTCGCTCGACTGCGAGCTACTTATACTCTAGATGCACTGCAAAAACTTATGAACAAAAGACTTCTTCCTAGCTATTGATGCAGAAACACAATCTTCAAACAACGAAGAAAATGAAACAAAGACATATTTTTTTTATTTTTGTGCTGAAATGAAGCAACAAAGGGAAAATGTCGACAAGCACAAAACCAATAAAACAAAACAAAATTTTGGCTTAAAGCGCAGACTGCAAGGAATCAAAGCAAAGATACTCAATGGCAATCAAGAAGGCACATATTCCTATGCTTGTCTAAAAACCATCAAACAATTTTTTTTTTCTTTTTATCTTTCTTATCAAAAATCAACCAAGAAAAAACAGGCTAAGGGTAAGAGGCCCTAAACTACTGACTGTGCAACCCTAGACTCAAACCCTTGAGAGGAACACTTCTCACCACAGGAAAGGATGACTGCCCCACCCTGATTGAAAAGCAACCTATCAAGCCCGCGACTATCACTTAAACAGCACGTGTGCAAACGCGTGCTGAGCTACAACAGTGCGCAGGTACCCGCAGGCAGTACTTGCACAGGCCATGTGTATGTATGAACTCTAAGACAAAACTAAACACAGGCATCCCAGACCTGGAAAAGGCCTCTGGTATTGACAACCAGGGTCTCTTGAAGGCTTGGATGCTTCTTCTTAACAGAAAAGAAAAACAATTGCAAGAAATAACAAGATGCAATAAAGAAAACTGAGACAAGACTGTGAACCAGTAAGACTCAGACAGGATCCAGAAAGCCCCCTGAGAATGTAAAATTATGACAGGGAAGAGGAGGACTGCCTCTCAAGCTCTCTGAACCCTACACGCTATTGAAACCACTGCAGCAAGCGTTCAAACGTGGGCTACAGAAGGTTAGGGCGCGGGCACACGCGTGCAGTACTTCTGTAGGCCGCGTGTACCTCTGTGTGTCTCGAAAATTGCTGTCAAGCAACAATCAAGGAACACTGGTATGAAGAACCAAGCTCCTTGCTAGCTCAGGCCTCACTGAAAAACAACAAGCAAAGAAATAGAAAATCTAATCTCTTAAACTACCCAAAAGCTAAATCCGGAGACCCTAAAGAGTATCATTCCCCAGTGGAGTCGCCAATTCTGTTGTTGGGAAATAATACACTACGGACTAACAAGCTAGGGCTAGGCTTGCATGCAGATTTTAACCTTTAAGAAATGAACTTTTAACCTACCACCCAAAACTTAAACCCCTCTTTCAAGACACATACATGGAAAGGAACTACTAACCTTTTTACTGATGTTTGGTGTAGATCCTTCGTTGCGCTCTTGACTGCTTGCTCGTGCGGCTCCTTCCAAAGTTAACCTGCAATCAAGACAAAACACTACGCATGCATGCTATTTTTATACTTGAGGGTTAGAAATTAAGCATAAATTACATAAATCACATATAACTCATGCATTGGGACGGGAAAAGTATTCTTTTATTAATCTCAAGATGAATCAACTTACAATGATAATAGAGACCGACCACTGCTCCTTGATCCTGATCCTGGGCTCCTCCTCTTCTTTTGTCCTCCAACTGCTTTGCGTTAATTCTCCTTAGGCTTGAGGAAAGGCTAAAGGGTTGGGACAAATTGATTTGGCAAATGGGCAAAGTTTCTTCGCTATAATTTTCCTCTTCCAAATGGTACCCCTACCCCTTCTTTTATAGGCTAGAAGGAGCTAGGGTTTTGGACAACCCTTCGGCCATGCATGGCCGGGAGTTTCAGTTAACTAACTCATAGCTTTTTGTCCCGTTGGCAACTTTCCTATTTTTTGTGATTCTGAAGGTAAACGTGGGCTGTAGAAGGCCTACCAGCGTTTACTTTTTTATACATGCGGGCTGTAGTGGGCCTGCTAGCGTGTACTTTTAAAAATGGAGTTTTTAGAAGAGTTGTTCAGTAGTTTTTTGGAAAAGAAGGGATATGAGTTGGCCTGATGCGAGGTAAGCATGTGTGGTGCAATTTAGGGTTATAACACCCATACAAATTAATCACGATGAGGAAACATAGAAACTTGATCAAGAAAAGTCTTGAAATTAGAGAGCCCGTGCCCTTTATAATTACCACAATCATTAAACTGGTAAACCAAAATCTTGAAAGAACCCAAAAGGTGCCTGAGGAAGAATAGAAGAAGGTTGAGTTCAATAGAACCAAGTCGGGTTCTTTATAATTTTACTTCAAAGAGGTACGAAGTCTGCTTAATCCTTGAAAACACAGAGAGCTCATAATATTTTTACCTCCTAAACAATCTACAACCGAAAAGAACCCATAGGTAAAAAAATATAATCTTGGAAGAACATGGAACTGTGATCCTTTACAAACACCACATTATTTCAACTTATAACCCCACTATATTGATAGATCCATAAAGAGAATGCCCAAGTAGAAACAAGATAATTAGAACTTAACAACTCGGGCACACACATATGGCTCTTAAAATTTTATTGCATAGAGGAAATGAGGGCTTATGTAAACAATGAAGAATCCTCGAAACACATAGAGACCGTGTATCTTCCCAACACCCAGGAGGTCAATAACCCTTGAATTACAATTGAAAGTGAGGCTCACAAACATAACAGTTGGCCATTAAAACATATATGAGAGGAGTGAGTGTTAAAAATCTTGTGAAAAGATTGAAAAAGTCCAACCCGTGGCCACTCAAAGCATACACAGACTTCCATTTACATTCTGGGAAAAACAAGATTGGTCTATGGAATTCTTCTGGCTATAATGACAGTAAAGAACAAGCCATACAACCAATAGATCAGGATTGACCAAAAAATAATCACACCATTGTCAACAGTTGCATTGCAACCTGGATAAAAAAATCACAACAACGACCGAGATGAAAAAGGGGTGACAACAATTGATATCCATACTGGTGGTAAAACCCCACAACATTAAAAATCAGAGCTCGTTGCACCATCATTATCATTTTCCATAGAGAATCATCATAAAAACCCAAGCTGACCGAATTCATTTTTATCAATAACCAATGCACAGACTTTACAAATAAATAACACTCATTACTTCATTTTTAAAATGCCAACATTCCCCAGTAATCACAGAGAACCCACAACATAGTATCAATACTCAGTCAAAAACTCAAGAAAACACATAACCCATGCAATCCTGAACCACCATTTGATTCATAATACAAAGAGTCCATCATGGATGGAAAGCAAAGGGCCATACCTGTGAAAAATCACTTCAATGATGAGTTGGTTTGAGTTTTCCCCTTCCAAAACCTGAAATCGCGAAGCTTCCACAACCAACAGAGAAAAATGAAACTATACTAGGGTGACGGGCTCAAGGGAGGTTTGGAGTGACGTGCAATAAATGCACGTAGGTTCCTCACCTATCCCTATTCAATTCTACGTATTATCCAACCATTAAAATAACATCAATCATTAAGTCCAACACAATAACCATTGCATAAATTCAATGCCATATCCATTGTAAAGATTCGATGCCATATCCAATGCATAGTGTGCCACCCGAAACATATCATAACTTCAATAACACTCATATGTTAACATTACCATATGTGCTTCCCTATAATCCTTTAAACAACATCACATGATCCTTTAACCCAACGCATAGTATAGCAACTAGTTCCACCATTTCATATTTTTCACTATTACACATATACATTCAAGGTTTATATGTAAACCTTTTGCCATAACTTTAGGATTTGTCCATAGTTTCTTTCCCCTTTTGTTTTGAGCTAGCTCCCATATAATTTTATTATCTTTTGCATAAATCATGTATATATTATTAATCAATTTTATAACATAACATAACATATAATCTATAAACAAATAATCCTCATATTCATAGCACTGCCTTGCATTGCGACCGAATATCAACAACATTTAGCAACAATGCATCAACTATCCATGTTGTCATATCAAATGAAACCAAGACTGCATCATCAATTGTATAGGACTGTGTAGGAAACATCATAACAACAACAACATATAAGCGTAACATGTCTATCTTTGCACCTCTAGTCTACAAGGGGGTCCCACCTACTAGTTAAATATTATTATCAAAAATAAATAATAGCGCTTAGCAATCCTTTGCGGGAAGAATTCATTGTTGTGATTTTAATAGTCAACAAACTGGCGACTCCACAAGGAAATCTTTATCCAACATATTAAGATCTCAGAATGTATGGTTTCGCAGACCATGTAACCATTAGATAAAAAAAGACATACATCAAAATGATTATGCAACAGGGGGAAGTGAGCAGTTTTAAGGGGAAAATGACTGGGATTTTGGGAATAACTCATGTAAAGTGTTAAGTATGAGGGGGTTTATCCCTATAAGCATAGTCATCCGATTAATCATAGTAAAATTATTCTTGACTTCAAGGAGAAAAATCTTCTAGTATGCTCTTTTGTTTTCTTGGAGTGGATGGAAGAAAAGGAAAGCAGAAGAGGGATAAAACCAACTATCTTATATAAAAATAGTTGAAGCAGATAACAATTTCAATGATACTTTCAAGGGGAACATCATGACAGCTGTGTAACCTGATTGTTATTGATTAACAATACTTTGCAGAAAAGCGTCGTTGTGGCAAAATTGATCCAACATTTTATTTTGACAAGAAATGAAGTCAAATAAAAGAAACAAAATAGCAAGAAATGACATAGTAGAAATGAAACAGCTGAAATGAAAACAACATAAATGAAATATCAAAAATGTAAAATCAAAGAAAATAAAACAAACTATAATACATAAAAATTTCCATACAACATTTCAAAATTTAATTTGGTTCCACATAGTGTTTTAAGTGGGAACCGTTAGTGCTATAGGAAAACAATCACTCTTGCAAGTCCTTTAGGATATAGGAATTTGCGCCCAAGACAAAAGCGACCTTAAAAGGACCCAACCATAATTTTTGGAACTTTCAATGCCTTCCTCTATCAGCACGAGTTGAATCCCACAACAAAACCTTCTCGTTAACCTTGAATTTGACATCCTTGACACTTTTGTTGAAATATCTTTTAACAGTCTGCTGCCTTCTCTTTATATTATCCAAAGCAAATGTCCTTTGCTCCTCTAAAGCCAAAAGTGCATTCATTATTTGAGAGATATTGGAATAATTTAATTATTCAACCTATAACATTAACCTTATATATGAGAGTTCCATCTATGTAGGAATAATGGATTCTTGACCATAAACAAACTGGAAAGGAGTGCAACTAGTGCTCACCTTGGTGGTAGTGTGATCTGCCCAAAGGGCGTAAGTGAGGAGAGTGTGCCATTGACGAGGCTTATCTTCAATGAGCCTCTTGATAATTCTGACCAGATTCTTGTTGGTAGACTCAACCTTCCCATTACCTTGAGGTTAATAAGTTGATGAGGTAAAATGTTTAACCCCCAATTTAGCTAAAAACTAGGTCAACTTAGCAGAAATAAAAGATGAACCATTGTCTATAATAATTTCCGAAGGAAGACCAAATATGGAAAAAATATTAGTCTCAAGGAAAGAAATCACCTACTCATCCTGCGAATGCTTAAGCGAGACAACTTCAGTCCATTTCGTAAAATAGTCTATGGTTGTCAAGATAAAAACTTGCCCTATTGAATATGGAGGATTAATAGGACCAATAAATTCTAAACCCTATTTTGAAAAAGGAAAGTCAGGGAGGACAGGTTGTAAAGGCATAGCAGAAAGACATTCTTTCCCAACAAACTTTTGTCACTTTTCACAAGATCTTGAAAAATATAAGAATCATGAAATATTGAAGGCTAATAGTACCCTTTCCTGATAATTTTAAAAGCAGTGGTTTTAGCAGAAAAGTGACCTCCTACTTGAATAACATAATTTGAAGAACCATGAGGCTCTTGTAACAATTTATGTGCTTCCTCACTGTTTACACAGTGAAGTAACATACCATCTGTAGATCTCCTAAACAAGAAGTCTCCTATAATGACGTATCTAGAAGATTCGAGACAAATCCTTCTTCTTTGATGGGTATCTAAGTTATCTATACATCTTTGATTTTTCAAGTAATAAAACAGATATCTATACCAAGGATTTTCAAATACCGAAATGATTTGATTGTCAATGTAAAATAGTGTTGATAGAGAGATATCTTGTTCATCAATTTCTTCACTTGTTTCATCATGTTGAGCTAAGTGAAGGGCTAAGTCACGTCCCTTGATAGTATTAGAAGTCATGATGGTTAGATCATTCTCTTGGATCTTGGTAAGCCAATGTGCAATATTCCCTGAAAGATAAGTCTGTAAGAGTAAAACATTGACATCAAGTAAAGGGACTTTTACCAGCGTATGCTTACCTAAGATGAAGTGGCTAAATTTTTCAATAGCTTTAACAAGAGAGAAAGCATGCTTTTCAATAAAATAATATTTAAACTCATCATTTGAAAAGATTTGACTCATGTAAGCCACTGGTTTTTCATTAACTTGGTCATCACATTTCATGAGGATATCAGAAACTGCTTCCTCTGTGGAATTAGTATATATCATAAATTCCTTCTCAAAATCTGGCTTCGCCAAAACTGGTGTGGAACTGATTGCCTTCTTGATCCCTACGAAATCATTTTCGACATCATATTTCCAAGAAAAGGAGCAATCTTGATTAAGAAGATTATGAATTGGCTTGACCATTACAACAAAATCAAGAACAAACCTACAGACAAAGTTGATAACACCCATAAAGGCTTGAACCTCCTTTTTGGAAGTAGGAGCAGGAAGAATTAGGATAACAACAATCCTTTAAGGATCTATGCTTATTCCTGAATCAAAGACAATGTGCCCAATGAGCTTGACCTTGGTAATGCCAAAAATAGACTTAGAAGGATTTAAAGAAATTCCAAATTTCCTGCATCTCATGAGAATCTTTCCAAGATGACCAAAATGATCTTATCGGTTTTTAGAATACATAGTTAAGTCATCAAGATAAATCTGAACAATTTTTCAAATCAAATCGTCAAAATCTATTTTCATAGCTCTTTGGAAAGAGACACCTGCATTAGATAAGCCAAAAGGCATACATTCATAAGCAAAAGTGCCCCAATGTGTAATAAAAGTGGTTTTATATTTATTTGTCCTTTTTACCTTGATTTGATTGTAACCATAAAAACTGTCAAGTAAGGACATCATCTGTGACCCTGCAACTTGTTGCAAAATCATTTCCATATTAGGGAGAGGAAAATGTTATTTAATACTGGTTCTATTCAATGCACAAAAATCAATGCATAATCTAATCTGACCATTTTCTTTCCAAACGAGAACCAAATTAGAAATCCACTCAGAATACTTAACAGGGAAAATTATCCCAGCCTTCAAGAGTTTTTCCAACTCCTTTCAAATAGTTTCTTCTTGTGCAGGGTTAATGGGTCTTTGTTTTTTCCTAATCGGTTTTATGTCGTCCTTGATAGGAATGGCATGTTGTATAAGAGTAGGATAAAAATCACGGAGATCCTCATAATACCAAGAAAAAACATCTTGAAATTCACCAATCAACT
This sequence comes from Picea engelmannii, assembly GCA_009831015.1. Taxonomy (NCBI): domain Eukaryota; kingdom Viridiplantae; phylum Streptophyta; class Pinopsida; order Pinales; family Pinaceae; genus Picea; species Picea engelmannii. The sequence goes on from ML783177.1 coordinate 202,364, forward strand.
TAGTGAACTTCAATTTTTCTTCATCAGAACATTGGGCACCTATTTTAAGATTATTTGGACACTCGGGTGTTCCAATTTTCAAGGAAATGGTTTCACCCACTTTCCTTTCCAACTCCTCTTCTTTATGTTTTTATTTTTTGCCTACATCACTCAATGAAAATGAACTTTCTAGAGGAGTCAAGCCCTTAAGAATTTTGTTATCTTTCATTGATATAATTTCCTTATGCTTATAAGGTTCATTTTGAATGAAAGAGAATATTCTCTCATCACTAGGGAAAACCTTCCATGACTCTACATTGTCAGGGATATGTGGAAGGTACAAATATTGAAAGGTGCAATCGGGTCTTTTTGGAAGAAGTTGTCGAGTAGGAGAAGCTGAAAAAATAACTAACCTGTCAACCATGAGTTCAATTCCCTTTTAACATGAGTGATGTTGAAATATATCAAGTTCGAGATACGTGACCAAACATTTTGGGTGTAATGTTTCATTAACTTGTTGCTAGGAGAATATGTTTTACGTACAAGGTTTACAACAAGTTCGTAATCCCCAAAAACTGTAAGGTGAACAAAACTTAAATTATAGGAATTTTCAATGCATAGGAGTAACGATTAAATTTAGTGACGTTGTTAGTGCAAGCAAACTTTAACCTATAGGAAAAGTTGTGAATTTTACCCACATGAGAGTACAATATAATACCAGCTCCATTTCCTTCATTGGAGCATGACCCATCAAAGTGCATATGCCACATCCCATCCTCTATGTCAATTTGTTCCAAGGTAGTGTTGTCCTCATCTGCAAATATGGAATACACTCCTAGGTCCTCTTCGATATAATTTACATTAGGTTGTGGAGTGCTTTCTATGTAAGGTGATATTCTTCCCTCCCTTAGGACTATAATTCTTTTACCATTCCGAGGAATGGATAAGTGTGTCCTGTCGAGTGAGAGGTATCCACTCGTTAGATCTTGTCAATCTCCTCCTAATATGATCGAGTAATTACTCACTGGCATATCGATTACCTAAATATTAAGGGTTGTCCTTATTTTAGGATGCGTTCACAAAACCAAGGTCACGTCCTTGATTCCACCTATGGTCAATTGTTGTAAACTATTATAGGAGAGCATGCTTCTATCATTTTCATTTATACAAGACAATCCTAGCTCTTCCATAATAATCTTCGACATTACACTTGGGCTCAAACCGCTGTCAATGAGACAACAATGGACTATTTTGTCCATAATCTTTACATAAATAAAAAAGGTTTTTTTTTTTTACAGGGTGTCTAAATTTATGTACACCTACTTTATTTACAGTTGAATCCTCTTCATCTACCTCTTTAGATAGGTTGGATACAATGGAATCTTTTCCTTCCATAAAATTTTTCAGATGATTTTTTTACTCAGGGACGAAAACCATGTCTAGGAGGGTAGCATCATATTTAATATTGTCCAATTGATTAAGAATGTTGTATTTGGGAGAGGGAAGAGGGAAGGTAGTTCCTTGACTATCAGGAGCTTTAGAAACCCAAACAGTAGCAGCTGGTGAAGATGATATTGGGCTATAAGAAGTGCGAGGAGGATCATATTTACCTTTCAGAGCATAGGATTTATTCCTAGTATTTATGATCATAACATCCTCTGGCTCTACAAAATCTAGAACAACAATAGTAGTTTCAGGCCTTTTACCAAATATTTTATCTCTTGCACTCTTCTTTACCTCACATGTACTTTCCTCATGGTGTTCCTCGTAAAAGTTACACCAACTACGAGGCATGATGGCTTTAGGTTGAAATTTATTTTCATTAATATTCTTAAAGGGTGGTGAAGAAGAAGATGAGGCCCTAGGGGTAAGTGGGGGGACATTTCCTTTCTACTCATATGCTATCATTCAATTATTCATGTCTTGTACAAGTTGTAAGAGGGAGGACATGTCTGTATGTTTAAATGAGTCTCCTTTAGGAAGCCATGTTCTTTCAAGCTGTTATTCATACTCTAAACATGTATGCAAAGAGGAACCAAGGTTATCAATGGCCTTTTCCTCAAGCCTATGATGGTAGGGTGAAGGTAGAGTATTATAATAATGCATGAAAGTGGATTGGTTTTGAGGGAGAATGAGTTTAGGAATTTGGTTATATAATTTAGTGAAATGCAAGTTGAAATATTTGATAGTTTCACTATCTTTATAAGCAATGTTATTGTACTCTTGTAACTTCTCGGCTGGGATTTTGGATTTCCCATAGGTAGACTTGAACCAATAGAATAAATCCTCCCAAGTGGAAAGAATCTTAGGAGGAAGGTCAAAAAAATTAGCTGCTTCCTTCCCTTCAAGGGAATTAACAAATAAGCGCATACAAGTGTCGTTGTCATTGGCTCCTATGTTGTGAAAGGAATTAGAAAATTCCACCAATTTTTCATTCGTAGTGACCGTATTATTCTTTGAAAACCTAGGGAGATGCTATTTGAATTTAGGAAGTGGAAGAGTAGAGGATGCTAGGTTAAGAGGGGAGGAAACATGCCATGGATAATTTGTAGCATCTTCTTCAAACTGAAAAAACCCATACTTCTTTATGACTTTGGCAGGTTTTGTAGTAGATTGGACAGGGACTCGATGACTATACAATATACCAATCACCAATGATGCTGAAGGTTGATATAAAGAAGCACCTCTAGTGCCACCAGAGCCACCACTATATGCCATCTTGTGAATGATAGTTAGGGGAGAAAGAGACTAACTGGTTGAATCAGACAAAGTTCTCCGTAGAGTACTTTGTTGGACTGAAAAAACAATGTTTCTTCTTCCAATTTCAGCAATAGGGTTGATCTCATGTGATAAAACTCTTATTCTCTTAGAGATGCGAGGGTTTAAGGACACAAAAAAAGATCAAAACTGTAGGAAAAAGAAAAACTATGGCTAATTCCTGGGTTGTCTTTGCCTAGCTTCCAAATTTTCTCTGACACTTCTATCTTGTTCAATCACTTCCCATGAGCATTCAAGCTCAACCCGGGTATTATCGGTCTTTAAGATGGTATTAAACAAGGTTAAAGAAATGCTGGTCTAATCTTAAAGACCGGGCTCAATATTGGGATTCCTTGCAACAAGTACAATCATGAAGAAAAGAAACAGTCAAAGGATCAAAAGCACAAATATAAATATATTCAATGATAATCAAGTATGCAATCAACCAGATAGATATGGAAGATCTCCCCAGTATGGTCGCCAAATAAATGTTGAGGAAAAGATATGAATTTATCTTACTCAAGCATTTTCGAATCTTGCTTGGCTAAGGAAAGATAATCGAGAATATTACCCTATGTTTATACTTCAAAATCTATTTCTCAATCCACAAGTATTAATTACAAGGGCTTAGGCTGATTTTTTTTTTATAAAAAGATTGTTGCAAAATATAACATTTTTATATAATTTTCTGNATATATATATATATATATATATATATATATATATATATATATATATATATATATTGCAGAAAGAAAAAATACCAAGTCACAAATTAACACAAATGAGACAGAATAGCAATCACTTTATTTCATTCCAAGAAATAAAATGTATCCTTCTCTTACAAAAATACCTGTGGGGGCATGGACCAAGGTCAAACTTATAAATTCCCGATGAAAACCATAAAAAAAGACTCTGACAAGAAGTAAAAACTGAATTTTAAAAATTTGGATCAGCTTGCCACAGACTACTTCCCACTTGACTCTGCACAATATCCTTTATTAGTCATAAAACTCAATTCATAAACAAATAAGTCTACAAAGACTATCAAAGATAGATCAACACCTCTAAAACAAGCATCTGAATGATATCGTTCATCTTTGAACCTTGCTATCTACAATAGGACCCTATTGTCAAAAAGAGAATTAGGCCTTTAATAAATTGAAGAATGAATGAAAATTGAACTATCTCAATAAAACTCAAGAGAAAACCTTAGTATGCTTTCTCCTTCTATTCTCCTCTTGGTCTTACTTCTCATTTCTCTTTTATGCATTCCAAATTAGTTGAATTAGTTCAACTACCTCATTTAGTTAAGTTAACTAAAACTTAACTAATCTTTAGTTTAGAGGAAGTAATAATAATAATAATAATTAAGGCTCTTTTATTAAATAATAACTAAGTAGGTGGGACCCCTTGTGACTCCCTTTATTTCTTAACAAAAATAAACATAATTAGACAACCAATTAACACATGCCTCCTTGTGGCTCCCATAATTATTTCCACAATTTGAAATTTAAATATCAGAAATATTTCAAATTATATCCAAAACATGTAAATATCCACAATATCCCAAAAAATGTTTACTGTCCAAAATATTTTGCAATCCACTATCCTCAATAAATCAATTATAAAAACACAATCAAAATGCATATTTTCCACTTTGAGAGGCAATTCATCCTTTCTCACTGATGTCCTCTTTGGACTTCCCAGAAAAAGCCTTAGGTTGGGTGGAACCTTGAGGCTTGATCTCACTAAGGACATGGGAGCAGTCGTCCCTCAAGTGCATACAGGAAGACACTGACTTGGCTGAGCCACTTGAAGGAGAGGAGGGAGAAGAAACAACTTTACCTTTGGCATGCACATGGTGAGCCTCCTTTTTGAGTCGTTTTCTTGCATGGGAGGACTGTACAAGTGAGTGTGTAGGGAAATTTGAACATTTGGGTTCACAGGTGGAGGAGGATGAGGTAATGTCAAGTTTGGATAGCCACAATGATGGGAGAATACTGGGTGAAAAATCTCTTGCAAACCATCATTCTCTAGAACTTCAGGTTGCAAAGATACACGGGGAGGCATATGGATACTAGGACAACTTTAGGGATGGAAGGGAGGCCTCTCTAGTCTAGGATGGACTATCCCTTACCCAATCCAGTTGAAAAACCCAGCTTGAAAAATATGGTTCAGCTCCTGATGATTGACATCGAAATGTATTAAGAACTTGGGCCTTCTAGGCCCTCTGTTCCAGTTTCCTCTGCCCCTATTTTTTCGGCCATGACTTCCTCGGCTGAAGAAGCTCATCTTGTATGAAAAAATTATTAGCAACTAGCTCTTAACATACCATACATGACATTCTCTTAATATGAAAGAAAGTTTGGATCATAAATTAACATAAGACCCATGCAATCCAATCCATAAAATTTATTTAATAATTGTAAAATGAGCAGGGGGTGAAATAGGGTTCATGGAATATCTGGGGGGGATTGTAACAAGCAAAAAAGTCATATCATGACAAGGAGTAAGAACACGGTTACTTCTCAACAATTCATTAAATAAATGATTGTGCAAACAATACCAAAATATATCATCTTCCATCTATATTTGTCTTATTTTTTTATCACTTTCATACAGAGTTTTAATTTTATTTTAGTGAATAGGGCATGCAAAATGAATTTGGGATCGTGAGGGGATTTATAATGAGTGAAAAAGTGAGAAAAGGAGATGGAATTATATGGATATTGTTCATAAAATAAATTAAATCAACCAATAATCATAACTCTGTTTCAAATTCAATCCAGAAAGAATCCACTTCCAAGACCAAAAAAACATTTAATTGTTTCTCAATTTCATACAGATTGCTTGTTGTCTTCAATAAAACAATTTAATTTCCCAAAATTCTTCAATTTATAACAATCTGTGTATTCTATATAATGACTATGAAAATGTTTCCAATTCCATAGTCACAATATAACCATTCGAACCACAGTACTGCATTCTCTAATGTTGATCTCTTCTTTTAAAAACAACCATAATATGCACAATGATTCCATTATCTATATCCGATATTCATCCCTGGAAATAAAATAATAATAGACCCAGTGCTAACCACCAACAATCAGTCGTTATCAAACAAAAATAGGGCCCAATTTAATCACACACATGTCTTCGACAATGTAATTGACACAATCTTGATTCGACAACAACAATCAACCCGATACATGTAGCCCTGAGCTTGATATCCGTGTGCATTAACATGTACAGACTTCCCCTTAAAAGAAATGATCCATAAAAGACAGAACCATATGATGCATGAAGAGAAAAGAACCACATCGACACACATGTGTCTCTTTAAAATTTAATAGGACCAAGATCATGTATGGTGAAACAATTACTCACACAGGTGCCTTTGAAACTTTAAATAGAATCATGCTCATGCGAGGATTTAGCACAACAATGAGTGGAGAAGCCATATTCAACCAAAAAACAAAAATCTTGGGTTGTAGGTAACCCACACAAATTAATCACAATGAGGAAACACAAAAACTTGATCAAGAAAGGTCTTGAAATTAGAGAGCCCGTGCCCTTTATAATTACCGCAATAATTAAACTGGTATACCAAAATCTTGACATAACCCAAAATATGCCCGAGGAAGAATAGAATCAAGTCGGGCTCAATAGAACCAAGTTGGTTTCTTTATTATTTTATTGCAAAGAGGTACGAAGTCTGCTTAATCCTTGAAAACACAGAGAGCTCATAATATTTTTACATCCTAAAGAATTTACCACCGAGAAGAAAACACAGGTAAACAAATATAATCTTGGAAGAACATGGAACCGTGCTCCTTTGAAAACACCATAGTCTTTCAGCTTATAACCCCACTATCTTGACAGAGCCATAAAGAGAATTCCCGAGTAGAAACAAGACAATTCGAGCTTAACAACCTGGGCACACAGAGATTCCTCTTAAAATTTTATTGCAGAGAGGAAACAAGGGTTGATGTAAACAATGAAGAATCCTCGAAACACAGAGAGACCGTGTCTCTTCCCAACACCTAGGAGGTCGATAACCCTTGAAATACAATTGACATTGAGGCTCGCAAACATAATAGTCAGCCATTAAAACAGAGATGAGAGGAGCGAGTGTTAAAACTCTTGTGAAAAGAATGACATAATACAACCTGTGGCCACTCAAAGCATACACAAGCTTCCATTTACATTCTAGGAAAAACAATATTGGTCTGTGGAATGCTTCTAGTAATAATGATAGTAAATAACAAGCCATACAATCTATATCTTGGGCTCGGCCAAAAAATAACCACACCATTGTCGACAATTGCATTGCAACCTGGATAAAAAATCACAAGAACGACCGAGACGAAAAAGGGGTGACAACAACTCATATCTAGACTGGTGGTAAAACCCCACAACAATAAAACTCAGAGATAGTTGCACCATCATTATAATTTTCCACAACGAATCATCATAAAAACCCATGCTGACCGAATTCATTTTTATCAATAACCAATGCACAGACTTTACAAAGCAATAACACTCATTAATTCCTTTTTAAAATGCCAACATTCCACAGTAATCACAAAGAACCCACAACACAATATCGATACTCAGTCAAAAACTCAAGAAAACATAGAACCCATGCAATCCTGAGCCACCATTTGATTCATAATACAAAGAGTCCATCATGGATGGAAATCAAAGGGCCATAATTGTGAAAAATCGCTTCAATGATGAGTTGGTTTGAGTTTTCCCCTTCCAAAACATGAAATCAGGGAGCTTCCACAACCAACATAGAAAAATGAAACTATGCTAGGGTGACGGGCTCAAGGGAGGTTTGGAGTGGTGTGCAGTAAATGCACATCACTTCCTCACCTGGCCCTATTCAATTCTACGTACTATCCAACCATTAACATAACATCAATCATTAAGTCCAACACAATAACCATTGCATAAATTCAATGCCATATCCATTGTAAAGATTCGATGCCATATCCAATGCATAGTGTACCACTCAAAACATATCATAACTTCAATAACAATCATATGTTAACATTACCATATGCGCTTCCCTATAGTCCTTTAAACAAAATCGCATGATCCTTTAACCCCACGCATAGTATAGCAACGAGGTCCACCATTTCATATTTGTCACTATTACACATATACATTCAAGTTTTATATGTAAACCTTTTTCCATAGCTTTAGGATTTGTCCATAGTTTCTTTCCCCTTTTGTTTTGAGCTAGCTCCCATATCATTTTATTATATTTTGCATAAATCATGTATAAATTATTAATCAATGTTATAACATAACATAACATAGCACCTGTAAACAAATAATCCTCAAATTCATAGCACTTCCTTGTATTGCAACCGGATATCAACAACATTTAGCAACAATGCATCAACCATCCATGTTGTCATATCAAATGAAACCAAGACTGCATAATCAACTATATAGGATTGTGTAGGAAACATCATAACAACAACAACATATAAGCGTAACATGTCTATCTTTGCTCCTGTAGTCTACAAGGGGGTCCCACCTACTAGTTAAATATTATTATCATAAATAAATAATAGTCCTTAGCAATCCTTTGTGGGTAGAATTCATCGTTGTGATTTTAACCGTCAACACCTTTGTGTACAAGGTTATTCCATTTGGGTGGAAGAATGTTGGAGATACCTTTTTTGTGTGCCATATCATATTGTTTCTATCATTTGGTACACCTCATTCTAGCTTTATCTCAATGATATCACTGCTCATTCAAAGCAAATGTTGGAACACTTAGAAGACTTGAGTACTATCTTACATAAGTACCGTTATAACGCAAATTGTAGGTTGGGAAAATCCCAACCCAACCACAAATCAAGTGCTACAACATGGCAATCCTACACTCAATGTCACCTCGATGTAGGTCCCGCACTTCAAGGGTGACTAGGTCACTCTATGGAGGTGATCTCGATGACCCTAGGGGGATTGAGATGGATATGGAGGAAAATGGAGGTGAATCCCCTAGAGGTCAAGTCTAAGTGGAGTCAAATGTGTGGAAATATGTCTTGAGAAGGTCCAAGGGTTTCCAAGTATGTTTAGTAACCTGCAAATGGTGAAATACCTGCTCGAGACACAAGAAAAGACACTTTGCAATGATATATGTTAGTTGGATTAGAAACTTAAGATTTATGTCCATAATTTTCAGCAGTAGATAACAATATATATCAGCAATAATATGGTACCATGATATGATATGTTCAATAAATTCTAGAGACCAATTAGAAAATGCAAGAGAAAGACTAGTAAATGACTAGCTAAACTCAAGATGAAAAATCAATATTCTAGCATAAAACGATAAGTTTGTTGTAAACACTTGTATGCAGAAAATTATATCGGACTTATGGCTGTAATATTCAATGTATTAAAAAAATAAAATCAGCCACTTAAATCCCTTCAAAATTTTCCACAAAGTGTGTTGGACCAAGAAGAGTAAGTGTGCAAACTTTGAGCAAAATTCAATGGTTGATAAGAGAGTTATTCAAGCAAATGAGTTAGGGTTTCTGCAGCCCTAATGGACGAAGATGTAATTCTATAAAAAAAGAAAGAATTATTGGGAGAGAGGGGATGCCCTAGTAGGGGAAGACTCCTCTCAATTAGGCAATCCAACTTCAAGCAAGAAACCTTTCAAAAGATCAAAATTTGTGTTTCCCAAGGAAATGATTTTATATCTTCAATGCAAAAATATATGACTAGTGCCTTTACTACTAGGTTATTGGATTCAAATTAAAGTAAGAGCTAGAGAAGATACCTCCTTGGGGGTGTAAGCCATTTTACTTCCCAAGTCAAGTTTCTCTAGCTAGGGTTTAAGCTAAGAGGGTGTATGCCCTTATACTTCTCTTAGAAAACCCTTGTTTAATCAATAAGATGAATAAATAAAATGATGAAGACTATGGTGGGGGTGTATTCCCTTATACTTCCCACCAAGCTCCTAGCACAACAATTCTTGAATTGAAAAAATGATATCATAATAGTAAAATACCATACCAAGATCAAGGGAGATGCTAAGATAATCCACCATAAGAGCACAAGACAAGCCTTCCAAGACTAGCATTAGAATTCCACCAAACATTCATCAATAGATAGCCATAAATAAGAGATAAAAGAGACAATCTTTCCAAAGATAGAGAAAATTTCAGACCAATTCTTCTCACAATGAGGGAGAGTTATGTTAAAATGAGATCTTGTGATATCTTATTTATACAAATGTCACCAAGGTGACTTGTCAAAAAATTAAGGGTTAAAACACAATATTAGGGGTCAACAACCCTAATCTTTCCCCCTTTTACAAATTAATTAACTTAAAATTCACTTTTACACATAAGAAAACCCTAATTTTAGAAGGACGTCTCCCCTTTAGGGGACGTTTTTCCACTTTGAGGAAGTCGTTGGTGTTGGAGAAGCATGGATAGGCCTCCAAAGGCCACATGTCAAGCATATAAGAACTCACATCATGGTTAATACCCTCTTCTCCTAAAAACATCCATGTGTCAAATGAGTGGTACCTCACCACCATGCCCTATCCCCCCAAGCATGATGTCAAGCTAAAAAATAGGATAGTTTCCCCTCCTGGGAAATATTGTTGGCAAGTGAGGGGTGGGATATGTCGTCCAAGTCATCATCAAGGCCTTCCAAGTATGATCTCTCTCATCCAGCATGCAAGCCTCTAGAATCCAACCTGTGGGCTTGTAGCCCCATGGAAGCCCAAGCTAGGATTGTTCTCCCAAAGATGTCCACCAACTAGGTCTTTCAAAGACAAATGAGCACACCCTCCAAGGATCTCAAGTCATAACATCATGATAAGTAAATCCAATCAATAAATAATCCATCTAATCATGTGCATCAAATATCACTATATCAAACAATTAATTTCTCAAATACACTATGCGACTTGTAAAGCTTGAATATGGGAGGGTCGACGAGATGTCCTATTGGGTAGATATTTCCCAAGTTCAAGGAGAGTTTCCAAGAGATCCCTCTCTAATCCATGTAAAGTGGATGAAGTGGTTGGGGTCAAGACTCAATGATCATAGAGCTCATGACATACAAGGGGTCCTAGTGTCTCATTCATGGGTGCCTTTGTAGAGGGTGTGTGGTACCTTCGTCCACAATGCACTTTTTCCAAGCCCATCATTTGACTTTTATCTTTCTTTCTTTGTATTTTCTTTCAATATAGCATAAGGAGAGATTGAAGGTCACTATGTTAGCATGGTGACCAGATGATAGCAATGTCACCCACAAACACCTAGTGGAAATGAGAAGGTTGGATTGTGATGAGACCCCCTTTCTCTCAGCCATGCAACTGAGAGACATTACCCTGGTTTGGTGACCAGATGATGGTAATTTCATACCACTATATATTCATGGATGTGATAGGTCATCTCATGATGAGACCTCCTATCCTTCAACTAACCTTTTAAGAATTCTTTATTATATTGTGGGTCCTCTTTACTCAAATATAAGTGTTTTATTTCTTTCTTGGGTGATCCCTGGGTGAAGCATCTGGAAGGTTTAAAAAAGGATTTTATCTTGTACCCAACATCAAACGTTATGGGCCTTCATCTCCTTCTTCCTATAGAATGAGGGAGAACCCCTTCTTCGATCAATACACCCTAAAATCCCAAGAGATAAGGAAATGGAGGGGAATAATGATGGAAAGTGGTAAGTATGGTTGGGAATGGTACAATGTCTGATTAAGGGAGTTCCCAATAGAAAACCCATTCCCAAGGAAGACCACTTACTAGGGAACCATTTCAACCACCAAGGTGAAGCAAGGAAAAAGGCATAATTTCCAAGCATATATCATGAAATCTAGAGAAATATAGGATACAACATAATCAAATGTATTGAATATTGAAATGATGCTCACCATAATACTAACTTGTACCTCATGGATCAAGGCCCACGGCCTTCCGGAAGCGAGCTGGTGTGGTGGATGCCATCTGCAAAACTATGACCATATCTTGTTGTGAGTGGGTTTTTTATCTGTGCAAAGGGTACTGTTGGTAAACTAGTCTCTCGACAATCCATATATGCAACCTAAGGGCCTTGAGAGATAATCGCCTTATTTATCCATCAAATGGGGATAACATATGGCTCCTACTTGGGGACATGTGCTTTCCTTAGAGTACATGAGAACCGCAACATCTCTTGGTAGACCTGTGCCTGGAAGGAAACATCGAATTTTCAAGTGTAGGATGTCCTAATCATCTTTGTTCTCATATGATGATAATCAAAGGCCACTAAACTAGAAAAATAAAATTTTGATTTTTTTTCAAAAATTTCTAAACTAAGTATGAAATCAATATGCAAGTAGAGAAAAATGAAAATGAAATACATATAAACTAATATCAGAAATCAAGATGCAAATGCAGGGAAAACAAGAATACTTACCTACTTAACTTGGGCCTTGGGGCCCTGAATATCACGTGCTAGATGATGTCAGGTGAATTCATACAACCAGTGAAACCATTTGATCATCTCATCAAAGTATCTCCCCCTGTTCTTAATCATATAATAAAACAAAGATAATTTAAGAAAATAATAATCATGAGTATAAACATACATATAATCGATCATGAAATAAAACTCATGAAGATGGGTGGGAGGGAGGAAATCCTGCTGGAAAGAGAAAACACCAACCCGATCATCCCACCTGAAAATGTAGCCACAAGACTGATAAATCCATATCTAAAGAGGGATATTGTATGTAGACGAAGACTCGTCTTCATTCGTGCATAAATAATCGTTGTTTGTTGAGGGATGAGAGGAGATGAGATATTGGAAGAATATTGTATGGTATCTTGGAGAATATGGTAAGAGGTAAGGAATAATATCAGGTGTAGAAAAACACCGCCTCTTCCTCTATGAATCTCCATGGAAATTTCCAAGATGAAAATACTTTTTCTTTGAAGAATGAATCTCTGACTGCTCTGAGGTGGCCATGTCCTGGTATTCCTCAAAATCTGAGCACAGTGATTGGAATTCCTCATAAAACAAATATGCATCCTCAAAAAGGTATGTACCAAAGGATGATTGAGGATCACTTTGAGTATGATGTGACAAGTCATCCTCAAAGGGGAGGAACACATATATAACCATATCATCACCAGGATGCAAAGCATCTGAATCACATATGTATGAGGACCACTCCTCTGATGATGAAAACTCAACCCCTTCTGCCTGAGAGCCACCCTCAATGTCATAAATGGGATCTCTATCAATATTGAAACAACTCACATCCCATTTACGTCTCCCAACCTGTATGAAATAACCAATGTGTTCATCAACTATATTTGAGGGTTGTTCCATGAATTCATCTGCAACATAGGAGCTGATAACTTCCTCACAAGACTTGATAACTTCATATTCTTCAAAAGGGAAAGAGATAGAAAAGTCTCGTTCAATCCTTTTGCAAGAGAAACTTCATCGAGATCCTTTTAGTAGTTTTCTTCATTTCCACAGTCATGGAAAAAAGCATCATAAAAGTTCTCGAAATGATTATAACTCACCGTGTTATCTTCTTGATGTGTAGGAGGACCAGATGTATGGATGTCCTCATCAAGTGGAAGAGCAGATACTTCATCTTCATCATATGTCTCATTCAGATCTTCTTTAAGATTTTCTTCATCTATTGTCTCATCATCGATCGGAAAACCTTCCTGGAAAAGAGTGTGTTTGATATCTTAGAAAGCATCTTGCAAAATTTAAGTAGCTGGACGATATTGCCAGAGAAATTATTCAATGATATTTGTAGAAGAAGGGATACTCTTTGGATCACATGGGTGTGCAAGCCAATCCATTTGAATTGATTCTAGTGAAGACATGAAAATTTTCATCAGCACATCTTCATGTAGCACATTTAAGCTCGAATAATAGTTCATATAATTCATGACATGGGTGACTGATAGAGTTGGATCACTGTCAAACTTGGGACAATTTTCCTTCCATTCTGTCGGGAAATGTTTTGGATATATAGGAATATCTTGAACATCAAAGGAGGGATAAACCTTATGGAATTCCCATGGTAAGTCCCGTGAGTCCATGGTTCCATTACTTATGGTAATATCTTAATGGAGTTGCTAGGTGAGTTCAAGGCTTCACCAAAGGATGGAAAATGATAAGGGAAAATTGGGTTATTGGAAGGTGGAGTCACCAAATGAGCTTAAAAATGAGCTCATCAATAAGGGTGGAAAGGGAACGTGCCTTGGGTGGAGTCGTCAGGAAAGATAGGGAAAGGCTTTGGGATAGCTTACCAAAGTGTTGTTAGGGTATGAAGAAGATTCAAAATATTCCCCGGCAACGACGCCAAAATGTTATAGTGCAATTTGTAGGTTGGGAAAAGTCGGAACCAACCACAAATCAAGTGCTACAACTTGGGAATCCTACACCCAATATCACCTCAATGTAGGTCTCACACTTCAAGGGTGACCAGGTCACTCTAGGGAGGCGATATCAATGACCCTAGGGGGATTGAGATGGATATGGAGAGAAATGGAAGTGACTCCCTTATAGGTCAATTCTAAGTGGAGTCAAATTTGTGGAAATAAGTCTTGAGAAGGTCCAAGGGTTTCCAAGTATGTTCAGTAACCTGCAAATGGTGAAATACCTACCCGAGACACAAGAAAAAACACTTTGCAATGATGTATGTTAGTGGGATCATAAATTTAAGATTTCAATCCCTAATTTGCAGCAATAGATAACAGTATATATAAGAAACAATATGATACTATGATCTACTCAATAAATTCTAGAGACCAAGTAGAAAATGCAAGAGAAAGACTAGTAAATGACTAGCTAAACTCAAGATAAAAACCAATATTCTAGCATAAAAATATAAGATTGTTGTAAACACTTGTTTTCAGAAAATTATATCAGAATTATGGCTGTAACATTCAGTGTATTACAGCAAGAAAATCAGCCACTGAAATCCCTCAAACATTGCCAAAAAGTGTGCTGGACCAAGAAGAGTAAGTATGCAAACTTTGAGCAAAATCCAATGGTTGATAAGAGAGTTATTCAAGAAAATGAGTTAGGGTTTATGAAGCCCTAATGGCTGAAGATGTAATTCTATAATAGAAGCAATAAGTAGTGGGAGAGAGGGGATTCCCTATAAGGGGAAGATTCCTCTCAATTAGGCAAACCAACTTCAAGCAAGAAACCTTTCAAAAGATCAAAATTTGTGTTTCCCAAGGAAATGATTTTATATCTCCAATGCAAAAATATATGACTAGTTCCTTTACTATTGGGTTAATGGAGTCAAATGAATGTAATATCTATAGAATCTACCTCCTTGGGGGTGTAAGCCCTTTTACTTCCCAATGCAATTTTCTCTAGCTAGGGTTTAAGCTAAGAGGGTGTATGCCCTTATACTTCTCTTAGAAAACCCTTGTTTAATCAATAAGATGAAGCAATAAAATGATGAAGACTATGTTGGGGGTGTATGTGCTTATAATTCCCACCTAGCTCCTAGCACAACAATCCTTGACTTGAAAAAATGATAGCATAATAGTAAAAGACCATACCAAGATCAAGAGAGATGCTAAGATAATCCACCATAAGAGCACAAGACAAGCCTTCCAAGGCTAGCACTAGACTTCCACCAACCATTCATCAATATATAGCCATAAACAATAGCTAAAATAGACAATCTTGCCAAAAATAGTGAAAAATTCAGACCAAGTCCTCTCACAATGAGGGAGAGTTATGTTAAAATGAGATATTATGATCTCTTATTTATACAAATGTCACCAAGGTGACTTGTATACAAATTAAGGGGTAAAACAAAAGATTATGGGTCAACATCCCTAATATTTCCCCCTTTTACAAATTAATTCATTTAATATTCACTTTTGCACATAAGAGAACCCTAATTTTAGAAGGATGTCTCCCCTTTAGGGGATGTTTTTCGACTTTGAGTAAGTCGTTGGTGTTGGAGAAGCATGGGTATCCCTCCAAAGGCCACATGTCAAGCATATAAGCACTCTCATCATGTTTAATACCCTCTTCTCCTCAAAACATCCATGTGTCAAATGAGAGGCACCTCACCACCATGCCCTATCCCCCCAAGCATGATGTTAAGCTAAAAAATAATACGTTTTTCCCCTCATGGGAAAATTGTTTGGTAAGTGAGGGGTGGGATATGTCAAACAAGTCATCATCAAGGCCTTCTAAGTCTGATCTCTCTCATCCAACATGTGGGCCCCTAACATCCAACCTGTGGGCTTGTAACCCCATTGAATCCCAAGCTAGGCTTGTTCTCCCAAAATCGCCCACCAACTAGGTCCTGCAAAGACAAATGAGCACGCCCTCCAAGGATATCAAGTAATAACATCATGATAAGTGAATCCAATTAATTAATAATCCATCTAAGCATGTGCATCAAATATCACTATATCAAATAATTAATTTCTCAAAGACATTATGCGACTTGTCAAGCTTGAATATGGGAGGGTCGACGAGGTGTCCTATTGGGTATATATTTCCCTAGGTCAAGGAGAGTTTCCAAGAGATCCCTCTCCAAGCCATGTAAAGTGGATGAAGTGGTTGGAGTCAAAACTCAATGGGAACAGGGCTCATGACATACAAGGGTTCATAGTGATGCAGGAGAATCGCTGTCAAACCAAGAAAGCGAGGGTGGAAGTGAATTGACACCACAACACATTGAAAGGATCAAACCGACTCTTAACTAGCTTGGTAGTGGTGTGGAGAGATTTTTGGAATTTCACGTTGTTAGTTAATTGTATGTAAAATCAGGCCACCGTTTGAAATGACATATCATTGTAAATCCTTACATGACTGTAAGATATTACAGGTGTAGGATATTATCCCTTATTAGTCATTATTTTGCATTTAATTGAGTTAGGAGGTAACCACAAAAGAGGTGGTAGAACTTAGATAGGATGGAGAAGAGCCGAGAGTCGACTCCCTTAGGTTTTCTTAGACAATTTTTTATGGTATTGTGTCTGTAAGATACATCAAGGGTAACTATTTTTTTTGGATTGAATAGAACAGAGGAGAATTGATCCAAATATACTGTATTGATATCATCTTATAGTTTTTGTTGTGGTTATGAGTTTTGTGAGTGCATGAGGTTTATTGTGACAGAATGAATTCATGAAGGATTGAACAAGTTTTCAATTGGTTTCTCTTCTGTAAGTTTATGCAAGGAGTGCATACTGAACATAAGGAGTGTGTGTGAGAGAGTTTTTTTTGACTTGAAGCTCAGAAGAGATAGAAAGAAACTTTTATATGCAGAGTGTGCATATCGAACACAAGGAGTGCGTATGTGAAGTATTTGACTTGGATAAAACTTTGGAGAAATTGCTCAGGTGTTTCTCATAAGATAGTGCAGAGGTCTGTTGCAAGGAGTACATAGGGCCAGAAATCGACTAAGTGTCAACGAAAATCCTCTTAGTAATTCAAAAGTTCGAATAAAGGACAAGTATAGAATATTTTTTAAATAAATCCTTCATGAAGGAAGAATTGTCAAAGGTTTGACAAGATAAAGGATTAAGATTCACCCAGGAGGAGCCGAATCACTCCGGACCATTAGATCTTGGAGAAGTCACACACTGGTTAGTCACGAGGGTCCTTTGGAAATTTGCAAATCAAAATATTTGAAGTGTAGAGGGGTAAAAACCTTCGAAGAACAAAGTCACGAAGAAAATATCTGGATCGTTGAATCCAGAAGGGTACATGGAAAATATCCACACATACACACTCCGAGGAAAGGAGGAAGAATGTAGGTGAGCATGTTGACTTTTCAAAGTCTGAAGTAACAAAGGAATCCTAGCCATCAATCGGAGGATATATACGTGGCATCAGATCAGGAGATTCACAGAATCGTGAATCGAAAAAACTGTGTCGAGCAGTTAGAAAATATCGCGAAGCATGGAGAAGATATCAGTCATTGGCTGTGGATCATTGAGAATCGTTGATCTCTGCGTGTGGAGATAATTTTCGATTCGGGTATCGGGAGTTGTGGGGTTCAGTGTGTTAAAAGTTCTCAAAAGCCAGAGTCCGAAGGGATCACGACCGTTGGTTGTTCGATTGACGAGAGTCATATATCTTGTTCATAAGAATTCGTGATTCATAGTTCGAAAGAATTGGTAGAGGATGTAATCAAAATGTCTAAAGCCCAAAGTGCTTAAGGATTTAAGCCTAGGGTCATATCCTGAGGTTGTATGTGAATCCCACTAGAAACAAAATATTGGAATTGAATTCAATTTCAAAGGAACATGGGGCCTAAGTGAATTGTTCCATATTTCGTGAATACCCGAAGAGTTAATTCTTCTCAATCTTGTGAAGATATTAGACTGGGAGGTTGCACAACCCTTTGGAGAGAAGGGGGGTTTTAACCAAGTGGTATCAGAGCCTGAAAAATCTCAAAGTTGTAATATGTGTGTTAGAAACAGTTGAAACAATGCCGCCGAGGATACATGTAGAACCATGTATAGTAAATCGTGTTGTAAGAAGAGAAATGAGAGAGCTTCATGCAAGATTGGAAGAGATGGAAGTGATGCAAAGGAGAAAACTTGTCGTTGGAGATGTTAGTGATGTAGAGAGAAAAGAAATAGAAGTTGAATAAGCTACAGGAGAAGATGTGGTTGAAGAACGGTTATTGAAAAATGTTTTGAAGTTGGGAGCTAGAGGAAAGATAGACATCCCAATGTATGAAGGAAACCTGGATGCTGAAGATCTATTGGACTAGATAAGGGCCATGGACAATTATTTTGACTATGAAGATGTCGATGAAGGGAATAAGGTGAGACATGATGTCACCAGATTAAAGGGGCATGCAACACTATGATGGGATGAACTGCAGGAAGAAAGGATGAGTAAAGGAAAACATAAGATAAAGAATTGGGACAGAATGGTAGCCAAATTGAAGGCTAAATTCATACCTAAGGATTATCAGATAAATCTGATCAAGAAGTTTCTGAATCTAAGGAAAAAGGGTATGACAATGAAAGAGTACAAAAAATAATTCTATAGGATGGATATTAGGACTGGACAAAGGGAGAAATATGATGAAAAAGTTGTCAGGTATATAAATGGCTTGAGGTATGAAATCCAGGATGAGATAAACATGATGAGTATAAGGATAGTGGAGGATTCTTATCAGATTGTATTGAAGGAAGAATAAAAGTTGGCCAAGAAACAGAGTCAGTGAAGCATAGGTAGAAGCTCAAATAGAGGGTAAGGATTTATCTATGATAAGGCGTAGAAAATTAGGGATGAGACTGAGAAATCATATGGTTGCTTTGAAAGGGAAGGAAGTTCCCAAAGAGGACCATTTGGTGGGAGAAATTATTTTCCTCGAGGAAGAGGAAGAGGTAGAGGAGGCAAAGTCAAATGTTATGCCTATGGAAAGACATGACATATGTCTTAGGAATGCCCTGAGAGGAAGAAATAAGGAGGAGGAGAAGCACACATTTCTGAAGCCCAGAAGAATTTGGACGCATAAGAAACATAAGGAGGACAAAACCTTATGATGAGGAAAGTTCTTCTAAAGCCAGAGAAGGAAATAGAAGACTCAATTCAGTGAACACGGTTGTTCAATACTTCTTGTAAAAAAAAGGACAAAGTTTGAAAGATGATTATAGATAGTGTGAGTACTGATAATTTAGTATCCATAGAGATGGTGGAGAAGCTGGAGCTAGAAACAACTGCACACCCAACCCTGTATAAAGTATCGTGGTTGCATAAAGGACATCAAGTAATGGTAATTCAACAATGTAAAGTTGAATTTAAAATAGGAGGTTATAAAGATAAGATTTTGTGTGATGTAATTCTTATGGATGTTTGTCATATTTTGTTGGGGAGACCATGGCAGTTTGATAGGAATGTCATTCATGATGGGAGAAAGAATACTTACACTCTAAAGAAAAATGATAGAACCCACATGTTGTTTCCAATAGAAGAGAAGAAAGAAAAGGAAGAAGCCAACACAAGAATACTTCTCATTAGTGGGAAGGAACTCTTGAATGAGATCAAGAAATGCAATTTGTTCTAGTAAGGAAGCCAAAAGTTATCCTTACCAATAATTCCATAGATGATTTACATGAGGAAATCCAGGAATTATTAGATAATTTTTCTGATATAGTGGTGGATGAGTTACCTCACTCATTACCACCCATTAGGAGTGTTAGCCATCATATTGACTTGATTCCAGGAGCCAGTTTTCCAAACAAAGCAGCGTATAGGTTGACACCTTGAGAGAATGAAGAGGTTAAGAATCAAGTTCAGGAGTTGTTGGATAAAGGTTTAGTTAGGGAAATTCTAAGCCCATGTGCAGTGCCAACTGTATTAAGTCCAAAGAAGGATGGAGGATGGAGAATGTGTACAGATTCCCAAGACATCAACAAGATTACCATCAGGTATAGATTCCCTTTACCCAGAATGGATGATTTGATGTATTGTTTGAGGGAAACAAGCTATTTTTCAAAAATAGACTTGAAAAGTGGATATCATCAGATAAGAATGAGAGAGGGAGATGAATGGAAGACAATATTCAAGACAAATGAAGGTTTGTTTGAATGGCTAGTCATGCCATTTGGATTGACAAATGATCCAAGAACATTTATGAGGTTGATGAATGAAGTACTAAAATAATTCATAGGTAAATTTGTCATTGTATATCTGGATGATATATTATTTTTCATTAAAACAGAGGAAGAACATTTAAAACAATTGACATTAGTGATGAGGAGGTTGCAACAAGAAAAGTTGTTAATAAACTTGAAGAAAAGTTCTTTTATGAAGACATAACTCATATATTTGGGTTTTGTGATATCTTAAAATGAATTGAATATGGATCCAGAGAAGGTGAGAGCAATCAAATAATGGTCGTCACCAAGGAGCATATTTGAGGTGAGAAGTTTTCATGGGTTAGCAAGATTTTATAGGAAATTTATCATAAATTTTAGTGGTATATGTGCACCCATAATGGACACTGTGAAAAAGAAACATAAGTCTTTTAATTGGAAAGAGGAGGTTGAGAAAAGATTCAGAGTCTTGAAAAAGAAGATAACAAAACAACCAATTATGGTTTTACTAGAATTTGAAAAGACATTTCAGGTAAGATGTGATGCAAGTGGAATAGCCATTGGATCAGTCTTGAGTCAAGATAATAGGCCAGTTGCTTATTTCAGTGAGAAGTTGAATGATACCAAGGAGAAATATTCTACATATGACAAATATTTTTATGCAGTGATTCAATCTTTGAAGAAATGGAGACACTATCTAATTCCAAAAGAGTTTGTCTAGTATAGTGATAATCAAGCTTTGCAATTTATTACTAGACAAGAGAAGTTGAATCAGAGGCATTCTAAGTCGGTAGAATTCATGCAGAATTTTAATTTTGTCATTAAACATATTTCTGGAAGTGCTAATAAAGTTGCATATGCTTTGAGTAGGAGGAGTTTGGTTGTACATGAATTCCAAGTGAAGACCTTAGGGTTTGAGCACCTTAGGGAAATGTATTAGGAAGATCCAGATTTTAAGGAGGCTTATGAAGCATATGAAAATCCTTTGTTGAGGGATAAAAAATCATGGGCATAATATTTAATCCAGGATGGATTGTTGTTTAAAGGAAGTCAATTGTGCATACCAAGATGCTCAATGAGAGATAATTTGTTGAAAGAAAAACATAGTGGAGGTCTAGCCAGACATTTTTGTCATGACAAAAAATTTGCATAGCTGAATAGTTTGTATTATTGTCCAGTTATGAGGGAAGATGTGAAGAAATTTGTAGAATGATATAAGATTTGTCAACATGCAAAAGGAAAGAGAAAAAATATTAGTTTGTATTAGCCACTGCCTATTCCAGAAATTCCTTGGGATTCAATTAGTATGGATTTTGTATTGGATTTACCTAGAACCCAGAAGGGAAGTGATTCCATATTTGTTGTGGTATATAGATTTTCCAATATGGCACATTTCATACCATGCCAAAAAACAAATGATGCTACACACATAGTGTTAAGAACCAAACATCAATATAGCATAGAAAAACCTCAGGAAAAGTACTCAATGCCTTGAAAAAGAGATAATTTCAGATAATAAGCCTCTTCGAGGGGGCAACCTCCTTTTACCCCACTTAAATGTTCAAGTACAAG
>ML783177.1:228725-255585 GCA_009831015.1 Picea engelmannii
TGCCACAGGTCTGATCAAAATTGGATGTGCCAAGTGGAATTTACGGTAGCTTCCCCACAACTTGCCGATTTTTGTCCTTTCCAGGAGATCTCACTTGTATAGTGTGCCCCGCACAAAATAATTGATATAAAATTCTGAAACTCACACCCAAAATACTAAATACTGTCCACGATCTAATGCAACCAGTCCCACACAATTTGGATACTCTAGGAAGAAGTTATGATTGTTTTTCCTGGAACACCTTCTTGAGACTAGTCAATAGGACTAGTTAGATACCCTATCTTACACAGGGTGTATCTACAAATTTAAGATGACCCAAAAGCTAAAAATTTTAACACAGATACATTACTAATTTCTCTAAATGGCCTCTGGAGTTTAGGGTCTGAAACATTACAGAAAATGTTTTATAGCAAAAATTCCACAATGACTCATTTCAGGATGATTCCAGAACCCTATCTTGTACAAGTTGTATCTCTGAAATTATAATTCCTCAGGAGATAAATTTTGAACCCAACGGACCTTTATCTGTCTTCTAAATATCCTCCAAGTTGTTCCTTCTAAAACTTTGTAGAAAAAAAGTTATAGCGAAAATTCCACGGTGTCTCAGATGTAGCAGTGAAACCCCAAGACCTTGAGCTCTGATACCATATGTTAAGAACCAAACATCAATATATCATAGAAAAACCTCAGGAAAAGTACTCAATGGCTTGAAAAAGAGATAATTTCAGATAATAAGCCTCTTCGAGGGGGCAACCTCCTTTTACCCCACTTAAATGTTCAAGTACAAGATGATTCAAAATGCAAATGTCTCCTTGGTATATATAGGAGACTAGGAGGTATAATTACAACTAATGGTCTAAATCCGACATAAATAAAATAACATTACTAATATAATATGCCCCAATTAAGGGGTATTACTAATCTAATATGCCCCAATTAAGGGGTAATGAGCCAATATTAGGGCTTAACACATAGCCAATTTGTTTTTCAGAGAAGTTGTGAGACTACATGGTTTACCCAGAAGTATAGTCTCAGAAAAAGACACTAAGTTTGTAGGACACTTTTGGAGGACTCTATGGAATAGGTTGGGAACTAATTTTTCCTTTAGTTCAGTATATCACCCTCAGACAGACGGACAAACTGAAGTGGTGAACAAGATTCTAGGAAATTTGCTAAGGATTTTAGTGACTGAACAAGGTTGTCAGTGGGATTCGATTTTGGCACAAGAAGAATTTTCATTTAACAATTTAGTAAATAGGAGCACTGGGAAAATTCCATTTGAGATAGCATATGGAAGACAACCAACAGGGATCGCAGAATTGAGAGAATTGAAACAATATGAGTTCAGAAGAATTGGAGCAGAAGATTTTGCTACAAAAATGCAAAGACTTTATGATCAAGTCAGGAGATAGCTACAGGATAGTAATCAAAAGTACAAGAACAGAGTTAATCAGAAAAGAAGAGGAGTTCAATTTGAAGTTGGAGATGAAGTTTTATCTCATTTGAGAAAGGAAAGGTTTCCAAGAGGAACATATAATAAATTGAAGATGAAGAAGATAGGACCATGCAAGATCCTCAGAAAATTTGCAACAAATGCTTATGAGATCGAGTTGCCAGAAAATGTTGGGATATCACTGATATTCAACGTTGCAAACTTGTTTCCTTATAGTAGAGATGCCCCAAGAGAACTAGATGATCATGAAGATATTCAATGGGAAGAACAGATGCCCACAACAGAAAGACCTCAGATGGAGAAAATATTAGAACAAAGAATTGGAAAGAAGACTAGAAGAGAGATGTACCCTGAATATTTGGTGAAGTGGAAATATCACCCAGTGGAAGATTCAAGTTGGGTAACTGAACATGATATTTTGAAGCATGGAAAAACAGTTCGAGAGCTCATGGACAGGAGTCCAAGAGTATTTTAGCCAGAGGAATATATGATGTAGGAGCATCACTGTCAAACCAAGAAAGTGAGGGAGGAAGCGAATTGACACCACAACACATTGAAGGGATCGAACTGACTCTTAACCAACTTGGTGGCGGTGTGGAGATCTTTTTGTAATTTCGCGTTGCTAGTTAATTGTATGTAAAATCGGGCCACCGTTTGAAAATACGAATCGTTGTAAATCCTTACACGAATGTAAGATATTACAGGTGTAGGATATTAACCCTTATAAGTCATTAGTTTTCATTTAATTGATTTAGTAGGTAACCTCTAGAGCAACAGGTGGTAGAATTTAGATAGGATGGAGATGAGCTGAGAGTTGACTCCCTTAGGTTTTCTTAGACAAGTTTTTATGGTATTGTTTCTGTAAGGGACATCAAGGGTAACCATGTTTTTTGGATTTAATAGAACAGAGGAGAATTGATCGAAATATATTGTGTTTATATCATCTTATAGTTTTTGTTGTTGTTATGAGTTTTGTGAGTGCATGAGGTTTACTGTGACTGAATGAATTCATGAAGGATTGAACAAGTTTTCAATTGGTTTCTCTTATGTAAGTTTATGAAAGGAGTGCATACCTAATGCAGGGAGTGCATGTGAGAGATTGTTTTTCGACTCGAAGCTCAAAAGAGATAGCAAGAAACTTTTGTATGTAGAGTGTGCATATCGAACACAAGGAGTTTGTATGCGAAGTCTTTGACTTGGAGAAAACTTTGGAGAAATTTCTCAGGTGTTTCTCATAAGACAATACATAAGTATATTGCAAGGAGTACACAGGGCCAGAAATCGACTAAGTGTCGACAAAAATCCTCTTAGTAATTCAAAAGTTTGAAGAAAGGACAAGTATAGAAGATTTTCGAAAGAAATCCTTCACGAAGGAAGAATTGTCAAAGGTTTGAAAAGATAAAGGATTAAGATTCACCCAGGAGGAGCTGAATCAATCCAGATCATTAGATCTTGGAGAATTCACGCACTGGTTAGTCACAAGGGTCTTTCAGAAATTTGCAAATCAGAAGATTTGAAGTGTAGAGGGGTAAAAACCTTCGAAGCACGAAGTCACGAAGAAAATATCTGGACCGTTGAATCCAGAAGGGTACATGAAAAAGATCCACACATACACACTCTAAGAAAATTAGGAAGAACGCAGGTGAGCGTGTTGACTTTTCAAAGTCTGAAGTCACTAACTAATCCTAACCGTCGATTGGAGGATAGATACGTGGCAACAGATAAGCAGATTCGCAGAATCACGAATCAGAAAAATGCGTCGAGCAGTTAGAAAATATCGCGAAGCGCAAAGACGATCTCAGTCATTGGTTGTGGATCATTGAGAACCATTGATCTCCATGTGTGGAGATAATTTGTGATTTGAGTATCGGGAGTTGTGGGGTTGAGTGTGTTAAAAATTCCTGAAAGCCGGAGTTCGAAGGGATCACGACCGTTGGTTGTTCGATCGACGCGAGCCATAGATATTGTTCAGAATAATCCGTGATTCAGAGTTCGGAAGAATTAGCAGAGGCTAAAATCAAAATGTCCAAAGCCTGAAGCGCTTAAGGACTTAAGCCTAGGGTCATATCCCGAGGTCGTATGTGAGTTCCGTGAGAAACAAAAGATTGGCCCTGAATTCAATTTCGAAGGAATGAGGGGCCTAAATGAATTGTTCTAGAGTTTGTGAAGACCCGAAGAGATAATTCTGCTCAATCTTGTGAAGATCCTAGACTGGGTGGTCATGCATCCCTTTGGAGAGAAGGGGGGTTTGCACCAAGTGGTATCAGAGCATGAAAAATATTGAAGTTGTACTCTGTGTGTTAGAAACAATTGAAACAATGCCTCTGATGATACGTGTAGAACCACCTATAGTAAATCATGTTGTAGGAAGAGAAATGAGAGAGCTTCGCATAATATTGGAAGTGATGGAAGCAATGCAAAGGAGAACACTTTCTGTTGGATATGTCAGTGATGCATAGAGCGAAGAAATAGAAGTTTAAGAAGCCACATGGAAAGATGTGGCTGGAGAACACTTTTTGAAAGTTGTTGTGAAGTTGGGAGCTAGAGAAAAGATAGACATCCCAATGTATGAAGGCAACCTGGATGCTGAATAGCTATTGGACTGGATAAGGTCCATGGACAAGTATTTCGACTATGAAGATGTCGATGAAGGGGAGAAGGTAAGACATGTTGTCACCAGATTAAAGGGACATGAAACATTGTGGTGGGATGAACTGCACGCAGAGAGGAGGAGTAAAGGAAAACATAAGATAAAGAATTGGGATAGAATGGTCGCCAAAATGAAGGATAGATTCATACCTAAGGATTATGAGATAAATATGTTTAGGAAGTTGTAGAACCTGAGACAGAAGGGTATGACAATTAAAGAGTACACAAAATAATTCTATAGGTTGAATATTAGGATTGGAAAAAGGGAGAAAGATGATGAAAAAATTGCCAGGTATATAAATGGATTGAGGTATGAACTCCAGGATGAGATCAACATGACAACTGTAAGGATAGTGGAGGATTCTCATCAGATTGCACTGAAGGCAGAAGAAAAGTTGGCCAGGAAAAAGAGTCATCGAAGTAGAGGCAGAAGCTCAAATAGAGGTAAAGGAGTTGTCTATGATAAGGCACATAAAATTAGGGATGAGACTGAGAAATCATATGGTCACTTTGAAAGGGGAGGAAGTTTCTGAAGAGGACTGTTTGATGGGAGAAATTCTTTTCCTCTAGGAAGAGGAAGAGGTAGAGGAGGCGAAGTCAAATGTTATGCCTATGGAAAGACATGACATATGTCTTGGGAATGCCCCGAGAGGAAGAAATAAGGAGGAGGAGAAGAACACATTTATGAATCCCAAAAGAATGTGGAAGCAGAAGCAGCAGAATGAGGACACAACCTTATGATGAGAAAATTTCTTCTAAAGCTAGAGAAGGAAATAGAAGACTCAGTTTAGCGAACGAGGTTGTTCGGGACTGCTTGTAAAACAAAGGACAAAGTTTGCAAGATGATTATAGATAGTGGGAGTACTAATAATTTAGTATCCATAGAGATGGTGGAGAAGATGGAGCTGGAAACAACTGCACACCCAAGCCCATATAAAGTATCATGGTTGTAGAAAGGACACCAAGTAATGGTAAGTCGACAATGTAAAGTTGAATTTAAAATAGGAGGTTATAAAGATAATATTTTGTGTGATGTAATTCCTATGGATGTTTGTCACATTTTGTTGGTGAGACCATTTCAGTTTGATAGGAATGTCATTCATGATGGGAGGAAGAATAATTACACTCTAAAGAAAAATGACAGAACCCACATGTTTTTGCCAATAGAATAGAGGAAAGAAAAGGAAGATTCCAACACAAGAATACTTCTCATGAGTGGGAAGGAACTCTTGAATGAGATCAAGAAAGATCAAGAAATGCAATTTGTTGTAGTAAGTTATCCAAGAGTTATCCTTACCAATACTTCCATAGATGATTTACCTGAGGAAATCCAGGAATTGTTAGAGAATTTTGCTGATATAGTGGTGGAACCTCACTCATTACCACCCATTAGAAGTCTTAGCCATCATATTGACTTGATTCCAGGAGCTAGTTTTCCAAACAAAACAACATATAGGTTGACAACTCGAGAAAATGAAGAGGTTAATAATCAAGTTCAGGAGTTGTTGGATAAAGGTTTAGTCAGGAAAAGTCTAAGCCCATGTGAAGTGCCAACTGTATTAAGTCCAAAGAAGGATGGAAGATGGAGAATGTGTACAGATTCTCGAGCCATCAATAAGATTACCATAAGGTATAGATTCCCTTTATCCAGAATGGATGATTTGATGGATTGTTTTTGGGGAGCAAGCTATTTTTTACAAATAGACTTGAAAAGTGGATATCATCAGATAAGAATGAGAGAGGGAGATGAATGGAAGACAACATTCAATACAAATGAAGGTTTGTTTGAATGGCTAGTAATGCCATTTGTATTGACAAATGCTCCAATCACATTTATGAGGTTGATGAATGAAGTACTGAAAGACTTCATAGGTAAATTTGTCATTGTATATCTGGATGATATATTAGTTTTCATTAAAACAGAGGAAGAACATTTAAAACACTTGACATTAGTGATGAGGAGGTTGCAACAAGAAAAGTTGTTAATAAACTTGAAGAAAAGTTCTTTTATGAAGACATAACTCATATATTTGGGTTTTGTGATCTCTTAAAATGAATTGAAGATGGATCTAGAGAAGGTGAGAGAAATCAAAGAATGGTCATCACCAAGGAGCATATTTGAGGTGAGAAGTTTTCATGAGTTAGCAAGTTTTTATAGGAAATTTATCATAAATTTTAGTGGTATATGTGCACCCATAATGGACATTGTGAAAAAGAAACATAAGTCTTTTAATTGGACATAAGAGGCTGAGAAAATCTTCAAAGTGTTGAAAAAGAAGATAACAAAACAACCAATTCTAGTTTTACCAGATTTTGAAAAGACATTTCTGGTAAGATGTGATGCAAGTGGAATAGCCATTGGATCAGTCTTGAGTCAAGATAATAGGCCATTTTAATATTTCAGTGAGAATTTGAATGACACCAAGGAGAGATATTCTACATATGACAAAGAGTTTTATGCAATGATTCACACTTTGAAGAAATGGAGACACTATCTAATTCCAAAAGAGTTTGTCTTATATAGTGATAATCAAGCTTTGCAATTTATTACTAGGCAAGAGAAGTTGAATCAGAGGCATGCTAAGTGGGTAGAATTCATGCAGAATTTATTTTGTCATTAAACATATTTCTGGAAGTGCTAATAAATTTGCAGATGCTTTGAGCAGGAGGAGTTTGGTTGTACAGGAATTCCAAGTGAAGACCTTAGGGTTTGAGCACCTTAGGGAAATGTATTAGGAAGATCCAGATTTTAAGGAGGCTTATGAAGCATATGAAAATCCTTTGTTGAGGGATAACAACTCATGGGAAAAATATTTAATCCAAGATGGATTGTTGTTTAAAGGAAGTCAATTGTGCATACCAAGATGTTCAATGAGACATCATTTGTTGAAATAAAAACATAGTGGAGGTCTAGTCAAACATTTCAATCATGACAAAACATTTGCACAGTTGAATATTTTGTATTATTGGCCAGGTATGAGGGAAGATGTGAAGAAATTTATAGAATGATGTAAGATTTTTCAACATGCAAAAGGAAAGAGACAAAACACTGGTTTGTATCAGCCATTGCCTATTCCAGAAAGGCCTTGGGATGCAATTAGTATGGATTTTGTATTGGGAATACCTAGAACCTAGAAGGGAAGTGATTCCATATTTGTTGTGGTCGATAGATTTTCCAATATGACACATTTTATACCATGCCAAAAAACAAATGATCCTACACACATAGCCAATTTGTTTTTTAGAGAATTTGTGAGACTACATGGATTACCCAGAAGTATAGTCTCAGACATAGACACTAAGTTTGTAGGACACTTTTGGAGGACTCTATGGAAGAGGATGGGAACTAATTTATCCTTTAGTTCAGCATATCACCCTTAGACAGATGGATAGAATGAAGTGGTGAACATGAGTCTAGGAAATTTTTTAAGGAGTTTAGTCACTAAACAAGGTTGTCAAGTGTATCAGATTCTGGCACAAGAAGAATTTGCATTGAACAATTCAGTAAATAGAAGCACTGGGAAAAGTTAATTTGAGATAGTATATGGAAGATAGCCAAGAGGGATCACAGAATTGAGAGAATTGAAACACGATGAGTTTAGAAGTGTTGGAGCAAAATATTTTTCTACAGAAATGCAAAGAGTTCATGATCAAGTCAGGAGACAACTACATGATAGTAATCAAAAGTATAAGAACAAAGTTTATTAGAAAAGAAGAGAAGTTAAATTTGAAGTGGGAGATGAAGTTTTATCTCATTTGAGAAAGGAAAGGTTTCCAAGAGGAACATATAATAAATTGAAGATGAAGAAGATAGGACCATGCAAGATCCTTAGAAAATTTGCAGCAAATTCTTATGAGATCGAGTTGCAAGACAATGTTGGGATATCACCAATATTTAACGTTGTAGACCTGTATCCTTATAGTAGATATGATGCAGGAGAATTAGATGATCAGGAAGAGATTCAGTGGGAAGAACAGATGCCCACAACAGAAGGAACTCATATGGAGAAAATATTAGAACAAAGAATTGGAAAGAAGACCAAAAGAAAGATGTACCATGAATATTTGTGAAGTGGAAAGATCACCCAGTGGAAGATTCAAGTTGGGTAACTAAACCTGATATTTTGAAGCATGGAAAAACAATGCAAGAGCTCATGGACATGAGTCCATGAATATTTTAGCCAGAGGAGTATATGATGTAGGAGCATCGCTGTCAAACAAATAAAGAGAGGGCGGAAGCGAATTGACACCACAACACATTGAAAGGATCAAACCGACTCTTAATCAACTTGGTAGTGGTGTGGAGATTTTTTTGTGATTTCGCGTTGTTAGTTAATTGTATGTAAAATCAGGACAACACTTGAAATGACAGATCATTCTAAATACTTACATGACTATAAGATATTACATGTGTAGGATATTATCCCTTATTAGTCATTAGTTTGCATTTAATTGAGTTAGTAGGTAACCTCTAGAGCAAGAGGTGGTAGAAATTAGATAGGATGGAGAAGAGCCAAGAGACGTCTCTCGTAGGTTTTCTTAGACAAGTTTTTATGGTATTGTGTCTATAAAATACATCAACGGTAACTATTTTTTTTGGATTGAATAGAAAAGAGGAGAATTGATCCAAAATACTGTGTTGATATCATCTTATAGTTTTTGTTGTTGTTATGATTTTTGTGAGTGCATGAGGTTTATTGTGACTGAATGAATTCATGAAGGATTGAACAAGTTTTCAATTGGTTTCTCTTTTGTAAGTTTATGCAAGGAGTGCATGCCAAAAACAAGGAGTGTGTGTGAGAGATTTTTTTTCGACTCGAAGTTCAGAAGAGATAGAAAGAAAATTTTGTATGTAGAGTGTGCATATTGAACGCAAGGAGTGCGTATGCGAAGTCTTTGACTTGGAGAAAACTTTGGAGAAATTTATCAGTTGTTTCTCATAAGATAGTGTAGAGGTTTGTTGCAAGGAGTACACATGGCCAGAAATCAACTAAGTGTCAACGAAAATCCTCTTAGTAATTCAAAATTTTGAAGAAAGGATAAGTATAAAAGATTTGCAAAAGAAATCCTTCATGAAGGAAGAATTGTTAAAGGTTTGACAAGATAAAGGATTAATATTCACCCAGGAGGAGTCGAATCACTTTGGGCCATTAGATCTTGGATAAGTCACACACTGGTCAGTCGCGAGGGTCCTTCGTGTTAGCACAAATTTTGGTATGGGTCATTTTCTCTCCTAAGTCAAGCCCATGGCACAAATGGTGGAGAAGCGGGCTAAAAACCCACTAAAGGGTGATTATTCGCGGCCTATGCTAGAAGTGCCCGAGCGCATATCTCCAAAAATATCGTTCTGGGTTCAAAGTCAAGCGAGCGGGAAAAGATCTGTTTTCAACGGCTAGGATTCATCGAGGAAGCAGATCGACAATCAACAAGAATTCACGATTAGCAAAGTTGCACGAGGATTAGCACCGAGGTCATCACCAAGAAATCCTGATGGGCAAATTCTCGAAAGAATTTGGTCCGTTGATCATGGAGCAGTCTCAGCCATCCATCAGGGATGAATCTTGGCACATGAAGCTAAGGAGTGGGTAGATCTGAGCGGCTAGGATCTGCGCGCCCATATCTACATCTAGGGTTCCATTTTGGACCCCCTTCATCATTCTACCTTTAACAAGGGGGGGGGGGGTCTGGAATTGAGCACACATCTCTCAACAACCTAGATTTGGGAGCCCGGATCTACGGTCAAGGTTGGATTCGAGACCCCCTTTGCCTATCTACCTTTAATAGGGGGGGGTCCGGAATTAGCGGTTTAAAGAGGGTCC
Source organism: Picea engelmannii (assembly GCA_009831015.1). Taxonomy (NCBI): domain Eukaryota; kingdom Viridiplantae; phylum Streptophyta; class Pinopsida; order Pinales; family Pinaceae; genus Picea; species Picea engelmannii. Next base: position 238,647 of record ML783177.1, read on the forward strand.
CCCCTTGTCAAATCTCTGATTTCCCTCCATCGTCCACCTTCTGCCATGTGTCTTCCACTCAGTGCCATCCTGGCCCATCTTTTTCCCCTTTCCTTGTTCCCACCTTTCACCCCCTGCCAGGTGTTCCTCCCCACATTTTTCCCTCGGTTGCCACTTCCCCCATGTCATATTCATCTTCCCTATCGTCCCTCTCATCATCCACCTGTATGGTCATCCCTTCTCCTCCTCCACCTTACCTCTCTCATCCACCTGTACCCCACGCTCCATTCCACTTCCACCTGTGTCCTATCCATACCCCATGGCATTTCTCATCTGGTGTCATAGCACCACCTCACCCTCCTCACCAGGGTCTCCTCCACGTCCGCCTACTGGGTCTACTTGTAGCAGTCCTGCAAAGGAGAAACAACCAAAGAAAAGCTACCATGTTGTCCGAGTGCAGAGTTGACCATGGTTGTTCTCAATCCCAAGGAAGCAGTTATTGAGGTGGTTGGTGGTGGTTAGACATCGTCTTCACCATAAATGGAAAGCCTAGAAAAGGACCCGATATAGGTCAATTCTTTTGTGGGGTACTAGGAGTCCGATTGCATCTGACATAAGCACATGACCGTCCAGAGACTTTAGGTGCAGTCAGCTAGTAAATATGCAGACGTAATGTTTTTAATGAGAAGTCTCGGTTTTGCTGTCGTTATTGGCTTTGGGTATATGTAGGCAATTTTTTCATTTTTGTAAGGGATCGATGGTAGAGCAAAGATCCCGACTATAAATATTTAACAAAGCCTCTGGTTCTCTAGTTATAGAATGATATTTTGAGATTTCTTGTTTAATGGTGGTCAGCCTCCTCCTTTCCTTTTTTCTCTGAATTTGAAAGCCCGAGTATGGATGATCCAGTCGGCTGTTGCTGTAACTATATGATTCATGTTTGATTATATTAGTTCTACAATGTTTGAGGTTTACTTTGAAGTTTCTCCGGTTTGAGAGGATCTCATATTTGAGACTTTTCCCCTTTCTTTCCCTCCACTTACTCACCACTATGCAAAATTTGTTGGTTTAAGTTAGATCAAGACCTCACATGTCCTTGCTGTTCCAACCCATTTTTCTGAGTGAGCGATATTTTTCTGAGTTTACTTCCATTCGATCACCCCCTTTTAAACAAATCATGACATAAATTGATGGGCCTCAGGCTTACTCCTGCTGCAATCCAAGAATGACTTCTGACGCCAACATTTCTGGCGCCGTTGTCGGGGACGAAGTTGAAAATTTTCCCTGGGAGAGAACGACATCAAGCCTTTGATTCTGAAGGTGCATCAGGCATCAGATCCCTATGATATTTCTACTGTGCACCTAGTGACTCCATTGTGACAACTCCACTGTGGTGAACTTGTTGTTTTAGTTGTGGCTTCTAGAGGTAGACACATGCGGTCCCATCCACAACTGCCTCTAGCTACGCCTGAAGCTGATCCAAAGGTGACTATCAGAAAAGGAAAGGCCTCTGAAGGATAAAATTCCACTGCTGAACCAAGTATTTTTCCATCTCCTTCTATAGAAACTCCATTTTATTCTTCTCATCTTCCTACCAGACCTGTTTCTGAAGTTTCCCATTTCCTGAATTTCGGGAGTGTTCCTGCTGAATTTTCCCCTCTGGGTCTGGGATTGGAAGGAGAAATACTTGTCACTCCTCTCTCCCCTAAATTTGTACCTTGGCGTAGACCCAGGACCATAGAATATTTCCCCACTCCTAGCTTTACCACCCCTCCTCTTATTATTGTTGCTTCTACTGCATAGAAAGAAGCATTTGTTGACTCAAGGCCCTTAGCCTTCTCTCTGAATCCCCTATTGTTTTCCCTTCCACTTGGAAGCTCATTTCTGGTATCTCCTGTTCGAACTCCTTCTCCTCTGAGTTATCATCCACCTAATATCCCTATGGCAGGAGAAAATCCCCCCATGACCAGAATGGAGGCTATAATAACTGCTAGGTACGCTCCCCTTTTGTTATCTCAGCCTCTCAATGGCCTTCCAATAGATGGCTACCTTAAGAAGATACCCAAGTTTACAGGCGAAGGGGACATAGCTGCAGAAGAACACCTTGAATCCTTCTACATTTTTATAGATGATCATGTTATCATGCATGCAGACGTATGGATGAGGATTTTTATCCATAGCCTTGAGGGCGAGGCTAGAAAGTGGTTTAGGGCCCTGCCTCCTGGATCTATCGATGGGATTGAGGCTTTGGATAATGCCTTTTTGAGACAGTGGGGAGACAAAAAAGACTTCATGTATTACATGGCAGAGTTTGGGTCTTTGAAGAGAAAGGAAGGAGATTCTATCTCTAACTTCTCCAAGAGATCCAATAAAATGTACAATAAGATCCCCGCTAAGATAAAGCCCTCAGAAGCCTCTGCTAAAATCACTTATGCTAGCGCTTTTGATCCTAATTTTTGCCTCCTGTTGAGGGAAAGGAGAGCAACTACTCTGACTCACATGCAGGATGTAGCCGTGGAAGTAGACTCTAACATATTGGTTGTTGACCAACTCATGAATAAGGCTGATAAAGACATATCCAGGAAGAGACCTGAAGCCTCCCCATCTAATTCCTCTCCCCATCCCCTTCAAATGGACGAGGTAACTAAAGTTCTGAAGTCGCTTTCGGCTGGAGTGGAAAGGTGGGAGTTAGAAGGGAAGCCCATGTACAAAAATCCCCAAAATGTTGATAACAGAGGCTTCAGGAGGCCTAGTAACAATATGCCACATGCTTTACCAAGGGAACCAAGGAGCATAGACAGAGATGATCAGAGGATTCAAACCCCTCTCCAAAATAACCTAGTTTCTCATGAGGAAGGAGAGGAGATAGATGAGCTAGGCCCTGAAATTCACTGTATTGAAGAATCTTCCCCTTTTCCCCATTTGACTCAATCTGCATATGAAGAATCCCTTATGAACGTTCAACTCAATGAGTTGGGAAAAGGGGAAAAGGCCAGCAACACTCCTAATAGATACCATCTCAGGTCAAATAATAAAGAAGGCAATTTTGATAGCCATGATCAGCCCCTCATAGCAGAAAGGCCTGCTAAACCTTCAACAATCACTACTAAAGAAAAGAAAACTCAGAATACTTCGCTAACAACCAAAGAACCTGTCTCTGAGGTAAGGGAAGCTCCTAAGCCTGTTTCCTACTTTAGTTTTGAGCCTGAAATTCAAAAGATTAGGATTCCCGTACCCCTCTCAGAACTAGTTAAAAATGAATATTTCAAAAGGTCCCTCTCCAAAATGCTACAATTTGAGTCCCCCCAGCCTTCCACAGACTCAGTAAATATTCAAGATGAAAAGCCAGCAGTCGTCCTAGGTCCCATGGTAGAAGACAGAGATGATACATCCCCTCCCTTATACACATCCCTGAACATACATGATAAGGTATTGCATAATTGCCTCATGGATTCATGAGCTTCCCACAACCTTATTCCCAAAATAGTCATGGAAGAATTGGGACTGGAAGTGACAAAGGCTTACCATGATTTGTACTCTTTCGATTCAAGGAGGGTCCAATGCCTTGGAGTCATCAAAGATTTGGTAGTCTCTTTATTTCTGTTGCCAATGAAGAGTGTGGTCATGGACATTGTAGTAGCTGATGTTCCGCCCAAGTTCGGCATGCTGTTGTCAAGATCTTGGATTAGAAAACTTGGAGGAACATTGCAGATGGATCTCACATATGCCACCATTCCAGTCTTTGGAGGGGAACACAGGAGGTTGTACAGAGAAGCTCAGCTGGCCTACATTTTTAGTGATGAAGCAAACCCCACCAATCATCCTATCTTTGCACTAGACACTGATTTGGGGTCTAGTTTATTGCATATCACTGACACTCCTGAACCCCCTTTTCAAATCAGAAAGTAGCCCATATTTAATCACGAGATACCTCCTCCAACCACCTCTATTTGGAAGATGTTCTTCGACGAAGCTTCTTCTAGCGAAGGCACTGGTGGGGGAGTGGTTTTTGTGTCACCTTTTCAGGAAACCATATCCCTGTCATACAAGATGGAATTTGAAACTACCAACAATGTGGCAGAATATGAAGCTCTTGTTCTGGGTTTAAGCCTTAAGGGTTGCAAAAGAAATGGGAATTGAGAAGGTAGTAGTGTTTGGAGATGCTGAGTTGATTATCCAGCAAGTCAGAAATGCTTATCGGGCTAAGCATCCTTGGCTCAGGAGTTACAAAGATGAGGTGTGGGACCTGATTGATAATTTCTTCTCAGCTTTCAACATTTCTTTTATCCCAAGAGAGGAAAATACTTGGGCTGATTCCTTAGCTGTATCAGCTAGTCTATTCAGGATCCCTCTACCGCCTAAGATCAAATATGATGTTGAGATAAGATATAGGCCATCTGTACTGGACAATATCAAGCATTGGAAGGTATTCGAAGATGATCTTGAAATTGAAAAAATTCTTCGGTTTTTTTATGAATTCTCCGCATTGCACATTGATCAGGACCCTAATCCTGAAGGTGACCCTCACCCTAAGGTATTTTTAAATAAAATTGTTAATCACCATATTGTTCAGTTGCCTATCAATCACATCCCCAAGGGATTAGTCCCTTTAGAAAGATTGTTCAATGGAAATGTAAAGGGTAGGGTTTCAAATGAAGATGCTGATACAACTGAGTGCAACATTGGCATAGAGGAGGAGCCTAAGTTTGTCAAGTTGTCAAGTAGCCTGACCAAAGAACATAGGGCCAAATATACTAAGTTATTAAGAGAATTTGCTGATGTTTTTTCATGGACCTATGAATACCTCAAGACATATGAGACATCTATCGTTGAACACAAGATCCCACTAAAGGAAGAGGCTAAGCCATTTAGGTAGAAGCTAATATAGATAAATCCCATGTTGCTGCCTGTCATGGAGAGAGAAGTGAAGAGGTTGTTAGATGCCCAAATTATTGTCCCCTTGAGATATTCTGAGTGGGTGGCCAATTTGGTCCTAGTGAGGAAGAAAAGTGGAGAAATCAGGCTTTGTGTTGATTTCAGGAACCTAAACAGGAGCTCAAAGAAAGACAACTATCCCTTGCCCAACATGGAACACATATTACAGAGGGTAACTGGTGCATCTAGGATATCCATGATTGATGGTTTTTCTGGCTATAATCAAATATCAGTCATGCCTAAGGACAGAGAAAAGATAGCCTTCACCACTCCTTGAGGAACATTCATGTATGCCAAAATTCCTTTTGGATTAATGAACGCAGGAGCAACATTTCAGTGAGCCATGGACATAGCCTTCATCAGGGAGAAAGATCAGTTTGTGGTGATCTATCTGGATGACATCATAGTCTTCTCCAGGTCTAATAAAGAGAATCGTTGTCACTTAAGGAAGGTTTTCTTGAAATGCTGGAGGTTTGGCCTTTCCTTAAATCCCAAGATATCTTTGTTTGCTATGAAGGAGGGGAAGCTGTTAGGCCATATAGTATTAGCAGAGGGAGTGAGAATTGATCCCAGCAGGGTAGAGGCAATTCAGACCCTATCACTTCCCAGGTATAGAAAGGAAGTCCATGATTTTTTAGGGAAGATTAACTTTTTGAGGAGGTTTGTCTCAAATTTTGCTGAGCTGGTGAAACACATCACAACCATGCTTAGAAAGGGAAATGAAGTGAAATGGACTGCTGAACCCAGGGAATATTTTGTCTAAATAAAAAAGGCATTGACTAAGGCACCTGTGCTGATCAGTCCTGATTATTCCAAGAATTTCCTAGTTTTTTATTTTTCTTCTTTTGATATAGTAGCAACGGTCTTATTGAAGAAAAATGAGGAAGGGTGAGAGCAACCCATTTCCTTCTTCAGAAAGGCATTAAGAGATGCAAAAATCAGGTATGAGATCATGGAGAAACAGACGTATGCCTTGGTGAAAGCTCTCAAATCTTTTAGAGTCTATGTCTTGCACCTAAGAGTGACTGCATGTGTTCCTTCGGCCTCTGTGAAAGACATCCTTATACAACCTGACATAGATGGGAGAAGAGGTAAATGGATTGCCAAAATCCTTGAGTTTGACTTGGAGATAAAGCCCACCAAGTTGGTTAAAGGGTAGGGTTTAGCCAAGCTGCTGGCTAAATCCAATTGCAAGGCCTTGGGGATTAGCTTCATCAATGCTTGCTCAAAAAATCAGCAAGCTAAGTCATCCAGCAAAAGCTCTCAGGGCGGCCTATCCCTAGCAGAATACACCTGGTACAGATATATTTTGTACTTTCTACAAGAGTTGAAGCCTCCTGATGGAATGGGTAAAAGAAAGGCAAGAGCCCTAAAGCTCAAGGCGGTCAGATATTGCCTCATTGACCAAGTCTTGTACTAAAGAGACCCTCTAGGGGTGTTTCTGAGGTGTCTGAACCCACAAGAGGCCCAGAGAGTTATGTCTGATTTCCATAGTAGCCTTTGTGGAGGGCACCACTTCTAGAAGAGATCAGCTCACAAAATCCTCAGGGCTGGGTATTACTAGCCCACCTTATTCATTGATGTCTACAGAGAAGTCAGAGCTTGCATCAAATGACAAAGGTTGTTAGGAAAGCAACAACTCAAATCTCTGCCTCTTAAGCCTGTAGTAGTTTCATCACCCTTTCAACAATGGGGGTTGGATTTCATTGGAGAGATTCACCCTACTTCAAGTGGCCAACACAGATGGATCCTGACTACAACAGACTATTTCACCAAATGGATAGAAGCTGCCCCCACCAAGAGTGCTTCACACAAGGTAATTATCAAATTCCTGGAGGATATCATAGCCAAATTTGGTTGTCCTAGCAGAATTGTCACTGATAATGCTTCTTCTTTCAAGTCTAAGCCTCTGGTTAAGTTCTGCGAGCAGTTCAAGATTTCACTAATTCACTCCACTCCCTATTATCCTCAAGGAAATGGACTGGCAGAATCTTCCATTAAAATCCTAATCAATCTCATTAAAATATTATTGGAAGAAAATAAGAGGGCCTGGGATTCAAAGCTCAAATTCGTTCTATGGGCTGATCAAGTGACAACAAAGAAGTCCATGGGAACCTCACCTTTTCAACTTGTTTATGGGACGGAGGCTATTTTTCCCACTCAGCTCGCTTTACCTGTAGTGAAATTCGTCCAGGATCATGAAGGAGAGATAGATCATATGGTCAGAAGGATTCATCAAATGGTGGAAGTGAAACATATCAGGGAGCAGGTAATGGACATAGCTTATAGTCATTAGCATAAGATCAAGCAGGCCTTTGACAGGAAGGTCAGGAAGAAGGAATTCGAGCTGGGTGATTTGGTGCTTAAGCGGGATGCACCCAGGTAGGATAGGGGTAAACACAACAAGTTTGACGCCCTTTGGATTGGGCCCTTTAAAATTTATGAAGTATTCTCGAACAACACTTATAGGTTGCAGGATTTGGAGGGCGAAGAATTTTTTAATGGCCCAGTAAATGGGCATTTCCCGAAGAAATGTTTTTTCTGAGCCTTAGATGGCTCCTCTATTTTTTGTAAATATTGAGTTTCTATTTGTTTTCAGCTTAATAAATAACTCCATCTCCCAATGAAAAGGCACTGAAAATACAAAAGGAGTTCTTAGAGCATCGCAGGGAAAACTCTATCCCCCATGGAGCCTAATGTTAGCACAAATTCTTGTATGGGTCACTTTCTCTCCTAAGTCAAGCCCATGGCGCAAAAGGAGAAGAAGCGGGCTAAAAACCCACTAAAGGGCGATTATTCACAGCCTATGCTAGAAGTGCCCGAGCACATATCTTAGAAAATCTCGTTCTTGGTTCAAAGTCAAGCAAGCGGGCAAAGATCTACTTTCAACAGCTAGGATTCATCGAGGAAGTAGATCGACAATCAGTGGGAATTCACGATTAGCAAAGTTGCACAAGGATTAGCACCGAGGTCATCACCTAAATCGCAAAAGTGATCGGGGTCATCCATTTCAGCATACACAGGTGGCACGTGATCGAGCTTCATCGCGTTTCAGTTACCAGGACTTCGAGAGCAAAGGAGCAAGAACTCTCGATGGGCAAATTCCCAAAAGAATGTGGTTCATTGATCAGGGAGCAGTCTCAGCCGTCCATTAGGGATGAATCTCGATGCATGAAGCTAAGGAGCGGGAAGATCTGAGTGGCCAGGATCTGCGTGCCCAGATCTATGGCCAGGGTTCCATTCCGGAAAGGGGGGGGGTCCAGAATTGAGAACGCATCTCTCAACTGCTTGGATTTGGGAGCCTGGATATACAGTCAAGGTTGGATTTCAGACCCCCTTTTCCTATCTACATTTAATGGGGGGGGGGGTCTGGAATTGGTGGTTTAAAGCAGGTCCCTCCTTGTCAAATCTCTGATTTCCCTCCATCGTCCACCTTCCGCCATGTGTCTTCCACTCAGCGCCATCCTGGCCCATCTTTTCCCCTTTCCTTGCTCCCACCTGTCACCCCCTGCCAGGTGTTCCTCCTCACATTTTTCCCTCGGTTTCCACTTCCCCCATGTCATATTCCTCTTCCCTTTTTTCCCTCTCATCCTCTACCTGTATGGTCATCCCTACTCCTCCTCCACCTTACCTCTCTCATCCACCGGTACCCCGCGCTCCATGCCACTTCCACCTGTGTCCTATCCATACCCCATGGAATTTATCATTTGGTGTCACAGCACCACCTCACTCTCCTCACCAGGGTCTCCTCCATGTCCACCTACTGGGTCTCCTTGTAGCAGTCCTGTAAAGGAGAAGCAACCAAAGAAAATTTGCCATGTTGTTCGAGTGCAGAGTTGACCGGGGCTATTCCCAATCCCAAGGAAATAGTTATTGAGGTGGTTGGTGGTGGTTAGACATCATCTCCACCATAAATGGAAATCCTAGAAAAGGACCTGAGACAAGTCAATTCTTCTGCGGGGTGCCAGGAGTCCGATTGCGTCTGACATAAGCACACGACTGTCCAGAGACTGCAGGTGCAGTCTGCTAGTAAACATGCAGACGTAATGTTTTTAATGAGAAGTCTCAGTTTTGCTGTCGTTATTGGCTTTGGGTATATGTAGGCAATTTTGTCATTTTTGTAAGGGATCGATGGTAGAGAAAATCTCTCGACTATAAAGATTTAACAAAGCCTTTGGTTCTCTGGCTATAGAATGATATTTTGAGATTTCTTGTTTAATGGCAGCCAGCCTCCTCCTTTCCTTTTTTCTTTGAATCTAAAAGCCCAGGTATGGATGATCCAGTCGGGTGTTGCTGTAACTATATGACGCATGTTTGATTGTATTAGTTCTGCAATGTTTGAGGTTTACTTCGAAGTTTATCCGGTCTGAGAGGATCTCATATCTGAGACTTTTCCCCTTTCTTTCCCTCCACTTACTCACCACTATGCAAAATTTACTGGCTTAAGTTAGATCAAGACCTCGCATGTCCTTGCTATTCCAACCCATTTTTCTGAGTGAGTGATATTGTTCTGAGTTTAATTCCATTGGATCACCCCCTTTTAAACAAATCGTGACATAAACTGATGGGCCTCAGGCTTACTCCTGCTGCAATCCAGGAGTGACTTCTGACGCCAACACTTCGAAAATTCATAAATTGAAAGATTAGAAGTGTAGAGGGGTAAAAATCTTCGAAGCATGAAGTCGCGAAGAAAATATATAGACCGTTGAATCCAGAAGGGTACGTGGAAAATATACACACATACACACTCTGATGAAAGGAGGAATAACGTAGGTGAGCATGTTGACTTTTCAAAGTCTGAAGTCATGACAGAATCCTAGCCGTTAATCAGAGGATAGATACGTGGCAGTAGATAAGAAGACTCACGAATCAGAAAAACTGCATCATGCAGTTAGAAAATATCACGCAGCACGAAGAAGATCTGAGTAGTTGGTTGTGGATCATTGAGAACCATTTTTCTCCACGTGTGGAGATAATTTGTGATTTAGGTATTGGGAATTGTGGGGTTGAGTGTGTTAAAAATTCCCGAAAGTTGGAGTCTAAGGGATCACGACCGTTGGTTGTTTGATCGACGAGAGTCGTATATCTCGTTCATAAGAATCCGTGATTCATAGTTCAGAAGAATTGGTAGAGGTTGCAATCAAAATGTCCAAATCCCAAAGTGCTTAAGGATTTAAGACTAGGGTCACAACCCGATGTCGTATGTGAGTTTCGCCAAAAAACAATATTGGCTCTGAATTCGATTTCAAAGGAACAAGGTGCCTAAGTGAATTGTTCCAGAGTTCATGAAGACCCGAAGAGATAATTATTCTCAATCATGTGAAGAGCCTAGACTAGGAGGTCGCACAACCCTTTGGAGAGAAGGGGGTTTTTCACCACATAGTGTCTCATCCATGGGTTCCTTTATAGAGGGTGTGTGGTACATTCGTCCATAATGCACTTTTTCCAAGCCCATAATTTTCCTTTTATCTTTCTTTCTTTGTATTTTATTTCAATAAAGCATAAGGAGAGATTGAAGGTCACTACCCTGGCGTGGTGACCATATGATGAAAATGTCACCCACAAACACTTAGTGGAAATGAGAAGGTTGGATCATGATGAAACCCCCTTTCTCTCAACCATGCAACTAAGAGCCATTAACCTGGTTTGGTGACTAGATGATGGTAATGCCATACCGCTAGATATTCATGGACATGATAGGTCTGTTCATGATGAGACCTCCTATCCTTCATATAACCATTTAAGCATTCTTTATTATATTGTGGGTCCCCTTTACTCAAAGATAAGATTTTTATTGCTTTCTTGGGTGATCACTGGAAGAATCATATGGAAGGTTTAAACAAGGATTTTATATTTTACCCAACATCAACCCCTCTAGGCCTTCAACCCCTTCTTACCATAGAATGAGGGACGAACCCTTCTTGGGTAAATACACCCTAAAATCCCCAGAGATAAGGAAATGGAGGGGAATAATGATGGAAAATGGTAAGTATGGTTGGAAATGGTACAATGGATGATTAAGGGAGTTCCCAGTAGCAAACCCATTCCCAAGGAAGAACACTTACTAGGGAACCATGTCAACCACCAAGGTGAAGTGGGGAAAAAGGCATAATGTCCAAGCATATATCAGGAAATATAGAGCAATCTAGGATACAACATAATCAAATGTCTTGAATATTGAAATGATGCTCACCATAATACTGACTTGTACCTCATGGAGCAAGGTCCACTACCTTCCAGAAGCCAGCTGGTGTGGTGGATTCCATCTGCAAACCTGTGACCATCTGTGGTGGTGAGTGGGTTTTTCATCTGTACAAAGGGTACTGTTGGTAAAGTAGTCTCTTATAACTCCATATATGCAACCTGAGGGCCTCGAGATATAATCTCCTTAATTATCTACAAAATGGGCATAACAAGTACTATTTACATTTGAACCTTCTCAAGTGTGTCTTATGTGTGCCTACATGTTATCTTTTGGGATTCATAGTCTCCAAAGTTAACATCGTTGTTAATCCTCTTGAGGTTTAGGCCTTCACTGAACTACCCCCCCTCATAATCCACACCAATTGTGAATCCTGTAGGGGAAAGACAATTTCTTAAGTCATTTTTTTGAAGACTACGCCACTAGCAATCATGCTTTATTATGGTTACTATGATTTGATGTACCCTTTGTATGTGATGATCAAGCTAATAAATCCTTCAATTCTTTAAAATGATCCCTATCCTCAACAACTTTGATTATTACTCCTAACTTTGATAAGGAAATCATCCTTTATATTTATGCTTCACCCTTAGATGTCGTAGGAGTATTTGTTTAGGATGGGCTTGATGAACCTGAGAACATCATTTACTATGTGAGTAAAAACCTATCAAGACCCCCTTTTTCCTATGTCCATGAGGAGAAATTGGCCCTTGGTAGTGGTTTTCTCGGTCTATAAGTTGTTTCATTACATTTTGATGTGAAAAACGAAGGTGGTTACAAATTCTAACTCTATGTCCTTCTTATTGATTTGGCGTGTGATCAATGTGAAGTATTCCCATTTTATCATTATCCTTCAATATTTTGACTTAGATTTTGTTACACCCAAGAGTAAGAAATCCTTATCCCTCTTTAAGTTCATTTTCTATCTCCCAACTAGCATGCTTGACCTGCCCTTGAATGACGATCTCCTAGATAAGTTATTGTTCACTGTATCCACCGACAATCCATGGTATGTGACATTCTCACCTACTTTTGAACCTATAAATTTGGTCCTCATTTGACCCATGATGATAAATGTCATATTCTCCATTAGGCCCCTCATTATCTCCTCATTGGAGATGATCAATATCATCGATGAGTCAATACCTTGTTACGACGTCCATACTGGTGCTTGTGGTGGTCATCTCTCTAGGATGGCTACTGCCCAAAATATTATCTGTGAAAGATATTTTGTGCCTACTCTATCCACCAATTGCATTCAATCAATTAAGAATTGTATTAACTATCAAATTATGCCCCTAAAGCGTCGACCCCATCGACCCTGTTGCACCCCATTATAACCGCAAGTTCATTTTGTAAATAGAATATTGATTTCATGGAGTGTAACCATCCCTCTTTTGGTAGACATAAATACATTATTATTTGCATTGACTATTTTACCAAATGGGATGAAGCCACACCAATGTTCAATAACAATATGACTACTACAACTTGTTTCCTTTTTAATAACATTATCACTTAGTCTGATGTCTAAAAACAATTGGTTTCCAACCATGGACGGAATTTTGAAGATGAAATATAGCACTAGCTAGATCCATTGTTAGGTTTTGAGCACCAATACTCATCCTCATATTATCTGCAGGGGAATGGTGAAGTTGATGTAATCAATAAAACCATTAAGAACATGATCCAATAGATAGTGGATACGCACAAAATTAACTAGCACCACATTCTCTTCTCAACCTTTTGGACCTATAAGACATATGCCAAAAATGTCATTAGGTTTACACCATTTCACCTAGTTGATGGTGAGGAAGTAGTCTTACCAATTGAGTGTTAGATACCCTCCCTCCATTTGTTCATAGAACCTCTCCTTGATACCACTCCCTTAGAGAACATACTAGTGATGTTGGAATGCACCAACAAGGATCACCATATTGCACTCCAAACCACTGAAGTATCCAAAAAGTGTTCTAAAGAATTATATGACTGCAAGGTCCAACCTCATGTCTTTCATGAGGGGGATATAGTTATGGTATATGATCAAGACCATAATATCCTAGGTCAAGGGAAGTTTGAACCATTATGGATGGGCCCCTACATTGTCAAACAATGCTAGGCTAAGAGAGCATATCTTCTTGAGGGTCATGTTATAACATATTATTGTATGGGGTGTTTTCCCTATTGGATTTGGCCCTTGGGTGGAAGAATGTGAAGAAAAGGGAATAAAAACCCACTAAATGCCTCTTATCTTAAGTTTTAGGCCTGAGCACGTTGTGCTAAGAGGCACGTATATCTAGGCGACTGAGATCTGAGCACTCAGATCTACGATGCATAGTCCTAGTCATACCCCCCCGAGCATTCTGCCTTTAACGAGGGCCGAGGGGGTGGGTCTGAGTAGGTGGTTTTTTGGCACAGGCCCCTCACTAACATGGCACCTCCTCATGATGCTTGGACCCCCCCTGCTCATTCCCTCTTACCAATCCTCCCCCCTTCCGAGAAAGCCTCTTACCGCCTCCGCTTACCACCTTCCTCTCCTGCTAACACATGTCTTCCACTCACATCACCCACTCGCGCCTGTCCCTTAGCACTGTCATATCTCCCTATCATCGCCTGCCATGTGTATCCCACTCTCGCTTCATGTCACATATTCTTTTCACCTCCTCCTCTCGCTTCATGACACTTTTCCTCGTGTCGCTTCCTCCTGTGTCATTGTTGTCCCCACTGTGCCTGCCACTGCAACCTCTCCTCTACCTCCTCGTCACCTTCCTGTTCCATATCATTGTCCCACCTTCACATTTCACCCTCTCACCCCCTGAAAAGTGTCTCACGTGCCCGTTCCATGTCACCTCCACCATCATCTCCATGTTTCCCCTCCTAAAAAATCACACTCCTCTCCCTTTACACTTCAACCCATGCTTTCCCAATCACCATTCTGCTGCTGCGTCTTTTTTCATAGTCGCCCATCGACTTGTCGAGTCCTCATGAGCTCCACCTTCGCCCACTTGCTTGTCTTCCCTGCAAGCATCCAACAAAGCACAAACGACAAAGGAGAGGCCGCCACATATTCTAAGTGTAGGCATTGACCCTACCCACTCAAATCTCGATGATGCAGTTAATGAAAACAAGGAAGGTGGTTGAGATGTTGTCTCCTTCCATAAATAGAAGGTCAGGAAGGGACGAGTCACAGAAGAAAGTTGTCAGTCCATTCTGATAGAGATCGCGTCTGACAGAAGACTTCACGGGCAGTCTGATCAATGTCTGCATGCATAGCCTGATAGATAAGTTCATCAATGCAAAGCCTTGAACGTGTGACATGATCACGTCTCAAGCATTTGGAGCCAGTTCTGAGTATATGTAGGATTTTTTTCCATTTTGTTTGGGGTCGATGGTTGAGCTAAGATCCCACATGTACAGTTTTAGTAAATCCTCTGGTTCTCTAGTCATGTATTTCATTTTGAGACTTCTTGTTTAATGACAGTCAGCCTTGTTTTCCACCTCTTTTTCCTCTGATATTGAAGGCTCAGGCATGGATGATCCAGTCGAGTTGTTGTAATCATGTTGTGATGTACGTTTGATTGCAATGTTGTTACAACATCTTCAGTTTTCTAAAGTTTTGGATCCAAGAGGATATTGTATTCAAATCTTTTCCTCAGGTTGTTGGAAGAATGGATGTCCATAGTAGTCCTTTACATTTTCTCCTCAAGTTCTCCCCCCTACTCACCCTTACTACAACTTAATTTCTGAAGTTAGATCAAGACCTCATTTGCCTATGCATACCAACCCAGTTTTTTGAGTTAAAGTGATATCATCCTGAGTTTTCATCCATTAGACCCCCCTTAAATTTATTCATTGTGACATAAAAATTGATGGGTACTAGGCTTACCTCTGTTGCAATCCAGAGGTAACTTCTAGTGCTAACATTTCTGGTGCCATTGTCGGGGACAAATTGAATATTTTCCCTGGGATCGAATGACAAAGATTACTGGTTTTGGAGGTGCATCAAAACTTAGTACATCAAAGATTGCAACTGTGCACTTGGCGACTCCACTCTCTCAACTCCATTGTTTCAGTGTTCCTGTGTCTGGCTACACCTGGTAGCCCCCTGAGAGAACACAATGATCAGATCTGGTCTTTTATAGTGAACAAAGATCAGATACACTCATGCACCAGTGGGAGATACGTCATGAGGATGTATTAATGAAGATGTCCATATTCTCTTTAGTAGGGGATGCTCGTGAATGGTATCATTCTTTACCCCCTGCTAGTATTTCTTCAATGGGAGAATTTCATGCAGCTTTCAACACTCATTGTCAAAAGTTTTATCCCTCTGAGTTAATTTTTCATAGCTGTTGTGAGGGATACAACGAATGTATTCAAGATATAGTTGCTTCCCACGCAGGCTGTGAGGATGAGCCTGGTGACTTGGATCATAAATCATTTCTTTATATTCCATGTTCATCTACATCAGAGAAAATATGTAAGGATGAGGACCAAGAGGAATAACATGCTCTGAGTGAGTTGGTAGATCTGGTAAAATCTCTTTCTGCAGAGATAGAGGAATTGAAGGCAGATCGGGACTGTTGCCTTTTTTAGGAAGATGCAAAGGATTTTCTAGTCATAGGAGAAGATGTTCTTGGCATCCTTGATCATTATAGTGAGGTTAAGGAATACATAGTCATAGAGGAATCATATTATGCCCCTGATGCACTTGTTTCCTCAATATTAAATGAATAAATAGTTATTTATTCAGTGGAAGAGCAGCAGATCCCTGCACCATATTTTGACGACTCAGGAAACAACCAGCTTGTGTATGACAGCTATGAATCAGATTCTAAGATGTATATGTAGGATTTCTAGGAACATACAGCAGAGCCTTGTCCTCTATTCATTAAAGAAAATTATCATGAGGAAATAAACCCTCCTGGGCCTACAGAAGATCAAGAGCAGAACTTTCCCTTGGGTCCTTTTTATGATGATTATGACTATGATCCTTGGGAGAGCCAAGGAGAAGAGAAGCAGTAGAAGGGGAGGTTTATCTCTTGTCTAGATCCTGTAGGTGAGCAACCATCACCTAAGACCATTCATCTTGCATGAACCTTGTGTGAGAAGTTGTGGAGCAAAGCAGGTTTTCTGCTATAAAATTTATGGAGTTTTCCACTCATTCTATGATCCTGTCAGCGATTACTTGGAGTGGCATTTTCTTCATAGCTTAGAGCCACCAAAATTTATCTCAATTTCATCCTTGGGAGAGAAGCTGAAGGATGTAATCATTTTTTAATCACGATTGCATCATCTATTATTCATCACTGACAGAGTAAGAGAACTTCCAGTCAGGAAGTTACTTGAATGACTATGGTGGAAATTTTCTTTCACCTAGCACCATGTAAAAATCAATTAGTTTGGGATTGTATATAAATAAGATCCTATGGAGCCCATGTTTGTTTATTTTCATTTTTTATTTATTGGCATGTATTCCTCAGTAGGGTGTTTTGAGCTTGACTCCACATCCCAATGCAGAAGGTGATTGGAACTGCGAAAGAGATCTTAGGGCCTTGCAGGGAGGACTCTATCCCCCATGGAGCCTAATGTTATCACATATTATTGTATGGGGTGTTTTCCCCATTGGATTTGGCCCTTGGGTGGAAGAATGTGAAGAAAAGGGGATAAAAACCCACTAAATGTCGCTTATCCTAAGTTTTAGGCCCAAGCGCGATGTGCTAAGAGGCATGTAGATCTGGGCGTCCGAGATTTGTGTGCTCATATCTATGGAGCACACTCCTAGTCGGACCCCCCGAGCATTCTACCATTAACGATGGGGGG
>ML783177.1:255629-318130 GCA_009831015.1 Picea engelmannii
TTCCCGCTTACCACTCCTCCCCCCCTCTAAGAAAGCTCCTTATCACCTCCTCTTACCGCCTTCCTCTCCTGCCAATACCTGTCTTCCACTCACATCACCCACCCACGTCTGTACCCTGGCACTGTCATTTCTCCCTATCACTGCCTACCATGTGTATCCCACTCCCGCTTCATGTCACATCTTCTTTTCACCTCCTCATCTCACTTCATGACACTCGTCCCCATGTCACTTCCTCCTGTGTCATTGTTTTCTCCATTGCACCTGCCACCGCAGCCTCTCCTCTACCTCCTCATCACCTTCCTGTGCCATATCACCATCCCACCTTTTCATTTCACCCTCTTACCCCCCGACAGGTGTCTCACGTGCCCGTTCCATGTCATCTCCACTATCATCTCCATGTTTCCCCTCCTAACCAATCACACTCCTCTCCCTTTACACTTTAACCCATGCTTTCCCAGTCACCATTATGCCATTGCATCTTTCCACATGGCCACCCATCGCCTCATTAGATCCACCTTCTCCCACCTTCCTATCTTCCCTGCAAGCATCCAACAAATTAAAGACAAAAAAGGAGAGGCTTCCACGTCTTCCAAGTGCAAGTGTTGACCCTGCCCACTCAAATCCCGATGAAGAAGTTAATGAAAACAAGGAAGGTGGTTGAGACGTTGTCTCCTTCCATAAATAGAAGGCCAGAAAGGGATGAGTTGTAGAAGAAATATGCCAGTCCAATATTACAGAGATCACATCCAATAGAAGACTGCATTGGTATTCTGATCAATGTCTACATGTGCAACCTGATAGAGAAGTTCATCAACGCAAAGCCTTGAACGCGTGACATGATCGTACCTCAGGAATTTGGAGCCAATTCTGAGTATATGTAGGCATTTTTTTCATTTTGTTTGGGGTCGATGGTTGAGCTAAGCTCCCACATGTAAATTTTTAGTAAAGCCTCTGGTTCTCTAGTTATGTATTGCATTTTGAGACTTCTTGTTTAATGACAGTCAACCTTCTTTTCCACCTCTTTTTCCTTTGATATTGAAGGATCGGGCATGGATGATCCAATTGAGTTGTTGTAATCATGTTGTGATGTACGTTTGATTGCAGTGTTGTTACATCGTCTTCAGTTTTCTGAAGTTTTGGATACAAGAGGATCTTGTATTCAAATATTTTCCTCCTTAGGTTGCTGGAAGACCAGATGTCCATAGCAGTCCTTTACATCTTATCCTCAATTTCTTCCCCCTACTCACCCTTACTACAACTTAATGTCTGAAGTTAGATCAATACCTCATCTGCATGTGCATACCAGCCTAGTTTTCTGAGTTAAAGTGATATCATCCTGAGTTTGCATTCATTAGACCCCCCTTAAATTTATTCATTATGACATAAAAACTGATGGGTAGGTACTGGGCTTACCTATGATGCAATCCAGAGGTGACTTCTAGTGCTAATAGGTTCTAAAGGGGAGATTACCCCTAATCCTTGTAATTCTCTCTACCTTAAACTATTCCCTTGATCATTTCTCTAAAGTTCCATTATATATTGTACATATATTAGATAGTATCTTGCACCCATATTTGCAAAGTTTTCATCTCTTCCATTGTCTTATTGTGCCTTTTAGATGGACCCATCATATTTTTGCTACATTGGTTATGTTGATGGTGCAATTCATTACTCGAGGAATCTAGCCTCAACAACTTGGGCCCATTTTACCCATGTGCATTCCCTTGTCTACTGCAACGGTGTTTTCATTGTACATACCACCAATAATTTGGCCGAATATGATGTCATGATTAATTTCTTAGTCGATTCCCTTGATCATAAAATACATCACCTTCATGTTTTTCTCGATTCACAACTTCTCCTAATGCAGTTGAACAATGTTGTAACATCCCACTTTTAATCCCCATGAATTGTAATATAATTTTACATATGTTAAATAGAATGGTGTGCTAGTATGTTTTGGGTTGAAGAGGTGGTACTGATAAAAGGCTGAAGATCCTAACATTGTAATATATACATGCATTGATTAAATAAAAAATCATTGTTGAATGTGATACATGAAGGACAGTAATGTTGGGGGCCTATGAATCCATAAGAGAGTGGAGGGTTCAAGGGGGTCCGAAATAAAATTCCATATGCCTGATAAACCCAAGCCACTTTTCTAAGTCATTTTGAAATAAACCATATTTTTCTCTTTTTGAATATTTCAAAGTCCAATCAATAAATGCATGTAAATGGTTGATGGGAAATGTCATTACCTATTTATGACAATATGGGTTGATTACAACCATTTTTTTGAAAAATTGGGAGTCAAACATGCATGGGAGAAAATGAAATTTGAGTAGGGAAAGAGCATAGATATTTGTTACAACAAGAGGAGAAGAAAAGGGAGCTTGGTGCTAGAAATGGAAAAGCAATCTTAGTGGGTATTGAGGAAAGTTTTCTGAAGTTAAGAAACACATGGAAAATGGGGTTGTTAAGGCTATAAGTGAGTTTCTTCAATTTTTCTTGATGATGGGTGGAGTTTCCACTCGAAACGTTGGATGTTTCAAAACATTATACACAACTCTTTATCCAGAAAACTCTCTAGCAAAGTGAGTTTATTGTTGATGAAATTTATCAAGAGATTTGAGAAGGCTGAACTGTGAGCACTCCTGTTACAGTTTAGATTCTTGGAGTCCCAAGCTAAGATATTCCCTAGACAACTAATACTATATCCCTGGAGGGAAGTGGGATAGCCCAAGGGGATGTGTGGCAAATAAGGGGAACCCATTCCTTAGGTTGTGTAGGTTGAAGGGAAAGAGATATGGTGGATTGGAATTGTTGTAGGATTTAGTATTTCTAGGTATTGGGATGTTATGTGGACAATATCTAGCCTCAGGAGGCATTTCTTCCTTGTGGAATCATAGAACCAGTTTGGGGTGGCTTGTTGTTGAGAGAGATGGAACAAATAGAGCCTATGTTTGGGAGGAACATCTCTTGTATGCAACTAGTTGGTGTTTTTTAAAATATAAGTGTTTTTATCTCTGTTAATATTTATGAATTTAATGTTGTTCTTAGTTTCTACATTTTTGAAGGAATAACTCATACTTGTGAATATAAATTCCTAAAGAGTATGGTTTTATAAATGTTAATAAAGTAAACTATCAAAAAAGTATACACATGAATTAAATATGAAGACAATGAGAGTTGTGAGAGATGAGGATCTCATAGAATTAGTTGAGATATTTAATGACATATTGTTGGAGATAGTTATGGAGATGATTGAACATAATATCATATTATGACATATTGTTGTTGGAGAAATTTCTATTTGCGGCATACTAGTTCAGTGGGATTTAACTGTCTAGTTCTATTTTAGACTTTCTATTTAAACCATCACTATTATGCATGCATGCATTCCTAAGGAAAGATAACTCCTTGTTTCCTTTTCTTAATTATGGAATGTTCTTCCCTATATATGAATGTATTCCACTTATTCATTGTATCATATTGATCATCATCTTTGTATCAATCATTCATTCATTGATAATCTCATTGGAGTAGTGTGAATATATTTTCTCATTCTTCCATATTGAATCTCTCATCCTTTATTGATAATATTTGTTTGTAATTGTTGTATCTAGATCTCATGTGCAGGTGTTTATCAAACATTGACATGGTATTAGAGCTACGTTGCTTGGAGCATGCTAGACAAGCCAGAAAATAAGGAAAATTGGGGTTTCAGTGAGCAAAATCTGTGGTTGTACCTTTATGTAGTGATTTATCCCAAAATATTAACTTTCTGAGGAAACAACCCATGAGAGAAGTAAATCAACCCATTCTGCAAGTGTTTTTTCAACTGTTTGTCTAAATTCCTCATCATTTTCCCAGGAAGGAATCTGGAAGAGAACCTATTGAAACTCATAAGAATCCATGGTCGTACCTTTCTGCAGTGATTTCTCCCAAAATATTAACTTTCTGAGGAAACGGATCGAGTGAGAAGTAAATTGACCCATTATGCAAGAGGTTTTTCAACCGTTTGGAGGAATTCCTCACTGTTTGCTAAAAAAGGAAGCCGAAAGATCTCATCCTGAAACTGATACAAATTTTTCATCTGTAAGTGTCTTTTCTGCAATAATTTCTCATTTTTTCAGTTGCAGATTGAGAGTAAATTCTAGGAGTTCTCAGACTCATTTGGGAGAGAATCATTGTAATGGAGGAAAAATATGTAGTTGCATTGACCCTTCATAGATGAATATAAAACTTGTCAAAGAAGTTAGCAAACTTCGAGGTGAACAAGAGAGATCTAATATTTTTCTTCAAAACATGTGTACCTATTTTTCTAGGGATTCTGGACTCATTGGGAGTCTAATGGAGGATCAAGAAGCTCAATTTTATACTTGGACCACCCACATTAATGAGATGGAGGAGAAATTCACTCTTCTCAATGAACATTTTTTGGCTGATTTAAAATAGAAGGAAGATATTATTGCTTGTTTGCAGAAAGATCTGCAACAATCTCTTGCTTCTAATGTCACTTCTACATTGCTAAGCACTACTAAGCTTCCTTCACTAACTTTTGAGTTTCACACTTGTGGTTTTGGTTCAAAATTGATGCATAATATGGGATACATTGGTGGTGGCCTTGGTAAGAATAGACAGGGGATTTTACATCCCATTCATCCTGTGATGAGACCAGTAAAAGTCAGACTTGCTTTTGTTGTGACTTCATTGCCAGTAGCAAGTTGTCTTGATATTTCAGCCATTAAGACTCAATTTGTTAAATCATAAGAGTCCATCACACAAGATGACTCTTCTATTGTTGAGTTGCAGTAGCCACCACCTACACCTCTTATTGATACAAATTCAGAGATTTCACAGCCAGATTCGACACCAACTTCATCATTAGAGTTTCCATTATCAAACTCTTCAGCACCAACATCATAGTTTTTGGTAGTAGAAGACTCTTCAAAAACAACTACAGGGTATACATCCTCCACATATTGACATCCTTGACATCCTGATTGGAGACAAGGTTGTTTTCCTTTCTCGTATCCTCAACCTTTTGTTAGTTCCTCTTGTTTCAACTCGTTGATGGAGAGGTGTATATGACCACATATTGGCAAGGTACCAACTCCGAGGATTGTTTGTGGTTGGCTTGATGATTGGTCATGGTATAATTTGAGAAAATTTTTGAGGACATATTACATATTTTTTTCATCCACAATACATGGGAACCATTCTCATTTCTCTTGACTTGATTGATCATGTCACCTTTATAGTTCCATTCACCACTATTTTGATGATTTTTATGGTGTTTTCTTCTATGTTTTGGAAGCACTATGACTAGCCTAACCATCTTGGTGTAGCTAGCGCCTTAATGTTTGGAGATATCTGATTATTTTCAACTAGTATCGGATACAACATTTCATCTTCAGCACACTCATTGAAGCAAATTATGATCAGTCATCATCAGATCATGCTTCATTGACTTGTCATTTTTTCTTGGTTTTGGAGACTGTCTACCTGCAACATGGTGGATCTCATCTGTTCCTTTCTTCTTTTGATGCATTGTATTTTGAAGGGGGGTTTTGTTCCCACGTGGTTTTCCTTCTTTCCTCATTTTTATTCAATTTTCATTAGTTTCATTGTACATGAGTACCTAATATGGCCTAGTTTTCGGGACTCATTTTTACTCCATAGTATTGTTCAGGGGGGGTGTTGGAGAAATTTATATTTTTGATAGACTAGTTCAGTGGGAGTTAACTTATTAGTTATATTTTAGACTTTCTATTTATACCATCATTGTTATGCATGCATGAATTCCTAAGGAAAGCTAATTGCTTGATTGATTTACTTAATTATGCAATGTTTTTCCACATATACGAGTGTATTCCACTCATTCATTGTATTGTGTTGATCATATGTATCATATTCATCATCATCTTTGCATCAATCATTCATTCATTGATCAACTCATTGGAGTACTGTGAATATATATTTTCATTCTTCATATTGAATCTCTCGTCCTTTCTTGATAATCTTTGTTTGTACTTGCTTTATCTAGATCTCCTATGCAGGTTTCGATGAAACATTGACAATTGTGATATTTTTACGGTCACCTAAAGTTATATAAAGGGACCTAATTGTACAATAGAACACACACGGGAATGATTATTAATATAATTTTCCCCTTCAGGGGAATTATTGAGTGTAAAATACTTATGCCCCTTGCTTCATATATATTTGTGTATATTTTCTATTGATTATTAAAACCAACCATTTTAATATGTGTTTTGAATATTGGGCATGCATAAATAGATTGCATTCATGTTTTTAAAATTGTTGATAATTTCATGAGCATTTTTTGTCATGCTGCACACATTTTATATTAAAGGTATCAAAGTATTTCATTTTTTGTTGGTAACAGGTTCGTTACAGTTGGTATCAAATATTGGGTTTCAACACCAAGATTTCTTGGGTCTGATATATAAAAACATAGTTTCTATCTCCATGGAATTTGGGCAAAAACCAAATTCACCTAGCATGAGAAATTGAGGTCAAAACCACCAAAATTTAAATTTTGTATTAGGTTATCCAATGTGAGGGAAGGCCAAATTGATAGGAGGAGGTCGATTTGGCCATTTATTGGCCAGAATTGGATTAGAGGGATGAGTCAGTGGTTTCTGTGACAATCATGAGTTTGAACTTCGAAAAAATGACTAAGGAAAAAAACTTGGGAAAATTTTGCGATATAGTGTGTATCACATGAAAAAATTATTGTTTCAATATAGTGTGTACCATGGAAAAATTTCTATGTGAAATAGTGTTTTCCACTAGGCATAAAATATTTTTGAGACTTATTCATTTTTTAAGAAAATCTCTCTACAACTGCAGCAAGATATTTTTGTTGTGTGATAAAGTACAAGAAAGGATAATTTTGAGATCCGATAAAAGAGAAAGGCGAGTGATGTTGCAATAACATATTTTCTTGTGATGCGACATATCGCACCAAGATAATTTTTTGGTGAAATACACTACACAAAAATAAAATGTGGTGGTGTGATACAACATGAAAAAGACAATTTTGAGATGCGATAAAGGGAGGAGGAAAAAGAAAAGGAAGATGAAAGGCTTAGAGAATATTGGGGAAAACTTAGAAAGTCAGTATATTGAAAGAAAATATTTTCTTTTCGTGTGATATATGGCACCAAGATATTTTTGTAGTGCAATACACCACATGAAAAGAAAATAATTGGGTGTGATAAAAGGATGGACAAAGGGACAACACAATAAAAGGAAAAGACACAAATTTTTCCTAAGTAAAAAATTATCACAAACAAAACTTTTTTGACCATGCGACATATTGCATGAAGAAAATTTTCACATGGAATAAAGAAAATAAATTGCAAGAGAAAAATTTCCTCATGCTAAGAAAGGAAACAAGAAAGAAAGAAAGAAAAAAAAAATCACTATGAGAGTGTGGCAAGAAAATATTTGTTAGAAAAACGGGATCGCGGAGCAATAAAATAAAATAAATGCAGAAATAAAACACAAAAGATACACAATAAAATAGAGACACATATATACGTGGTTCACCTAGTGTGGGCTACGTCCACTAGATAAATTGCCAGGTTCTTCCTTTATTATTATCCAACAAATGAAGGGATACAACCTACAACACACCCGTTGTAACTTCCTCTTCTTTCTCTCATAGTATCCTCACTCAGAATACAATATTCACAATGATACATAACTGCAATACATTTCCCTCATAAAGGAGGGTTTCCTTATAGGGAAAAAAACCCTAACATAACTGCTACTGTTATATTTGTGACCTTATAATGAATGGTCTAGATTTACTATGAAATTACAATATACATTTACAAGGAAATTTTTCCTTCGGGGGCCTGCTTTCCCCCGGACCTCGCAGAGGGGGTAACCCCCTCAGCACTCCCCCAAGTGGAGGAGTGTACATTCTTCTGGGGTGTAAAGTATTCATGGAGTATAAACATGACTGAAAACAAAGGCCTTTGAATTAGGAAGATAATCAGGATCCACAACCAACAATCTCCCACTTGGAGACTGATCTCAACAACTCCACCACTATTGTATCTGCTGGACTATGATCCTTCTTGGATGTGGAAAATTTCTCATATTCACCTTCATGCTTGAACACCAACTGAAATTGAGCAGGAAATCAGTTTCTCCTTGGTTACTCCCTTAGTTAACATGTTTGCATGATTTTGGCTAGTGTGTATCTTTTCCAACTTCAAATGTCCATCTTCCAAGAAAGATCGTATGAAATGGTACCTGATCTATATATGCTTATTCTTTGAATGGAAGGATGATTTCTTTGCAAGATGAATGGAACTCTCACTGTCATAGTACAACCTACTATTCGCCTGCTTCTTTCCCAATTCCTCCATAAACCTCTACAACCAAATCATTTATTTGCTAGCCTATGTAGAAACAACATATTCTGCCTCTATTGTTGAAAGTGAAACAACCTTTTGAAATTTTGAAATCCAACTTATTTCTATTCCACCTACAGTAAAAACATACCATGTGGTGCTCCTCCTGCTATCTTTATCACCTTCCATATCTGAATCAACATATCCCTGTAGAACAATGTTTGAACCTTCAAAATATAATGCAAGAGTAACAGTACCTCTCAAATACCTTAGAACCCACTTTACTGCCTCCCAATGTTCTTTACCTGGATTCTTCATATACCTTCTCACAACTCCCACTGCATGTGCAATATTTGGTCTTGTGCAAACCATCACATACATCAAGCTTCCAACTGTTGATGAATAAGGGACCCTAGACATGTATTCTATCTCCTCCTATGTCCTGGGACACATTTCCTTAATTAATTTTAAATGGTTGGACAAAGGAGTACTAACTGGTTTTGCATTCTTCATTCTAAACCTCTCCAACACCTTCTCTATGTACTCACCCTGAGACAATGTCAATTTGTGATTTTTCCTGTCTCTTGTTATTCTCATACCAAGGATTTTTTTTCCAGCACCCAAATACTTCATTTCAATTGAATTAGCTAATTTATTCTTGAGCACATTTATATCCTTCATATTATACCCTGCAACAAGCATGTCATCTACATACAATAGCAAGATAATATAGCTTCCATTTTCTATCCTTTTAAAATAAACATAGTGATCAGAATGAGATCTACTATAACCTTGTTCTGTCATAAACCTATCAAACTTCAAATACCACTTCCTTGGATCTTGATTTAGTCCATACAAGATCTTCTTTAACCTGCATACCAAATTTTCCTTCCCTTTGACCTCATATCCATGTCGCTGTTGCATATAATCTCTTCCTCCAAATCCCCATGGAGAAAAGTTTTTTTTACATCTAACTGTTCAAGATGAAAATCTTCTACTACCACAAGACTCAAAATAGTCCTAATTGAAGTCATTTTAAAAACAAGAGAAAATATTTCATCAAAATCTATACCTTTCTTTTGTGCAAACCCCTTTACAACAAGTCTAGCCTTGTACTTATTTTTTCCTCCATCTTCTTCCTTCAACTTGTAAACCCATTTATTCTACAATGCTCTTTTTCCTGCAGGAAACTGAACCAATTCCCAAGTTTGGTTATTTACCAAGGAATCCATTTCCTCTTTCATGACTTTCTCCCATTTCTTTTTGGTGTCTACCTGCATTTCCTCTTCATAACATTCTGGTTCACCAGAATCAATCAAAATAAATAATACAATGAAGGAGAGTATTGTTCCGTAGGTCTTCTTAACTTGGTATATCTTCTAACAACACTTGCAGGAATTTGAGGTACCTGTTGATCCTATTGTTGTACATTTTGATTTTCTTGTACCTTTGGAATTTCTTTTTCAGTGATCTCATCAAGCACCGTGTTTTCTGGTTTTTCTTTTTCCTGTTTCTTTCCCTACAACTGATATTTGTACATGACCTTCTCATTGAATATGAAATCTATACTCCTAATGATTTTTTTATTTTCATAATCCCATAAGCGATAACCAAAATCATTAACACCGTATCCAATAAAGCTACATTTCTTGGATTTTTCCTCAATCTTTGTTCTCTTTTATTTATCAATATGGTCAAATGATTCACAACTGAAAGTCTTCAAAAAGGAATAGTTTACCTTTTTACCCGTCCATGCCTCATTTAGAATTATAACATCCAAAGAGCGTGAAGGTCCTCTGTTTATTAAGTAAACACCAATATCTACAACATCTGCCCATAACTGTAAGGGAAAACTAACATGCAATATCATACTCCTTGCATGCTCCATGATTGTCCTATTCATCCTTTCTGACACACCATTTTCTTGTGGTGTTCTTGGAACTATCTTCTCTCTACGAATCCCATGGTATGAAAAATAATAATCAAACACCTTGTTGCAATATTCACCTCCATTTTCTGATTTGAGACCCTTCAACCTTTTTCCTGTCTCATTCTCAACCAAATCTTTCCATTTCTTAAAAGTATCAAAAACATCATATTTTTGTCGAATGCAATAAACCCAAGTTTTTCTAGTTGCATCATCAATAAAAGTAACATAATAACGAGATCCACCAAGAGATGATACCTAATATTTGTTAGAATATAAGTGGATGTGCTCATTTTACCATTGACAATACCCTTGTCACCCAACCATAGGCCAAAGCCACCCTCCAAGCACCTTAACCTTGAAAGAGAATCACTCCGGAAGAAAACCCTAGGCTAGATAGCCAAACAAAGGATAGTGCACCTTTCACCAAGGATAGTGCATCAACAAGAGCTGATAAGATATTCCAAACCCTAGCCAAGAGATATTGCAAATGTAATTGCTAGCTACATCAGCTGCAACGACAACTCTCCTCCAAATCTGCACAGAAATTGGGCAACTGCAGTGCGCACAAGTGTTTCTCTGCAATTCTGAGACTACCCTGCCAGAATGATAACTGGCCTCCTGTATTTATACTAACTTTGGCTAACTACCTGGGTTGACTTCTCATTTTGGGTATCTGTCTATTCAATATATATTATTATTTCTAGCTGACTTCTTATCTTGGAGGCTAATAACCTAATATAAATTATCTTCTTGAGCCGACAAGTCTTTTAGGGTTATTAGCCAACTCATTAGGGTTTCTTCTTGCTTCCCGGAGTATTCTATCCTTGTCATGTTTACACATGGAGGTAAATATCTCCCACAACTACCATAATATCAACACTCCCTCCTAGCTAGGGAGGTATTACAGGTAATGGTCTTGAGCACAAAAACATACCATTTACCTTGTAGCTTCAACATAGTTGTCTAGACTATCTCATGACTAGATCATGAGCATCATCATCACCATCAGTGTCATCATTTGCATCATCTATCAAAACAATACTCTATCTGAGTAATCAAACATGATGCTCACTCCACAGAGTGATACAAGATCCATTCTTCTAATCTAGAAGAGTAAATTCTCTGAACCATTTTCCATCTAGGAAATCTTTGTCCTTTGATTATCCATCTAACTGATAATCATTTCCAATACAGTTGATAGTCTTCAAGGCAATAGAAACAAAATATAACACAATTGTGTCTATCTATAGTAGTACATAACTACAATCCAATGGTACACTACCACACCAAGTAACACATAAGTACTTGAGCAATAATGTATAGTCACGAATAGTGGAACACATCCACCACAGTAGTATACATCTACTATCATACAGTCTTCATAACAATCATTTGTTATCAACCTTTACATAAATAATGCTATTATATAAACTAAATCATCTAGGCCAATCTTTCACACACATTCGTGAGATCTGAAAGAATATCTGCCCTCAAAAATGTAAAACATCAATGATGAGTTATCTGGACTATTCTTCTCAAGCAAGGAAGAATAACTATCCTGATTTCTGAACCTGGACCATTCCCCACCCTGGGCCATTCTTCCTACACTAATCAAAGTGCACCCTGGAGAGAATGTATAAACCCTAAGGAATGCTTGTCTCTGATTGCTGAGCCTGGACCATTCCCCACCTTGGGCCATTCCTCCTACACTAATCAAAGTGCACCCTGGAGAGAATGTATAAACCCTAAGTAATGATTGTCCAAACCATTTCCTCTGTTAACCACAAGAGGAAAATACTGTCTTGTATCAACCTCCAAAATAGACCATTCCTCATGTTAACCACAATGAGAAATCATTGTCCAGCGAGGTGGGCCAATCTTCTTGAGTAACCCTCAAGAATAGAGATTGCCCTAGACCACTCCCCATGTTAACGACAATGGGAAGTCGTTGTCTATGATACATCAACAATCTAGACCATTTCCCATGTTAACCACAATGGGAAATCATTGTCCATAAGAAATCTCAATCCACTTTCCGAACTGGAAAGGAAACTTCTCATCCTGGACCATTTTTCGAACTAAAAAATGACTATCCATAAATCAATACATATCAGTGCTCCCTCCCAACCTGGGAGTCATCTCTTCCTTTTTCAATAGGAAGTCATCTCCACGAGCTCTAGCTTGAGTATTGTTAGTGATATTTCTTGTAAGGGGGTTAGAATGCAAAAGAATGGGTTAAAAACCCACTTGTCCTAAGTTTTGGGTAATAATGCACCCGCGGTAAACAATGTGCAAGTTCAAGCGGCCGCGATTCATGCGCACAGATCAACGACACATAGTGAATTTCGGACCCCCCCTGCCTTTCTATATTTAAGCGGGAGGGGGCGGGGTGGGTCCGGAATCGCGGGCGCACCTCTCCAAAGGTCTAGATCAGTGTGCCCGGATCAACGAAGATAAATACCATTCCGGACCCCCCCTTCCTTTCTACCTTTAAGCGGAGGGGGGGGTCCAGAATCGGGCTCGCAACTTTCCAACGGCTGAGATCTTAACACCTGAATCAACGGTGCTCGCTCGATCCATATCATCCTCAACTGCTCTGTGTTTAAGCATGCGTGGTCCCTTCTCTCGTCATATCACCTTCCAACCACCGTTCTCCTGCTGCCATGTGTCATCCATCTGCCTCTCCTCTATGGTCCACGTGGTCTTCCTTCCTTCTCATCATCCATACACCATCTACAACTTGTCTCCTTCCCTCCACGTCAGCCTCCCACTAAAATGTGTCCAACACATCTACTCCGTTGTAGCCTCTCTCATTCTCTCATCACTTCTTACTCCACCCCCCGCTATTTTGGCCCCATCACTCCATTCCCGTGCCCCACTGTCGGCGCTGGCCTCCACGCATATCTTTTGAGCCAATCAGTTATTCCAGGTGGCAGCGTAGGAGGCCCTCCACGTCCAGAAGGTGTCGAGTTGGCCGAACCATCCTCAATCCCGATGAAGCAATTATTGAAGTGGTTGGTAGTGGTTAGACATCTCCTCCGCCTTAATGGGAGAGCACGACAATGAATTAAAGGCACGTCAATTCACCGTTGGAACTGTCAAAGAGTCAGATTGCGTCTGACATAAGTTGCATGATATTTTAGAAGTTAACTGTCAGAAGCCATGCAGACGCAAAGCTTTCAATGTAGTGTCTCGGTTCCACTGCTGTTGATTGTTCTGAGTATATGAAGGCGTTTTCACCATTTTTGTATCTATCGATGGTAGAGAAAAGCTCCCGATTGTAAAGTTTCAGTAAACATTCTAGCTTTCTGGGTCATGTATCAGTGTTTGAGACTTGTTGGTTTATAACAAATAGTTTTCCTTTTCCATCTATGTTTCATCTCTTGCCGGAGAGTTCATGATCGAGTTCTTCGCATGGATTAACGCAGTTATGTTATGATAAATGATTTATTGTTGCATTGCTGTTTTCTCTGGTTTCCCACATTTGGAAGTAAGAAGATCTTATTTTCAGATGCCTGCTCTCACAGTCTATTAGAAGCTTAATGCCTACAACGGACCCTTGCATCCTTCTCATGAAGTCTTCCCCCTAATCACCCTTTATTGCAACTCACTGTTTGAAGTTTATCAAGACCTCACTCGTTCATGCATGCCTGGCCTAGTTTCTGAGTTGAGACGACCGTTCCGAGTTTGCTTCCATTTGATCACCCTTTTCAAACAAATCATGACATTAAACTGATGGGCGTTGGGCTCTGCTCCTGCAAGAAATCCAGGAGTGACTTCCGGCTCCAACATTTCTGGCGCCGTTGCCGGGGACGAAGTTGAATATTTTCCCCGGGATTGAATGACAAAGATCAACTGATTCTGAAGGTGCATCAGATATCAGAACTTGAAGATTGCTACTGTGCACCTAGAGACTCCACTGTGACGACTCCGCTAAGGAGAACTTGCACTATCAACTGTGGCTTCGAGAGGTAGACATACGAGGTCTAATCCACACTTGCCTTTAGCTACACCAGAAGCTGACGCGGAAGCAGTGCGCAAAAAGGGAAAAAGATCTGCAAAAGAAGTTTCCATCGCTGAAACAGGTAATACGCCCTCCCCTTCTATGAGAACTCCATTTTCTTATTCGCAGCTTCCTAGTCGTCCTTCTTCCGAAGTTTCCCGTCTTCTGAATTTCGGGAGTGTTCCTGCTGAGTTTTCTCCTCCTGGTCTGGTATCAGAAAGAGAAATCCTTGTCACTCCCTCCTCCCTGGAGGTCTTGCCTCATCACAGACCTCGAGCTTCCGAAGGTTTCACCACCCCTCCTTTTATTGTTACTGCTGCATAGAGAGAAGCATCTGCACACTCAGGTCCTTTGGCTCTCTCTTTGTTTTCTCCGTTGTCTCCTCCAAGAACCTCTTTTTCGACATCTCCCGTCCATACTCCTTCTCCTTCGATTTCTCCTCTACCTAATATCCCTATGGCTGGTGCTAATCCTCCTATGAACAGAATGGATGCCATAGTTGCTGCCAAATATGCTCCATTGATTCTACCCCATCCTCTGAACCCCCTCCCTGCTGGAGACTATTTGAAATATATGCCCAAGTTTAGTGGGGAGGGAGATGTAACTGTTGAAGAGCACCTAGCTACTTTTTACAGCTATGCAGAAAACTTGAATATCGAAAGTGAAGATGTCTGGATGAGAGTCTTTGTCCAGAGCCTAGATGGAGAGGTGAGGAAATGGTTCCGAGGACTGGCCCCTGGATCTATTGCTGGCATTGAAGCCTTGGATAACATTTTCCTGAGGCAGTGGGGAGACAGAAAAGATTATATGTATTACATGATGGAGTTTGGGTCTCTGAAGAAGATGGAAGGGGAGTCTGTCTCAGACTTCTCCAAAAGATTTAATAAGATGTACAACAAGATTCCTGCAGAGATTAAACCCTCAGAGGCCTCTGCTCAAATTTCCTATGCTGGCGCATTTGACCCTGATTTCTATCTCGTGTTAAGAGAAACAAGAGCCACCTCTTTAGCTCAGATGCAATATGCAGCTATAGAAGTGGAATCCAACATATTGGCAGCTGACAGACTGAGAAACCAGGCCGACACAGACAGAAAAAAGGAAAAATCGGAAGCCTCAACTTCCGGCCCATCACTGCCCCACTCTCAAGTAAATGAGCTGACCCGAGTTATGAACCTCCTCAAAGAAGAGATGGAGAGATTGAAGGTGGAGAGGAAACAAATGAACAAGGGCCCTCAGAGCACTGAGAACAGGGCAGGTTTCAGAAGGCCAAATAATTTCGCTCCTCCAACTATGCACAGAGAGAAGGAAAGAGACAGAGACGACCAAAGAATTCAGGCTCCCTTTTAGAACAATTTTGTGGCTGATGAAGAAGAAGGGGAAGCAGACGAGCCTGAGCCTAAAATCCACAGTTTAGAAGTCACTCCCCCTTTCCCTCATCTGACCCAATCAACATATGAAGAGTCTCTCATGGATAGTCAGCTGAAAGAATTGAGTAAAGGAGACAAAGCTGGCGGCGCTCGAGGCAGGTACAACTTGAGGTCTGACAAAAGGGAAAAAACACCTGATGTTCCTGAGCCATCCACTAGAGCAGAGAGGCCTGCCAATGAGATAGCGAATGCTCATAGAGGTAAGAAGGCCCAACCTCTCTCTCCCATTGTCCAAAATCATGTTCCTGAAATTAGAGAAGTTCCAAAGCATATGTCCCCTTTCAATTTCAAACATGAGATTCAAAATATCAGGATTCCTGTGCCCCTCACCGAGCTAATTAAACATGGGGAATTCAAAAAGCGCTTCTCTGAGATGTTAAAATCCGAAACCTCATACCCTCTCAAAGACTCCATAAACCTCCAAGATGAAAGGCCTGCAGTTGTCTTAGGTCCCATGGCAGAAGACAGAGATGATTCATCCCCTCCTTTCTACACCTCCCTGAACATACATGACAAAGTACTGCATAATTGCCTTATGGACTCAGGGGCCTCCCACAACCTCATGCCCAAAACTTTCATGGAAGAATTAGGACTAGAAGTCACCCGAGCCTATCATGACCTCTATTCTTTTGACTCCAGGAGGGTGCAATGCTTGGGAGTCATCAAGGACTTAGTAGTTTCCCTGTTTCAACTGCCCATGAAAAGTATGGTCATGGATATTGTGGTAGCTGATGTCCCCCCTAAGTTTGGCATGCTATTGTCAAGGTATTGGATCAAGAGACTTGGAGGGACGTTACAGATGGATCTCACATATGCCACCATTCTAGTCTTTGGAGGGGAACATAGGAGACTATATAGAGAAGGCCAACTAGCCTACATAATCAGTGATGAAGCCAATCCTACCAATCATCCCATCTATGCCTTGGACACTGATTTAGGCTCCAGTTTACTACAGCTCACACACACCCCTGAGGCTCCTTTACAGATAAAAAAGCAGCTCATTCTTAATCAGGAGACCTCCCCTCCAACTTCCTCTGTTTGGAAGATGTTCTTCGATGGAGCTTCCTCCAGTATGGGTGCAAGCGCCGGAGTGATATTCATATCACCCTGTCGAGAGACCATATCTCTGTCATACAAGCTGGAATTCGAGGTCACCAATAATGTGGTAGAGTATGAAGCTCTGGTTCTGGGATTAAGAGCTGCCAAGGAAATGGAAATTAAAGAGATGGCTGTGTTTGGAGATGCAGAGTTGATTGTCCAGCAGGTCAAAAAAGTTTATCATACTAAGCATCCTTGGCTCAGGAATTACAGGAACGAGGTATGGGACCGGGTTGATAATTCCTTCCTGGCTTTTAACATTTCCTACATCCCAAGGGAGGAAAATGCCTCAGCCGACTTTTTGGCTTTCACAGCTAGTGTGCTCGAAGTTCCCATGCTGCCCACTGCCAGGTCTGATGTTGAAATAAAGTACATACCTTCTATACCAGACAACGTCAAATACTGGAAGGTGTTTGAGGATGATCAAGAGATTGAAAAATTCCTCCAGTCCATTGATGGCTTTTCCACAATGCACATAGATGAGAACCATGAAGAGGAAGATGACCATCACCCTCGGGAATTTGAGAATAAAATTCCTGATCACCGGATCATTCAGCTACTGAGCAATCGCATTCCAAAAGGACTGATCCCATTAGAAAGATTTTTCAACGGGAATGGTGTGGCAGTAAAGGGTAAAGTTTCAGGTGATGATGATGACACATCTGAGTGCAACATAGGCACATCTGAGGAGCCTAAATTAGTCAAGCTGTCAAGGAATTTGACTGAGGAGCAGAGAGTCGGATATACTAAACTGCTGAAGGAGTTTGCTGATGTGTTCGCATGGACCTACAAAGACTTCAAGATGTATGACACATCAATCATTGAGCACAATATCCCACTAAAAGAGGAGGCTAAGCCGTTCAAGCAGAAGCTGAGACAAATAAATCCCATGTTGCTACCTGTAATGGAGAAAGAGGTAAGGAAGCTGCTAGATTCCCAAATCATTGTCCCCTTGAGATATTCAGAATGGGTAGCCAATTTGGTCCCAGTAAGGAAGAAAAGTGGAGAAATCAGACTCTGTGTTGATTTCAGGAACCTGAACAGAAGTTTGAGGAAGGACAATTACCCCCTTCCCAACATGGAACACATACTGCAGAGGGTAATAGGTGCATCTAGAATAGCCATGATTGATGGTTTCTCTGGATACAATCAGATATCAGTCATGCCTGAGGATAGGGAAAAAACAACCTTCACCACTCCTTGGGGCACATTCATGTATGCCAAAATTCCTTTTGGGCTGATGAACGTAGGAGCAACATTTCAGCGAGCCATGGACATAGCCTTCATAGGGGAGAAGGACCAGTTTGTGGTGATATATCTGGATGACATCACAGTCTTCTCTAAGACTGATAAAGAGCACTGCTGCCACTTAAAGAGAGTTTTCCTGAAGTGTCGGAGGTATGGCCTATCTTTAAACCCTAAGAAATCATTGTTTGCTATGAAAGAGGGGAAGCTGTTAGGTCATATAGTGTCAGCAGAAGGAGTAAAGATTGACCCAAGAAGGGTGGAAGCGATTCGGGCCCTGTCACTTCCCCGATCTAAGAAAGAAGTTCAGGCATTTTTGGGGAAGGTTAACTTTCTGAGGAGATTCGTCTCGAACTTTGCTAAGCTAGTGAAACACATCACAACCATGCTCAGGAAGGGCCATGAAATAAAATGGACTGTTGAACCTAGGAAATATTTTGCGCAAATAAAGAAAGCATTGACCGAGGCACCTGTGCTAATCAGTCCTGATTATTCTAAAGATTTCTTGATTTTCTCATTTGCTTCCGATGACTCAGTAGCAGCAATCTTATTGCAGAGAAACGATCAAGGGCGAGAACATCCCATTTCTTTCTACAGCAAGGCATTGAGAGATGTTGAACTCAGATATGAAATCATGGAAAAGCAGGCCTATGCATTGGTGAAAGCTCTCAAAGCTTTCAGGATCTATGTTTTTCACTCAAAAATCACTGCATATGTCCCTTCAACCTCTGTGAAGGACATCCTTATACAACCTAACATAGATGGTAGAAGGGGTAAATGGATTGCCAAGATCCTCGAATTTGACCTGGAGATTAAGCCCACCAAGCTGATAAAGAGGCAAGGTTTGGCCAAGTTGCTGGATGAATCCAATTGAAAAACTCTGGGGATTAACTGCATCAATGAGCAAGCTGAGTCATCCAACAGGAATTCTCAGATCATCATACCTCTAGCATCATGTCCCTGGTACAAATATATCTTGTATTTTCTGCAAGAGTTAAAGCCCCCTGACGGATTGGGAAAGAGTAGGGCCAGAGCTTTGAAACTCAAATCGATCAGGTATTGTCTCATTGACCGAGACCTATATTGGAGAGACCCTCTGGGGATACTATTAAGATGTCTGGACCCGCTGCAAGCCCAGAAGGTGATGTTCGATTTTCATAGCAGTCTCTGCGGAGGTCATCATTTTTGGAAGACCACAACCCACAAAATCCTCCGGGCTGGGTATTACTGGCCTACCTTGTTTACTGACTGCAGAGAAGTCAGGGCTTTCATCAAATGCCAGAAGTTCTCAGGTAAGAAGCAACTCAAATCTCTGCCATTAAAACCTGTAGTAGTTTCGGCACCCTTTCAGCAGTGGGGATTGGATTTCATCGGAGAGATTCATCCTCCCTCAAGTGGCCAGCACAGATGGATCCTCACTGCAACTGATTATTTCACCAAGTGGATAGAGGATGTCCCCACCAGGGGCACTTCTCACAAAGTAATCATCAGCCTCTTGGAAGACATCATAGCCAGATTTGGCTGCCCAAGTAAGATTGTCACCGACAATGCCGCCCCCTTCAGGTCTGAGCCTCTGGTAAATTTCTGTGAACAGTTCGGGATTTCACTGCTTCACTCTACTCCATACTATCCTCAAGGAAACGGACTGGCAGAGTCCTCCAATAAAAGCCTGATCAAACTTATCAAAAAGCTGCTGGAAGACAATCAGAGGGCTTGGGACTCAAAGCTCAAATTTTCTCTCTGGGCTGATCGGGTGACAACCAAGAATTCCCTGGGTCTCTCACCTTTCCAACTTGTTTCTGGAATAGAGGCCGTTTTCCCCACTCAGCTTGCCTTACCTGTGGCAAATTTCCTCCAGGACCTTGAAGAAGAACCTAACCATGTGCTCAGAAGGATTCATCAGATGGTGGAAGTACAACAGATCAGAGAACAGGTCATGGAGAGAGCCTACAGTCATCAACAGAAGATCAAGCAGGCTTTCGACAGGAAGAACAGAAAGAAGGAATTCAAGCAAGGTGACCTAGTACTCAAGTGGGACGCACCCAGGCAGGAAAGGGGCAAACACAGTAAATTTGACGCCCTCTGGTTGGGGCCTTTCAAGATCCTTGAAGCATATTCGAATAACACATACAAGTTGCAGGATCTGGAAGGCGAAGAAGTTTTTAATGGCCCAGTGAATGGGCATTTCTTGAAAAAATATTTTCTGTGAGCCACAGTTGGCTCTTTTTGTTTTGTTTTGTACATATTGTTTCTGTTTTTTGTTTTTCAGACTAATAAATGACTCCATAGCCCAACAACAAAGGCACTGAATCTGCAAAAGAGTTCTTAGAGCATCATAGGGACGACTCTATCCCCCATGGAGCCGATGTTAGCGATATTTCTTGTAAGGGGGTTAGAATGCAAAAGAATGGGTTAAAAACCCACTTGTCCTAAGTTTTGGGTAATAATGCGCCCGCGGTAAGCAATGTGCAAGTTCAAGCGACCGTGATTCATGCGCACAGATCAACGACGCATAGTGAATTTCGGACCCCCCCTGCGTTTCTATCTTTAAGCGGGGGGGGTCCGGAATCGCGGGCGCACCTCTCCAATGATCCAGATCAGCGTGCCCAGATCAACGACGATAAAGACCATTCCAGACCCCCCTGCCTTTCTACCTTTAAGCGGAGGGGGGGGGGTCCGGAATCGGGCTCGCAGCTTTCCAACGGCTGAGATCTTAGCGCTCGGATCAACGGCGCTCGCTCGATCCACATCATCCTCAGCTGCTCTGTGTTTAAGCGTGCATGGGCCCTTCTCCCGTCATATCACCTTCCAACCGCCATTCTCCTGCTGCCATGTGTCATCCATCTGCCTCTCCTCTATGGTCCGCGTGGTCTTCCTTCCTTCTCATCATCCATACACCATCTTCCATGTGTCTCCTTCCCTCCACGTCAGCCTCCCACTAAAATGTGTCCAGCACATCTGCTCTGCTGTAGCCTCTCTCGTTATCTCATCACTTCTTACTCCACCCCCCGCTGTTTTGGCCCCATCACTCCATTCCCGTGCCCCACTGTCGACGTTGGCCTCCACGCATATCTTTTGAGCCAATCGGTTATTCCAGGTGGTAGCGTAGGAGGCCCTCCATGTCCAGAAGGTGCCAAGTTGGCCGAACCATCCTCAATCCTGATGAAGCAGTTATTGAAGCAGTTGGTGGTGGTTAGACATCTCCTCCGCCTTAATGGGAGAGCATGGCAATGAATTAAAGGCACGTCGATTCGCCATTGGAACTGTCAAAGAGTCAGATTGCGTCTGACATAAGTTGCACGATCTTTCAGAAGTTAACTGTCAGAAGCCATGCAGACGCAAATCTTTCAATGTAGTGTCTCGGTTCCACTACTGTTGATTGTTCTGAGTATATGAAGGCGTTTTTGCCATTTTTGTATCTATCGATGGTAGAGCAAAGCTCCCGACTGTAAAGTTTCAGTAAACATTCTAGCTTTCTGGGTCATGTATCAGTGTTTGAGACTTCTTGGTTTATAACAAACAGTTTTCCTTTTCCATCTATGTTTCATCTCTTGCCGGAGAGTTCATGATCGAATGCTTTGCATGGATTAACGCAGTTATGTTATGATAAATGATTTATTGTTGCATTGTTGTTTTCTCTGGTTTCCCGCATTTGGAAGTAAGAAGATCTTGTTTTCAGATGCCTACTCTCATAGTCTGTTAGAAGCTTGATGCCTACAATGGACCCTTGCATCCTTCTCATGAAGTCTTCCCCCTACTCACCCTTTATTGCAACTCACTGTTTGAAGTTTATGAATACCTCACTCGGTCATGCATGCCTGGCCTAGTTTCTGAGTTGAGACGACCGTTCTGAGTTTGCTTCTATTTGATCACCCTTTTCAAACAAATCATGACATTAAACTGATGGGCGTCGGGCTCTGCTCCTGCAAGCAATCCAGGAGTGACTTCAGGCTCCAACAAGTACGCAAACTCTTTCGTCTTGGATAGAGGCTTTACCAAGATGTCTGTTTATCTACTCATCTATGGAGATATGTATTGGAGAACCTCTTTCTCTTTTCTGAACTTCATCACGGATAATGTAATGCTTGATTTCAAATGTACTTCATTCTGAAGCACTGGTATTCTTTGAAGGCTTCATGTAGCTCTGATCAATAAAGTATATCATTGCTAGAACACTGGAACATATCCATGTGGCACTTCTTCTGTCATCATGAGATCTGATCTACTGAGTAATCATCTTGATACAATATCTCTATTATAGAGAAGCTTCACCATGCTTTTGTTGTGCATTGGAGGTTCTTCACCAAGTTATCTTCTTCCATCTATATACAAGAGTCTCTTTCTGGCATGCCTCACAGTCTTGAGGTTGCTCTTCATATGCTCTTTGTTCAATTTCTTTAGAGAACAGTCTTTGCATTCATCTTGATGTAGCACTCCAACCCATGGATGATATAATGACTCATGTAGAGGTATGTCTAGTTTACCGGAACGAGAAATCATAGTCTTCTCCCTCCATCTGGGAGAACCTATATTTCTGGATCTTGCAATGATTTCATTCATAAGTCTTCTGTACACTATTATTCATCACAACTTTCAGTTCTTCTTGATTGCTTTCATATTAGGCTAGTAATCTTGTGATTCTCGATACAATGACTAGTTGTTCAGGCTTCTCTTCTTTCTTGGAATCTTCATGTTCTTCCTTGTGTTTTTCTTTAGCTTTTGGGTCCATGGAGTTTCTTATAGATTCCATTTCTTTCTTTTATCATAGGATCATGGATCTGGATGGAAAACCAGGGATACTTTAAGTCTTCTCTTCGAAGAAGACTTCTTCCGAGGTTGAACTGAGCATGTACTATCTTTCATGGTTACTACCATGGATATATACTTCATCATCTTCAATGGATCATAGGATTAGCTCCCTCCTAATCCTTGATTCATGTATGAGTGCATATAATCAACTCCCTCTGTCTAACAGAGTACATGCTTCTGTCTGCATCCTTATTGTCTTCTGCAATATATAATTGGTTCTCTCTGTCTAACATATTTCACTCTTTCGTCTTGTTGTTTTCTAAAAAACGTCATAAGTCTTTCTCCAATTTTTTCTTGATCGCTGACTTCTTTCTGTCTTTGCTTATTCTAAGTATCTTCATGATTTATTCAACGTATCTTGCAATAGTTTCCACATGATTTTCTTGATGTATTTCATTCTTTCATGTGTTATTCAATTATATCAATCCTTATCTTATTGTTCTTCCATCGGTATAGTTCTTCTTGGAACAAATTACCTTCCAAGAGATAGATATACAATATATGTACAGAGATGATGCAAACAAGGAATAAGAAGAGTATTGTTACCTTTAGAAGAAGAAGTATCTTTCATCCTGCTTAGTCTTCTTTGTAGATTCCTTTTCTTCGACAACTGATGATTCATGTTTCTCCTTCCTTTTCTTTAGCTTGAGACAATGATTCTTGTAGTGGCCATACTTTCAACAGTTGAAGCATTGTACTTTTGAAATGTCTTTCTCTTGATTTGGCTTCCTCCTTGAACCAAACTTCCTTTTGTTCCTGAAATTATTGAATCTTGTTGTGAAGGCTTGATCATCGTACTTCTTTTGGGTTTTCTCTTTTACACTGATCCTTGATTCTTATTAAGCACAACAAGTCCAAAGTTCTTCAAATGTTGGATACTTCTTCCTTTTGTTCATGCTTGCGGAAAATGCATCCTACGTCTTGGGAAGACCATTGAGTACTATGTTTACCAATTCCTTCTCTAAGATGATCTCTTCAATAGTTTGTAGTTGATCTCTTAATTGAGAGATTCTCACAAAATATGATGTTACATTGTCCTCATCATTCATCTTCATGTCACGAAGCTCATTCTTCATACTCATAACTTGTCCAATGTTTCTGACTGAGAAGAGAATTGTTAGGGCATCGTACATCTTCTTCGATGAGTCAAGATGGGAAATGTAGGGTATCAAGTGGTATTTTATAGATTCCACTATGATACTCATAGAATTGATATCACCGTCTTTGAACTTCTCTGTAGATGCAACGTTTTGTGGTTCCTTCTCTTTCCCTTCTTCAAACTCTGGTTTCACGATCTTTCCTTTCACGATATCCAACACTTTATTCTTAGCAAGGATGAGATAAATGCTTGTCTTCCATGCTCTGAAGTTAGAATATCCATCTAACTTGTTCTCTGGCTTCATAGAGTAAGTCATGGCTGCTTTGACTTGGTCAACTCTATATTTGACCAAAAAGTTCAAACTTCGCGTCTTGGCTTTCTGAGAGTACCAGGAGATGCGCTCAGCTAGGGCACATTGATCTATCCAAAGATTATGTCAATCCCTTCATTCAAGGTGCCTCAACAAGAGGATTAGGTTTTCTACAGTTTCACCTACTAGTAACCCTAGCGGCAGTGCTATGGTGACTGCTCCTACTAGAAACCTTAGCGACAGTTCTTCAATGAGCTTAATATCCTCACGGTTATGTTTCCTTTCAATGGTTAGAATGAATGAAGGAGTTGTGGGCCCATAACTTGTTAGAATATAAGTGGATGTGATCGTTTTACCATTGACAATACCCTTTTCACCCAACCATAGGCCGAAGCCACCCTTCGAGCACCTTAAACTTGACAGAGAATCACTCTGGAAGCAAACCCTAGGCTAGATAGCCAAACAAAGGATAGTGCACCTTTCACCAAGGATAGTGCATCAAAAAGAGCTGATGAGATAGTCCAAACCCTATCCAAGAGATATTCCAAACGTAACTTCTAGCTACAACAGTTGCAACGACATCTCTCCTCCAAATTTGCGTAGAAACTGGGCAACTGCAGTGCGCACAAGTGTTGCTCTGCAATTCTGAGACTGCCCTGCCAGAATGAGAACTGGCCTCCTGTATTTATACCAATTCTGGATAACTACATGGGCCGACTTCTCATTTTGGGTATCTTTTTGTTCAATATATATTATTATTTATGGCCGACTTCTTCTCTTGGAGGCTAATAACCTAATATAAATTATCTTCTTGAGACGACAAGTCTTCTAGGGTTATTAGCCAACTCATTAGGGTTTCTTCTTTCTTCCCAGAGTATTCTATCCTTGTCATGTTTACACGTGGAGGTAAATACCTCCCACAGGTACCATAATATCAACAAGATGGTCCCCATACATCTATATGCACAAGCTCTAACCTTTCACTCTTCTTTTATTTTCCAACTCTGAGAAATATGACTCTCTTCTGTTTTCCATAAACACAATGCTCACAGAAATCCAAATCAATTTGTTTAAGATATGGAAACAAAATTCATTTTTGAAGTATCTGCATCCCCTTTTCACTCATGTGTCCAAGCCTATGCTGTCATAGTGCTATATCCACTCATTTAGAATCTAAAGAGATAGAAAAGTTAATATTACCAGTACATAAATACAATGTACCTACCTTCTCTCCTTTTTATATCACCAATGATCCTTTGGTGACCTTCCACACCTTATCTGTAAATATGGATATACAACCTTCACTTTCCAACTGCCCTGTTGAAATTAGATTTTTCCTTAGACCTGGAACATGTTTTACCTCTTTCAACAACCATTGGTTTCCATTTCTTTTCTTTATTTTTACTTTTCCCATTCCAACAATTTTGCATGGTGCATCATCACCCAAATGAACTTGTCCAAAATCACCTTGAACATAATCTATAAAATGTTTCCTATTGGGTGTGGCATGAAATAAAGCCCCTGAATATACTACCCAAGACTTAGAAATAATATCTACAGAAAGAATCAAAGAATCTTGTAACACATCACCTGTTACATTTTCTTCTTGATTTTTCTCCTGTTGTCCATCTCTTTGTTTCTTTGGAGCTTTGCAGTCTTTCTTCATATGTCCTTTCTTCCCACAATTACAACACTCTATCTTTCCAAATATGGATTTGGATATGCCCTTCCTAGAATTCTCGTGGTTCCCTAAGCCCTTTCCTCTAACCTTTTGTCTTCCCCTGTTCTCCATGTTTAATGCATTACCTGATGTCTCACCTATTCTTTTCCGTCACATTTCCTCACTAAGGATAAAACCAACAACACCATCAAATTTTAAAGTGTTTGAACCAAAGACAGAGTTACTTATAGCCATGACCAAGCCATTTCAGCTTTCTAGCAAGGAGCACAAGATTAGAAGAGCCCTAACCTCATCATCAAAGTCCACTTTTAAAGAACTTAGTTTATTAGTATCCATATTAAATTCATTTAAATGATCTGCAACAAACCCACCTTCTGACATCTTCATATTAAATAATATCTTCATTAGAAATACCTTATTGGACGTCGAGGGTTTTTCATACAGTTTATCCCATGCGTCCGTCAGCTCCTTCGTTGTCTTTTATTTTGAAATATTGAAATCCATCGACGTTGCCAGGCTCAGTCGTATCATTCCTAGTGCCTTTTTGTCAAGAACCAACCATTCTTCTTCCTTCATGGATGTCATATTTTTTTCTATTCCACCCAATGGTAGGAACAGGTCCTTCTGATATAAATAATCTTCCATTTACATCTTTCATAACTAGTAGTTTTGGCTGTTAAATTTATCGACCCTAAACTTTCCATCTTCCACCATTGCTCCCACTCGAACCAACAACCCTCTTTTCCTGTGAGTTACATTTCACTCTAATACCAGTTGTTAGAAAAACAGGACCGTGGAGAAATAAAATAAAACAAACGCGGAAATAAAACACATAAGATAAACAATAAAATAGAAACACAGATATATGTGGTTCACTCAGTGTGGGCTATGCCCACCAGAGAAATTTCTTGGTCCTTCCTTTATTATCATCCAACAAATGAAGGGATACAACCTACAAAATGCCTGTTGTAACTTCCTCTTATTTCTCTCACAGTCTCCTCACTTAGAATACAATATTCATAATGATACATAGTCGCAATACATTTCCCTCATAAAAGAGGGTTTCCTTCTAGGGAAAAAACCCTAACATAACTTCTACCATTAGATATGTGACCTTCTAATGAATGATCCATGTTTACTATGAAATTACAATATTCATTTACAAGGCAAGTTTTCCTTTGGGGGATTTTCCCCCGAATCCCCGCTAGGGGCCTGCTTGCCTCCAGACCCCGCAGAGGGGGTAACCTCCCTCTACAGTCTGCCGCATGGAGGAGTACACATTCTTCTGGGGTGTAAATTATTCATGGAGTTTAAACACGACTGAAAATAAAGACCTCCAAATCATGAAGATAATCAGGCTCCACAACCAGCAATATTTTCTTGTGGTGCAAGATATCTCACCAAGAGATTTTTTTGGTGCAATAAATGACACAAAAAGATAACCTTGGGATGTGATGAAGTAGAAAAAAATATTCCTTTATCGCAATAAAATAAAATAAAAATATGTGATATGCCATAGTGAGGAAATTTCCGAAGTGTGATACGTTGTAGAAGAAAAATGTTGAAAGTGTGATAAGGCACTTCACATAGGAAATTAAAAGGGTTTGATACACTCAATGTCAAAGAAAAAATAAATCCATGCAACACATTGTATAAATAAGAA
Source organism: Picea engelmannii (assembly GCA_009831015.1). Taxonomy (NCBI): domain Eukaryota; kingdom Viridiplantae; phylum Streptophyta; class Pinopsida; order Pinales; family Pinaceae; genus Picea; species Picea engelmannii. The sequence goes on from ML783177.1 coordinate 283,291, forward strand.
AATAAAGGAAAATAGAAGAGAAAACAAGAGAAGAAAAGAAAATAAAATTAAAAAGGAGAAAGATGAAGATAGATAAGAAAACACAAGTCTAGAGCCAAAAACTTGTTTTTTCTATAATAGGAGGAAAAAATGATAATTAGATGAAATTTAAAGAGTATGTCCGCAGTAATGTGGTCAAAAGTGCCAGTGAGGGTCATTGGCCAATTCTGCTCCAAAATTCTAGAAATTGAAAATTATAAATCTTGGAAAAATAGTGTGGCACTCTTTGATTGAGGTCTTGTTATCAATGATTTTTTACAATGATTCCAGAAAGAAAACATGAAGATACCCAATTGGGATTTTGACAAAATTCCAAAGGGTTTGGAGTGGATGCCAAAACAAAGAAAAATCATTATTCCATGCCACATTTTGGGGATTTATGAGATCTATAGAGGAGGAAAAGAGACCCTAGATCACAAATCTGGAAAAATTATTTACTCGAAAATTTTGCTTCCTCAACAATACAAATTAATGTTTCTGATTGAATTTCTCCTATTTTTTCTCCATTTGGGAAATAAATGTTTTTGCTAAAAATTTAGTCTGGAGAAAATGAAAACGGATCAAAGTTGAAAAATCCATATTGGTGCAGAATTAGAATGGAACATTAGATCCCGAATCTAAAATTTGTTGTGTACTTATCATCAAGAATACTATCAATGCTCAATATAAATGTTTTTTCTAGTTTTCACTATATTTCCTTCTACAAGTGGTAAACATTAGCCTATGAGATTAACTGCACTAGTGAATCAAGTACAAAAAGGGGTGAAAATGCCAATTTCAAAGAGCCACAACTTTCATCTCAAAATTGAAATTGAAGAATGAGTTAGCCATTGGAAAGGAAATCCAAAGGAATATAGTATAAAAGGTCTAAGTTATATATGGAATCATCAAGTGGTCTCATAAATTTGTAGGAAAAAAAGATAGTTGGGCTCCGTGAACCATGTGATTGCCTTATATGAAATATTTCCAAAAGAATGTTGATTTTGGAAAAAACAATCCCACATGATAGAGGTACATACCATATGTGAGTATTGGGTAAGGAAGATTGTATATATCTTAGGATGGTGCCCATGTAATGATACAAAGGAACATTTGGGAGAGTAGAAAACTAACAATGAAAAGGGGTTGAGTTTTAATAACAAGGTATTGTTGATGAGAAAGGAAACACTAAAAAATAGAGTGTTATGTCAAATGGTTATTAACAAGAAGATCATATGTCATAATGTATATTGTGTGGGTATATTGCAGAATATAATTCCAGTGTCCAATGAACATAGATGTAGGGTGGAGCTTGTAGAGATGGCCGAGACTTGTAGAGATGGCTGAGACAATGAAGAGCTTGCAAAAGGATGTGAAAAGTTATAGAGAAAGTAATGAACAGTTGATAAGGGGAGATGGCTGAGACAATGAAGAGCTTGCAAAGGGATGTGCAAAGTTATAGAGAAAGTAATGAACAGTTGATAAGGGCCCAGAAAGACCAGAACTAAATTAATATTTAGATACTATAGAGTCTTGTTGAGGAGGCCTCTTAGGCCTCATAAATTTCATCATACATATGAATGTAATATAAAATAAAGTGGTTAAATATATGTGTATAATGGATAAATGAGCCTAAATAGGCCCCTCCAACCATCCATATCATTGTATAAATACCTATCAAAGCATGAATACAAGATAGTAGAATTATCTCCTCGATAAACCTTCCTTGATGGTCTCTTTTGTGAATGTCAAGTTGTAGTGTCTTTCTTGAACGATGGTTGGAATCATAGCCTTACAACATCTGGATTCTTTTCCTCCATTTGGCTAGGTGATAACAACATCGAATGGGGGTGGTCTGAACCTGAAAAACATGGAGAGATATGAAGAGGTTGATTACTGCTTGTGGATGTTGCATGATCGTGGATGTTGATTGTTTGTGCTCGCTGAATGTGGATGTTGATGGATATTTTCTCTTGATTTTTCGTGTCGATCCATTTTTCACTGTGATGCTTTAAATTGAAAAAGAATGATATGAAATACATGCTAAGATATGTTCATTGATGCCAAAATTGAGGATCTATTTTTGAAGCCGACGCCATCAACTTCTGGGTCAAATTCGAGGCCGAGGGTTTGGTTGAAGCTGACGCCATCAAGTTTGCGGCTGAAATATGGGTCGAGGGTTTGGTTGAAGGTGAGTCTGTCGAGCTCCTAGTTAGAGTCGAGGCCAAAGTCTGGTTGAATTCCTGGTCGAGGCCATTATCATGCACAAATGACAAATTCCAGGCTGAACCTATTTTTAATCATTACTTAGATGATTTTATTTGTCAACGGGTAGATCCCATTGTTGGAGACAATATCTCTCATTAGCACTTGCACAAAATACTTACTTGTATACTCATGGCAATAAATATGCAGCTTGCTGCAGAGTTTTTAAGACTACGGCAAGTGGTATATACACCATCGAATATATCTTGACATATATACCAAAACAATCGGAAGATATATATACCAGTCATCGTAGTATTAAAGACTCTGCAATAGACTGCATATTGATCGTTGTATACTCATACAGAACCATTGAATGCAACCTACAATGACTGTGTTAGTATAGTAAAATGAAATTACGAGTAACCACGTTCTCAATGTGCACTTCCTTATGTGAAGATCAACCATCAAATAATTCATTTTTTTGTGAGTGAGAAGACGACCGACTTGCAATCCATTATGAAGATAATGTTGGTCGAAGTGTTGAGGAACATTTGTTGGTCTAAGGGAAATAAATTCATTTTGAGTTTGAAAGAGTTCAATGCATGGATTCTCCCACCTAGATATCGCTGAAACTATACAATGAACATTACAGAACTTGGAATATAAATATGAAATAAGAATAGACCTATATGAATAACTACTCGATCGATCGTTTATCGACTTCGACCACTTTTTAAATTCAACACGACTATAAGAAGAACGAATTCATTATTTTCCAATAAATTGAAGTTGTTGATCAACCAACGATACTCATGTATATTGGTCCATTATTGTATTAATATATTTAAAGAGTCATATATAAAACATATACATAGCCTATTAAGTATATTCGAGTCAAAAGAGGTCCCATGTCGAGTATCTAAAAAGGATATTATTTATTTTGTAAAAGAGTTACATGAAAGGTATTTAGTCATATGTGTTCAAGATATATCATTGTAATTTGGAGAAAAAATGTTATGATCTTCTGAGTCTATATAAGCATAATTGAGTATGAAGTCATTGGTTAAAAAATGGAGTCTTGAGTCACATCCATAAAAATATCTTACATGAAGGATAATTTTTAGTTGAGTTCTTAGTCAATTCGAGTTGAATCATGATTTATTCTATTCGAGTTTGTAATTAAGTCAACTCTGAGTTGAATTGAATTTGTAGTTAAGTTTGATTCAGAGTCAATATTTTAAATACAAATGATGGAATGTTGTTAAACAACTTGATTGGTTCAAATACACAATTGATTTAATTGAGTCAATCGAGAGGAGAGGGTTAACTGTGCATCTTCAAAAAAGGTAGGTGATCTTCTCCACCTATGTAATGCAAGTCGATGTCTAGATGGCGATATCGACTTCTTTCCGACATCAACCGATTCCTAGTCGACAATATTTTATTGAGTCTGTAAAAGTCCAATATCGAAAAAAATGATTTTCAAGTTTTACTAACAGTAGAGTCTTAGTCAATCCTAGTTCATGTAATATGAATTGCAGACTCTGAGATATGAAAACCTAAGAGCATAACCATGAATGATAATAGTAGCAGAGAAACAAGTTTGATAAGAGACAGAGCGGATGAAGCACTGATCAAGAATTTTGTAGTAGAGAAACAAGTTTGATAAGAAGTAGAGAATATGAAGAAATGATCAAGAAATTTGCGGCAGTTGATTCCAGCACATGTAGTGAGATTTCATGATGAGCATTGAACATGAAAATTCTGCAGTATTTGAAGGCATTCAAGGAAGAGACATTAGATGACACAAAAAGAGTTTAACAAAAATACGATGACACAAGAACATTTGAAGTGATTAAGCCCCTTGGTAGAAGAGTTGCAGAATAGTTCCATGGGTCATGAAAAAGAAAGTAGAGGAATGATAATATTGGATGATGCCACAGACCCTCAACAATTCCATAAAAAGATCCACTAGGTGCAAAAATTTGTTGGAGCATCCCTTGAGAGAACCCTAATGGATCATGGGAGGAATATAAACTTACAAGTGAGTATGGAAACCAGTGGTGCCCAACAAGAAATCAACAGATTTGATTATATGGAGATCAAGGAGTTTGGATATGTGATATGCAGTCACTCAAATCCATTGGAATCCAATCACAGTAAATCGTGTATATGTTTATCTTCCTATACATCTGGCAGTTGTTGCAGTTGATTTACTTATATAGATTTATTTTCATGGTTGTTGCAAATTAAAGATACTTCTACAAGAGTAGAGATCCAGGATGTTGTTGCACACTTTCTCAGGACGAGCAGGGATTTGAGTGTGGGGGAGATGTTGAGGGGGCCTCTTAGGCCTCATAAATTTCATCATACATATGAATGTAATATAAAACAAAGTGGATAAATATATGTGTATAATGGATAAAGGATCCTAAATGGGTGATTAGTTGGAGCGGATGCAACCACTAAGAATGAATACAAGATAGTAGAACATTCTCCCTGATATATCCGCATTGATGGTCTCTTGTGTGCATGTCACGATGTAGTCACTTTCCTAAATTGTGGTTGGAAGCATAGCCTTCCAACAAGTTTGAATGATTGAAAAGACAAATCAACAAATATTCTCGCAAAACACATGCATCCAATAGGTGAATAAATGAACTAATAGGAACATGAAAATAAGGTAAGGATTTTTAAATTTGAAGACATAAATGTAATGATGGATAAAAAATATGTTGCAAAAGGAACACAAACCTACTAATGTAATACTTGAGTCGTATATATTGGAAAACTATATTTAGGGCATAGTCTATGAGGACTTAGAAGAGTTTCTATCTATAAATAAACAACTGTGATTGAAGTATTCAGAGCAAGAAAAACCACTTCTATTATCAGAGTTTGCAATGGAAGTAGGGTACAAGTGTAAAGAATCCAGGGAATTAAAGAATTGAGTTCCATTCACCCTAAAGGGTACTAAGAGAGAAATACAATAGTGTTGTGTGTGCAAATTAGTTCTGCAAGAATACAATCAAACTTCATAGAGAATTACTCAATGAAGTGAAGAGGAGTTTCCAAAAATTGAATAAAGGAAATGGAAAACTAGATATAATAGCATAGGGTGTCATAATATGAATGCTAAGAGAGATTACAACATCAAATGCACATTAATTGTAATACCATGAAATTTTGGATGGACTAGTTGAAGTTACAACTGGTGAGAAATAGAGTTGACTCCTCCAAGAGAGCTTAAATGAAACAAGAATGATATAAAGTGCATCATTAAAACATGTTGGAAGGTTCAAGAAAGAGAAATTTGGGACATGATTTCTGAAATAAAGGTATATGTTAATGTGGTTCCAATACCACCAAGATATATTGGTTGGAATTGCAAGATGATCAGGTTGGACTTGGCTAGTAAGTGTTCAGATAAGGGAGCAACAATGCATAGATGAGAATAGTGAGGTCGTTCAAGGATACAAGAATCTATATGGACTTAAGGACAACCACATATACCACAATTATATGAAACAAATATGCATTGAAGTGCATACTAAGAAGTGATGCAAAATGATTATAAGAAAGCTAGAATGCATATGCACTAGTAGGCATGTTGAGAGTGAATGCTTTGTGAATATAGATATGCATTATCACATATGTAAATTTTTGGACATACATATAATGTGTTTATAGACTAAGAGTATCTTGTTGTTATATATGAAAGAATGATGTTATGATAATTGAATGTGACAAAGATTGATTATGTATCCAAGAAAAGGTTTATAGAATAGTTGAAGGTGTTGATGATGCTACCACATATAGAATCCATCTATATGTAGACAAAATGAGGATTGTAAAACCCTGACCCATAGGTTGGTGAAGGGAGCTTGTGATCCTCTACGTGATACTGGTAGAGTAGGTAAAATCAAGTGAATTGATGACAACCAAGCAGGGATGAATTTAGTGACCTATGATGCATAAATGATGAATGGAATTGAGGTAAGAGTTCCCTTAGTCAAAATTCTATATTTGAATTGATGTGTATTATGAGCATGTCACTCCACTAGATGTAGTAAAGGAAGAGGGATTTTAATATACAAATTTTATTAAATTATTGGATGCAATCACATGAAATTTAATGGCATGTCATGATTGGTTATGAGTTCATAACCAAGGTAGAACAAGAGATAAAATATTGTTATAAAAATGGATGGTAGAAAATACAACCATGTGTGAGGTTGTAATGTGGTTGGATATGGAAAGAATATAGCACTAAAAAAGTATCCAATGGGATTCCTATTTATATTCAATGTTCAGATTGCATCTTCTTTGTTGACATTGAAGAGAATTAATGGATTACATTCCCAGTGTTATGTTTGGGTTGAAGAGGAAGGTATCCAAATGGTCAAATACGTAATAGGGAAGAGATTGGATGATGTTTCAAGGTGTTGGATAGACCTTTCGACTCACCATAGTGGAATAAATGACACAGATATGTGGCATTCCAAAATCAATGCAGTGATACATTGTGTAGATGCAACCATGAGTATCGACACATTGGTTTATTGGAAGAAATATTTGATTGCATTATGGAATGTTTGGTGTGCTAAATAATGCATATACAACGAGTGACAATTTCATTCCATTTGATATGATTAACATTTGAATGTGATTGAATTATTAGTATGTTATAATTTTGAGATCACTTCATGGGTTGTTGTAAATGTTGTAATAAAATAATGACGTGCATGGATACTCACAATTTTTTGGTTGATTTAAAGTTTAGTTATATCATAGGTAGAATGGTATTGGATATGTAATTGAGTGTAGGTCCATAATGAAGACTAGGTTCTACCACATATAATATCCCAACATTATAACAAGGAATATCATACTTTAAAGATGATGGATGTGAAGCTGGAGAGCTTGGGAAGAATCCCACTACCATGACACTGAAACCCTATGATTTCCATGAGTTTTTGGCTATAGAATACTAATGGATGTATGGTTGTAAGTTAGTTCTCTCCTTGCATGTTAAAACCTTGGAAAATGATGGATCACCCAAGGAATTGTGTAGTATAGAAGGGGATGCCTAAGCCTAGAGGGTGAGTATAGAAAGGAAGAAGAAACTAAAGAATGCATGTGGTTGGAATCATGAGGGAGTGTTAAACACTCAATTATTTCCAATGGAATCATTGTGAAACACATAAACAAATACAAAGATAATTATTAAATTATCCTGCAAACTTATTTTCAAATACATGATTACATTTTGGAGTTGAGAAATCGCTTGGATAAGATAATTGTTGGATGATAATGACTATACATATATGTCTTTTTATGTATTCTATAGGAACAAATAATGATTTGTAAACTTCCATGGATATTCCATTTGACAGTTCATCACAACAAATTTAATAACATATTAAAAATATTCACTATGAAGGTTAATTTCCTTTAGATTTTATATTATTTAATTACTGTTTTTTTGCTTAAAATGTATGAAATAAATAAAAATAGAGAACATAGATAAATACTCACACACCATCCACAAATAAACACAAGATATAATTTTGGAAACCCAAGCTAGAAGGTGAGGCCACCTTTCTCTCTTTTCTTCAAATGCAAGCACAAAGAAAAAGGAACTCTTGGAGGAGTTTCCTTTCACACCATGGCATGTATGACTGCTACAAAATATCTCCTCCTTTGTTATTATCTCAAAATACCACTCCTAGGTTCTCTATGTTTATTTTCAACGTGCTCTGATATCATGTTTAAATCCTTACTCTGACACATAGGTATCTTGTCATCTAGTGATTTCCTTGTTGAAAATCAAGTTAATAGCTCACAAAACAAAAATACACTCTGGAATATTCAACTCAAATAAATTTAGTTGAAGAAATACTGGAAACCAAATCATGCATACATAAACACCAATATTTTTGGGTATATACCCCTGGAAAACCTTGAAGGGAAAACCGATACTGAGATGATTTTATTAGGATAAAATAAGGGATCGTGTAATAGGGATAATGGTCACTGAGAGAAATACAATTACAGAAAAATATTGAAAATTTTTCTCTGTTGTACAACTGATACCTGGTATGATTTTCGAGGTGTATGAAACTTTAATTAAGCAAACCCATGTACAAAACTTCAAGGACTATACAGAAAAATATGTATGACTCGACCCTTTCTTGTGGCTTCGCTCTACTGAAACCCACTTGTAGCTACATCTATTCTCTCTTCTCCTTGAACTGATCTCTTGATGGAAGTCCTTCTCCACCTATCCAAGACCTCCTTGAATCACAATACTTCATGATCCAATCCTTGAGCAAAATCCCCTCTTTTCTCTCTCAAGTGTAAGTGAAATTTCTTCTTTGGTTCTACCCTCTCAAATGAATCCACACTAGAAAAAGTCCTTCTTTTATATATTTGTGTGAAAAGTGTCTTCTGCTTCACCCTTGCCTTTTTTTTTAAGATTGAATTATAACGTAACCCTAATATCCAAAGTGATTGAAAATTGAGATTACTTCTCACCCCACTTGAGATCAATGACTAAGATTAAATTCTAATTACTTTTAGCATTTCCTTAAATAACTCAACTAATTAATAAAATAACTTTAATTTAATAATTCTTTTAATTAAAGTAAAGTCTTAAGGTAGAATTATTTGGATGACTTCCACATGTCTAGATGCTTAGACCCATGTGGAAATACTTTTCTGGTGCTACAAACATCGACACTCCCTCTTAGAGAGGAATTTATTTGTCTAAGAGTCACATGGAACTGGTTCTCCCTCCTACCCTAACATAATGTCACACACATCATCGTTCTCTCTTCCGTCCCTCCAATCTTGTTGGTCAGTTTCTCCCTGAATACTGGAAATCATGGAATCGATGGCACTATATATCAATGCCAAAAAGTTTAGAAACTTCGTCAAAGGAATGTTCTCACTTAATGTGCTCCTAGGATCCTCTTTCTCCTGAGAATCCATCAATAAAATTTTGTAGCAACTCGATCTCTTGACATAACGTGAAGGGGATAACTACCTCTTCCCATTTTAAAGTTGACTCCCCACACTAGAAGATTGTGAAATATTCTCTTCCTCTGGATGCTCACCCTTCAGATCCTGTCTCTCCTCATCATCTTCCACTAACATCGATCCATAATCGAAGATCCCCTAGGATTCTCTTACAAAATTTCCCTGCAACATGTATAAACTACCCTCTCTCACACCAATTTTTATTCTTGTGTCAGGGATAACTCTCTCTGAACGTATGACTACTTTCCTTCTCTGAAAAGTCACGAAAAAACTCATGTCCTCTAAAAGTGAAACTAAGAGCAAGTTTCTTCTTTAGTTCTGGTACATACATCACATCTTGGGCCTCTAAAAAACCTCCTGAATAAATATGAGACATGATAGTTCCCTTCCCCTTCACTGCATACTTGGAATCATCACCAATATCCACATGGGTCCTTGAGTCCTTCATTATATTGTTTAATAACTCTCACACTTCTATCTCTTGTTGATTTTATTAATATAAAATATGGGTTCTCATCCTGGGGTAATGGTCCACCTGAGGAATAACACAATGAAAAAAATATTATATCCTATCACACCTCAAGATCAATCATTTGATCTTATTGGATGTTATTTTTCTTGTTGCCCCTTTTCTCCTTTCCTTGGACCCTACCCTTTCACACTTGGATGAAATTCATTCTCCACCCAATTCAATGAGATCTCACCGTCTCATTCTGTGTGTATTTCCTATGCACTAAGAAATAGCTAACTCCTGCAAATGAACACCTCTATTGTTGTTGTACGACCCTGTACCTGGAACTTGCACAAGATGTATGTGATTGTTCCTTATGAAATAAATGTATGTACGTACCCTAGGATATTGAAACCATTTTATGTGTGTGTTTGTTCCTTCTGCAACCTGCGTATGTACTCACCCTGGGATACTAAAACCTACGTATATATATGGATTTCATTACTGGAACCCACATATGTACACACCTATTGTTACAACAACCCAAATAAAACTCTAGAACTCTACTCCAATCTATTGTACCTTCCTTCTACTTCTCTACTTCCCATATCTATCCTTTCTCCAGATGTTTTTTCTACTTCCTACTTCTCCTTTAGATTGATCATATCTCTAGGTGAAATTACTTCTTCACCCTTGATGAGATCTCTTTGAGAAAAAATCCTTCTCTTCTCTCTCTATGAGTCATCGAATCTAATGGATCAATTACCCCTTAAGTTAATCTCTTGATGAAAGTCCTTTTCCACCCTTGCTGATATCATCTTGAGTCACAGTCCTTCGTGGATCAAGCACTCAATGAATTTCACTGCTGAAACTGCCTCTGTACAACCTGTATGATCTTGTACACACCTATTCTTATTGAAAACCATGTATGTATACAAATTTCCTTACTAGAACCTGTGTATGTGCATGACTACTACCATTGTAACCCACATACATTTTCCTACTCATACAAAACCAAGTTTTACCTCTGTACGATTGTTTCCCAGAAATATTTCCTTCGATTTTTTCCTGTTATTTTATAGATCTGTTAATATCTTGTACAAATATGCTACAAAAAATAATGGATCTATGCTTGGTCCTTAAAACACCCACCTCGACACTCCTCATCCAATAGATATATTATTGTAACCCTAGATATGAACTAGATCTATCTCCTGGTCACTCAAATATAAGAGATCAACCATTGTGAAACCTAATATTGGCTCCCTCTTAGAGTCCAAGGTTAGCTACCATGTTTATTTTCAACATTATTTGATACCATGTTGAAATCCTTACTATGACACCTAGGTATCTTTTTATCTAGTGTTTTCCTTACTGCAAATCAAGTTAGTAGCTCACAAAACAAAAATACAATGCTGGATTGTTCAACTCAAATAAAGATAGAAGAATAAATATTGGAAACCAAATCTTGCACACATAAACACCAATATTTTTAGGTAGATACCCTTGGAAAAACCCCGTAGGGAAAACTAGTACTGAGATGATTTGATTAGGATAAAATCAGGGCTCACATAAAATGGATAATGACCCATTGAGAGAAATATAATTGCAAACAAACTTGACAAAGTCTTCTCTACTATATGACCTATATATGCCATGATTTTTGAGGTGTATGCACCTTTCCTTAAGCAAACCCATGCATACGCATCTGTCTCCACTAAAACCTGTGTACACCACCTTAAGGACTATATGGAAAACTATGTATGGATAGACCCTTTCCTGTGGTTTTTCTCTACTGAAACCCACTTGTGACTACCTTTCTTCTCTCTTCTCCTTGACCTGATCTCTAGATGGAATTCCTTCTCCACCTATCCAATATCTCCTTGAATAATAGTCCTTGGTGATCTAATCCTTGATCAAAATTCCTTATTTTCTCTCTCAAGTGTAAGCAAAAGTCCTTCTATGCTTCTACACTCTCAAATGACTCCACACTAGAAAAAATATTTCTTTTCTATCTCTGTGTGAAAAGTGTGTTCTCCTTCACCCTTTCCTTTCTTTTATAATATTGAGTTATAACCTAACCCTAATCTCCAAAGTGTTTGATGGTTGAGATTACTTCTCACCTTACTTGAGATGGATGGCTAATATTAAATGCTAATTACTTTTAGCATTTCCCTAAATAAGTCAATTAATTAATAAAATAACTTTACTTTAAGTATTCCTTTAATTAAAGTAAAGCCTTAACGTAGTGTTGGAATACTAGGGGGGGGGTGACTTGGTATGAGCACTTTATACCACTTTTAAGAACAATATATATTATTTCACTTTAACAACAATGTTCAACAATACATCATCAATGTATCATCTATGAATGCATCCAATATATATATATATATATATATATATATATATACATATCATAAGCGTGTAAACATAAAAAACATCACATCAAGAACAAAATACACCGATATTTACTTGGAAATCCAAATGGGAGAAAACCATGGAATACTTTATTATATATATATATATATATATATATATATATATATATATATATATATATATAGATATATATATATCAAGAATTCATTCATAGGAAGCACCAAATTCCAAATTCTCTAGCTGCAAATGGATATAGGATCCAACCCCTTATTCTGAGGCTCCAACCTGAAGGAAGCTACAACTCCCTGAATTCTCTAGCTCCAATCAGAAGGAGGATACAACCCCCTAGGTTCTCTAGCTCCAACTGGAAGGTGGATACAACCACCTAGTTCGAAGGCTCCAACATGAAGGAATCTCCAACTCCCTGATTCTATGGATCCAATCGGAAGGAGAATACAACCCCCTTTCCTTGCCTCATCCAATATCCCTGAAATATAAATGCCAAATGTAAACAACTTGTCACTGTCACTAAATCAATTAACCTGCAGCTATCACTCTCACAACAAATCACTGTCAATTCTTTCAATGAATTTCTGTCACAACCTGTACCCTTGTTCTTCAAAGCTTCTCTATAGATCCACGACTAGTCTATACTACAACACGTGGATATTTGTGGCTTCCTTCACTTCAAATCATGGACGTCCACATCTATCTTCACTGCAGCTCGCAGACTACCACATCCTCACCTAGTTTCATTGTTATTGCACATCAACCTTTTTCACAACAACCTATCCAACCAATCATTGTCTCATCCATGAAACTAGATCCACTCTCATTCATGTGAAACTAATGCCAATATCACCAAGAGAATATCTCAAAACATATGATCAACAACACCAACACATGCCTCTACCAAGCATGTACCAATATCACCACATACCATCAACCATGTACCACAACTTGTACCACAACAAGTGAATCAACCATGTACCACAACAAGTGCATCAACCACGCACCAACACCTGTATGAAACCATGCATCAACCATGTACCTCAACACCATACCATGTACCAACCATGTAAAATGACAAGTGTCTCAACCATATACCTTATCATGCCATACACCATATTTCAATAGACCAAGATAAGAACCAACAATTTATCTCACCAAGTAGACCTCAACCAACATGTACCATGCATCCAATGATATGTCTCAAGTCATAAACCAAAGCTCACAAACATATGCCTCAATCATGCTCCTCAATATCACCAAGATGCAACCTCATAACACAATATACCAAGCCTCAAGTATGCACCATAACATGTAACCATACCATACACCAAGATAGCCAATGATGCTTCTAATCAATGTACCATAACATCACCAAGATGTACCATATCACATACTATCATTACCATGCATGTACTGTAATGTACCTGGCCATCCTAGGGTCGGGCATGATGGATTAGTGAGAGGGGGGGTGAATCAATAATAGAGAAATTCAATCCTTTTTAACCACAAAATGCAAGTGTTATATCAATGTAGCATTATCATCCAATAGCTGCAGAGTACATAAACAATGAACAAATGAACAATCATACACATACACAATACACCAGTATTTTTACGTGGAAACCCAAAGTGGGAGAAAACCACATAATTCTTTTTCTTATATGTCTTTAAGAATTACATTCATTGGAAGCACTAACTTCCTTTTTTTTTCCAGCTACAATTGGAAGGAGGCTCCAAACCCCTAGTTTCTCAGGCTGCAACCTGAGGGAAGATATAACTCCCCAATTCTCTGGCTACAACAAGAAGGAGGCTCCAACCCCCTATTTTCTTAGGCTACAACCTCAAGGAAGCTCCAACTCCCCAATTCTCTGGATACAACCAGAAGAAGGCTCCAACCCCCTATGTGCTCCGGCTATAACTGAAAGGTGGCTACAACCACCTATCCTTGCCCCGTCTGACCACCCTGAAATTTAAGTAGAATGATGGAACCACTGTCACACTATCACTGTGAGATATATTGTTGTAAACTTGTACGAATAAACTTGCACCAAACAACTTGTAACAACCTGTACCAATAACCTGTGGCAACATGTACCATACATCAACCTATACCTCAAACTGTACCATAAACAAGTGCATCAACCATGCACCAAACCTGTATAAATAACCTGTCCAAACAACCTATCACAACAACTTGTCTCATCAATATTATCAACCAAATCAGATCTACTCACCAAGATCAATCACCAAGAAAACTCTCAACCATATGCACAATATCACCAAGATGTGCATCAACCAAGCATATCACAACAACTCATAATCATCACCAAGATCAATATGTGCTTCTAATAATATACCAAGACAAGTATGTTAAATCATCCATAAACCATGTGTCAACAATACTACTAACAAGTGCCCAGTTATACACCTCATGTATGTGCAAACTCATCAACTAATTGTCTCAACCATGTACCCAACATGTACCTCAACCAAAATCCCTCAAGCATGAAACAATACTAAAATTTAGTAGATCTGCCTCAGATAAACTCTAAAGCAAGTCATAAATTCCCAAGAGGGCATCCAACATATTTACAAGGAAAACCCTCAACTTGATTCATAAATTCAACACTACACATATGAAAAACATACCCTTTTTCTTCTTGTAGCATTTTGTTGCCGCGATTTTTCTACCATGATTTTTTTGCTGCAGTTTTGCTGCTGCACTTTTCCTACCGCACTTTTCTTGTTGTGATTTTTCTGCCGCACTTTTCCCGCTGCACTTTTTCTTCCGCAATTTTCCTGCCACACTTTTCCTGCCGCACTTTTTCTGTTGCAATTTTTTTGCCACACTTTTTTTGTCGCAGTTTTCCTACCACACTTTTTCTGCCACACTTTTCTTGCCACACTTTTTCTTCCACACTTTTTCTCTATCAATAATACCTGCCCAAATAACCTTTCACAAAAATAGATATTCAATGATATTAAAGTGTGTTTTGAATGAGATACCCTTGCCTCTTATTTATACTTTTATGTAGCTTCCTCAAGGGGTTACCTTCTAACCATCTTAACCCACTTTCCTTATTTTAGGGTTAATCCACTTATAACCACTTGTCCACTTAACTTAACCACTTTCCATAATTATTAAGTTCTCCATTAACTTTATTATTTAAATAATTTGTTTTGCATCCTCTTTGAATTATAGTACACTCATCACTTCACTTTATTATTTAAATAATTTCTTCTTTGCAAACAGTTTGACTACTTTGACCTTTTGGGGCTTCTAGATGACTCATGAGGGTTCTCCAACTTCACATGGCCATAACTCTCTAACCATGAGTTATGTGACGTTCCAAAAACCACAAGAAATGAAATGACATGTACTATCCATCTAGAATAGACCTACATTCAAATATATTAAAAATCATACCATTATCCATCAAACAAACTTGGGTTCATTACCCAAACCTTTGTGCTACCGAACTTTCTTCAAGGTTTGACATCAATGACAACCAACCCAAATAATCAACAATATCCCCCTTTGGAATTGATGGAAACACTCTGATGCAATATTGAATTCATATCACTCATGCTCCCCCTGTGACCATCTCTCCCCCTAGAACCATGCCCCTGTGCTCTGGATCTGATAAATATCTCCACCTTTTTCATCAATGGAAAAGGTATCTTTCAATCCAGGGATGCTAACCCTAACTAAATTGTCCTTTGGGATACTCCCCCTGACTGAACTCTTCCTGAAACTGATCTCTCGACCTGAACTGTCCTCTTTATGGTGCTTCCTCATGTAAATCTAAGACATATAAGATAAGCATTCAAAATCATTCATTTTGGAGTAGAAATCACTCCGAGTCTCTGGCGAAGATACTCAAAGGCTTCCCTTGGAAGAGGTTTTGTAAATATGTCTTCCACTTGTTCTTTTGTTCCCACATATTCAAATCTGATGTTCTTCTCTATAACCTGTTCCCATAGAAAGTGATACTTTATTGGAATGTTCTTCGTCTTGGAGTGCATCACATGGTTTTTTGAGATATTGATGGTGTTTGTATTATCACAATAGATTGGAATGGGCTCATCATACTCAACCTGTATATCTGTCAGAGATTATTTCATCCATATAACCTATGTACAACATCCTACTGCTGCAATATACTTTGCTTCAGCTGTAGATAAATATATTGATGATTGTTTCTTTATTAACCAAGATACTAAACACTCACCCAAGTAGAACCCTGCTCCATTGGTGCTTCGTCGGTCATCAATGCAACCTGCCCAATATGCATATGCATAGGCAATAAGTGATATATCCTTTCATTTTGGATACCATAATCCAAACTCTTATGTTCCTTTGAGATATATGAAAATCCTCTTCACTGCTAAGACATTGATTCCTTTGGTGCTGCTTGAAATTGTGACACATGTCCAACTGCTTGCATTACATCTGGTCTCCATGTTGTCAGATATAGTAAACTACCAATCATTGACATGTATTACTCTGGTCTATAGACTTTGAATCATCATATTTTTTGAACCTGCAACTGGTTTTCATAGGAGTGCTAACCAGTTTTCAATATTCTATTCCGAACCTCTTTAGTCTTTCTCTGATATACTTAGTTTGAGAAATAAATTTCCTTGGTTGTTTTTTATGTATCTAAAGACCCATAAAGAAGGATAGTTCTCCGAGTAATGACATTTCAAATTCATTCTGCATATCCTTTGCAAATTTCTGGCTTAACCTGTCATCATTGCTTCCAAAAATAATATCATCAACATAAAATTCAATTAATAAAATACTATCTTGAGTTACCTTGATGTAGAGGTTGTTGTTTGCACTTCATTTTATGAACCCTGCCTACTGTAGATATTTATCCAGTCTAGAGTACCATGCTCTAGGATCATTTTTTAGACCATACAAGGCCTTCTTCAATTTGCACAAGTAATCTGCATTCTATGACAACTAAAATCCTTCTGGTTGTTTGATGTAGAATTCTTCTTCATCTTATGATTCTTCTTCATAAATTTGTTCCATTGATTCATTTTCTTCTTCCTTTAATTCTTGTCCACCTATTTCATCAATTGTTACATTGATTCTTTCCAAAAATTTGTTCAACCTCAGATTGTAGCACTTGTATGATTTCCTTGTACTTGAGTAACCAACAAGTACTCCTTTGTCCACACGAGAGTCAAACTTTCTCATTCTTCCATCTTCTCTTTTGATGTAGCATTTGCTTCCAAATATTCTAAAGTTCTTCACATTTGTTGGTCTTCCTTTCCATAGCTCGTAGGAATTTTTGTCATTGTTGTTTCTGAGCATTACTCTATTTTGAATGTGAACTAATGTATGCATTGCATGTGTCCAAAAAATATTTGTCAATTTTGAATCCATTAGCATTGTTCGAGCCATTTCCTGTGTAATTATCATCCATTATGATAATGTTCCTTTGTCTCTGAACCACTCTCTGAACTAATCTATGAATCCATCCTCTCGTCCATTGTCATATATCTTTCCAAACCTTCTAAGTGTTCTTATGAATCCATATATTTCCATACATTCCAAGACTCTACTGCACATTGTCCATAATGTTGACCCATTTATCATTGTACTATCATGAAGTATTCACTACTACAACTGATTTTAATTCTGCTAACTGACTGCTATGGATCTGTCTATTAAAAATATGCAATTTGCTCGAAGGATGGTTCTTTGGTTTGTCACAGCTATCGCATAGAATCCCCCTGTCTTATATTCATGTTACCTAGGAGTCTCTTAGCCATATGGATCAGAACAATTCCTTTTCTGATGTGTATTCATCATCATCTTCATTGGTAGATTCATCATCTCTCTAAGCTCTGACTTCTTTCTTTCTGTTCGTGGATTCATCTTTCACTACAATGCATGAAAGTGCAATCTCTTGAACCTGTTCCTTATTTACATGCCCTTCTTTTCTTTCAGTTGTTTTCCAAACCTTTCTGTATCTGACATATTTATTTTTCTCTGTAGAATTTTCTTCATCTCATTTTATTGCCAATATTGCAATCTCTAGGACCTGTTTTTTGTTCACCTGTTATTCATGTTTTCTTATCCATACTTTATTACATATGATATCAGTTTTCACTTTTATGGAAGTATCGATCATGATTCTACAATCACTAGCTATGTGTCCATAGTTATGACATTTGTAACATTCAATGTTACATGGGGCCACATAGGAATTTATTGCTTGAACATTTCTTTTATAATCCCTGAAATCTGCAACCTTATGTCCAAAGTTAGTACAATAAAAACAATGACCATAAAAGAAATTTGTATACCTGGGAGTGAATGATATTCTGTGTGGCGTAGTCCTTTTGAATTTTTTCCTTGACTGATCTGATCATGATTGAAGCTTCTTTGTGGCTTGAACATGGATGGTCTTCTTGAAGATGTATCTTCAATAGTTTTCTTAGATTCTGGTTGACCATGATTCCTTCCTTTGAGTACTTCAGCATAACTCTTTATGTTTTCTTCATTCTTCTTTTCTAGCAACCTAGAGTGCTTCTCTTCATTCTCTATAACTGATGTGGATTCTTTTGTCTCTTCAACGTTCTTGTTGAGATTAACGATTTTACTTCTCAATGTGACAACTTCTTCTTCAAGATTCTCAACCTCTTCTTCTTTCTTTATTATCTGAGACTTCATGACTTCTTATATTCTTTTCGCTTCTTCAAGTCCTTTCTCTTCTTGACCAAACTCTACCTTAAGCTGGTTTAGATCGTCAGTTATTTCCTTAAGATGATATGCCAATATATTATCTCTCATTTCTTCTGCTTCCATCTGTGCTTCTATGTTGGCTTCCAAATACTTCTTTTGATATTCAATCTTTTCTTCGATATTTCTGGCTTCTTCTAGCTAAGTTCTTAAGTTCTCGATGACCTGCTAGGATTCTTAAAAAATGTGAACACTTTCCTTTTGTTTCATCAATTCTTTCTTGAGTGAATTGTTTTCTTCTCTTAGTTAATCTAAAGCACTAATGAATTCTGCTTCATAATTGTCTTCCTTTTCAATTATTTTTTCTATCTCATTTCCTTCATGGCATTCTAAATCCATTGTTATTTTGTTATTCTTATTCAATTACTTCTTGGTTGTAGTGTTTTCCCTTTTTGAACTATCATATCCTGTAACAACTGATAGACAAATATAATGTCCCTATGCCTATAAAAATACTTTCATCCTTTTGCTCCACATCTCATACTTAAAACCATTCTGACCATTAAACATTGGTACTCCATTCTTAGAATAATCCATGATCTCCTTCCAATGGTTAAACTGTTTCCTGAAGGAACCGGATCTGAAACCAATTTTTGGATTACTGAGAGGGGGAGTGAATCACTAATAGATAAATTAAATCCCTTTTAACCACAAAATCCAAGTTTTATATCAATGTAGCATTATCATCCAATAGTTGCAGAGTAAATAAACAATGAACAAATGAGAAATCATACACATACAAAGTACACCCATGTTTTTACGTGGAAACCCAAAGTGAGAGAAAACCACTGAATGATTTTTCTTATATGTCTTTAAGAATTACATTCAGTGGAAGCATCAACTTCCTTTGTTTTCCAGTTGCAACTGGAAGGAGGCTCCAACCCCCTAGTTTCTCAGGCTACAACCTGAGGGAAGCTCCAACTCCCCAATTCTCTGGCTACAACCAGAAGGAGGCTCCAACCCCCTAGTTTCTCAGGCTCCAACCTAAAGGAAGCTCCAACTCCCCAATTCTTTGGCTACTACCAGAAGGAAGCTCCAACCTCCTCTGTTCTCCGACTACAACCAAAAGTTGGATACAACCACCTATCCTTTCCCTATTCGACTGCCCTGAAATATAAGTAGAATGATGGAACCACTGTCACACTATCACTATGAGATATATTGATGTAAACCTGTACGAATCAACCTGCACCAAACAACCTATAAAAACCTTTACCAATAAATTGTGGAAACATGTAACATACATCAACCTGTACCATAAACAAGTGCATCAACCATGCACCAAACCTTTACAAATAACCTGTCACAATAACCTGTCCAAACAACTTATCACAACAACCTGTCTCATCAATCTTATCAACCAAATCGGATCTACTCACCAAGATCAATCACCAATACAACTCTCAACCATATGCACAATATCACCAAGATGTGCATAAACCAAGCATATCACAACAACTCATAATCATCACCAATATCAATACGTTCTTCTAATAATATACCAGGACAAGTATGCTAAATCATCCATAAACCATGTGTCAACAATACTACTAACAAGTGCCTAGCTATAAACCTCATGTATGTTCCAACTCATCAACTACTTGTATCAACCATGTACCCAACATGTACCTCAACCAGAATCCCTCAAACATGAAACAATACTAAACTTTAGTAGATTTTCCTCAGATCAACTCTACAACAAGTCATAAACTCCCAAGAGGGAATACAACATATTTACAAGGAAAACCCTCAACTTGATTCATAAATTCAACGCTACACATATGAAAACCATACCCTTTTTCTTCTTGTAGTGTTTTG
This sequence comes from Picea engelmannii, assembly GCA_009831015.1. Lineage (NCBI taxonomy): Eukaryota > Viridiplantae > Streptophyta > Pinopsida > Pinales > Pinaceae > Picea > Picea engelmannii. The sequence goes on from ML783177.1 coordinate 303,981, forward strand.
TTGTCGCAGTTTTGCTGCCGCGGATCCACTACCGCAATTTTTCTGCTGCGGTTTTTCTGCCGCACTTTTCCTATCTCACTTTTCCTGCTGCGATTTTTTTGTTGCACTTTTTCTTTCGTAGTTTTCCTGCCACACTTTTTCTGCTGCAATTTTTCTGCCGCACTTTTTCTTCTGCACTTTTCTTGCTGCACTTTTCCTGTTGCACTTTTCCTGTTGCACTTTTCCTGCTGCACTTTTTCTGCCACACTTTTCCTGCTGCACTTTTTCTTCTGCACTTTTTCTGCCGCACTTTTTCTGCCGCACTTTTCTTGCCGCACTTTTCTTTCCGCACTTTTTCTTCCACACTTTTTATCTATCAATAATACCTACCCAAATAGCATTTCACAAAAATAGATATTCAATGTTATTCAAGTGTGTTTTGAATGAGAGACCCTTTCCTCTTATTTATACTTTTATGTAGCTTCCTCAAGGGGTTACCTTCTAACCATCTTAACCCACTTTCCTTATTTTAGGGTTAACCCACTTATAAACAATTGTCCACTTAACTTAACCACTTTCCATAATTAGTAAGTTCTCCATTAAGTTTATTATTTAAATAATTTCTTTTGCATCCTATTTGACTTATAGTACACTCATCACTTCACTTTATTATTTAAATAATTTCTTCTTTGCAAACACTTTGACTACTTTGACCTTTTGGGGCTTCTAGATGATTCATTAGAGTTCTCCAACTTCACATGGCCATAACTCTCTAACCGTGAGGAGTTATCTGATGTTCCAAATACCACCAGAAATGGCATAACATGTATTATCCATATAGAATAGTCTTACCTTCAAATATATTAAAACGCATACTATTATACATCAAACAAACTTGTGTCCATTACCAAAAACTTTGTGCTACTGGAATTTGCTACCAAAATTTCTTCAAGGGTTGACATCAATGAAAACCAACCCAAATAATCAACAGGGCATGCTACCAAAAATTCTCTCTACTCTGTTCAAACTATGATATATATATATAATGAAAATGTAACAGATATAGACATTCTTCTCATACACAGATTCATGCGAAAGTGACAATAAACACAACATTTAAACATAGCATGTAAAATTAACATAGAATTGGTACTTTTTTTTTTATGAGAAGACCACCAACTACATGCATACCTTCCACGAACCTCCCAGCCTTATACCACGCTACTCCAAGCTATTAGCAGTGGTTCAACCCCGAGCTGGGACTAACTCCACACAGGGTATAGGAAATCCTAGGCTAGGCCGAGACTACGAAAAGTTGCACAATGAAACATGAAAGATTCCCTCCAAGGATCCTACTTATTCCCACCGCTCATAGACTCTCATTCCCCACATGCCTGTCCCACCCTGAGAATATACACCTTCATTGTTCCACAGTCCATTGGCTTCTCCACTTCCCTTCTAGGGCTTTAGCAATAGGTTGGATCATAAATTATTAGAGCTCTATAGTTGTTGTTGGACTCCCTCCAGGAGAAATCACTTTCCCAACAATCTCTCTCACTTGGAGAGAGTTTCTCACAGGCCTAACAACCTGCTTCTTCCACCCACGGGCCTGAAAAACCCACCTCTTCAAACCACAGGCCTGACAACCTGCTTCTTTTTTTCTAGCTCTTAAGTCCAACATGTAACCACAGTAGAAAAATCAGATAAGGGTACAGGCTCAAAAAAATATGAGTGCATGCAAGTTACAGAGGTTCACGATGGTAGAGGTTTCAACAATGATGGAAGTTGGATGACTGTGTGCCTGCTCAGTGCGTGATTGAATGGGTTCGAAGGATAGCCAGAACCATGAGTGATCTCGTGAGGAAAGATGGAAAGAATGGTGAGTGAACCCCCACAATGACCAATTTTCCCCCATAAAATTGCATGTGTTCTGGATGACACATGGCTCTCCAGGATCTCATTCCTTTCCACTTGGACTTTGTTCCTCTCCCTAAAGGAACTTAGAATAATAGTGTTTATTTCCCAATCCTTAGTATTTTAGGAAATACATTATAATATTCCCTTGGGTTAAGCCCTCAATATTAGCCCCTTTTTCCTATCCTCTCATCCCCATTCCCTTTCCCTTCCTAGTGGAGATTAGCCCCCCATAAATCTTCATTCATGTTCATTCTACATGCATATATGTATTTTTATTAATGATCTGCATAATTACAGATACAAAATCAGGCTTACTGGCCTTAACATCTAGGCTCTCCGGCCTAATAAACACATAATCCTTCTAGCTTATAAACACTTGGCTCACCAACCTATAAACGTAATTACAATTTAGGAGGGGTTCGTCCTTGGGGTATTAAAATCCCCTCCCCTTATTTATGCATTGTCCTCAGTGCATCTTACTTACATAACATCAACAATATTTCCAAAATCTTCAAAAATATTTGGGTATTATACCTGTATAGAATCTTCATGCTCCCAAGTTGCGTCCTCAGGACTGTACCAGGTCCATTGGACCATTTCAAGACATATGGCTCGATTCCAGAGATGTTTGATTTTCCAGTCCAAAATGCGTACCATATGCACTTGAAAAGTGATTTCTTGCTCCACTTGAGTCACATTCCAATCAATAACATGATTAGCATTAGGTATATATTTCTTAAGAAATGATACATGAAATACATTATGTTAGACATAGATGTAGGAAATGAAATCATATAAGCTATTGGTCCAATCCTCTCTAGGATTTCAAATGTCCCACAATATCTGGCTACCAACTTGGAACAATTCCCTAACTTCAGAGAACTTTTGTTGGCCTTCACATTCACGAAAACATGATCACCCACTTTAAATTCCCTATGAGTTTTTCCCTTATCAGCATAGCTTTTCTTCCTGTCTTGGTAAGCCTTTAAACTATTTTTTATCTTCAAAATTTTCTCTTCCATTTCCCTGAGAAACTCTGGCCCAACTACTGCTCTATGTGCTCGGTTGTCCCAACTTACTGGTGTGTTGCACTTTCTTCCATAAAGTGCCTCAAATGGGTTCATCTTTAGTGATGCTTGGTACCCATTGTTGTAGGCAAATTCTACCAAGTGTAGATAATATTCCCATTTATATGGTTTTTCCATCACATGCATCCTTAGCATATCCTCTATCACTTGGTTCACCCTTTTTGTTTTCCCATCAGACTCTGGATGATAATTTGTGTTGAAGTTCCAATTTTTTCCAAGCCCTTTGAATAATCCCTTCCAAAACTTTGAGGTAAAATTTGGGTCTTTGTCAGACACAATCGTCTTGGGTATGTCATGCAAGCATGCTACTTCCCTCATATAGATATCATCAACATTGGTTGCCTTGTGATTAACCTTCATAGGAATGAAATGGGAAGCTTTAGTAAGCTTGTCCACCACCACAATGATAGCATCATGTTGCTTGCTTGTTTTGGGAAATTTGGTGATGAAATCCATTTTCACCAATTCCCACTTCCACTCAGGAATGGGAAATGGTTGCAACAACCCATCAAGGTGTCTATGCTCAACCTTGAACTTTTGACACTCTTGACATTTATCATTGTACTCAACAATCTCCTTTTTCATGCCTAGCCAATAATATTGGCTCTTGATTGTTGCAACTATTTTATGATATCCTGGGTGTCCAACATAAGGTACATTATGCATCTCTTTTAAAATCGTACTCCTTAATTCATGAGAATTGGGTACATAAATTTTGTTCCTGTAAAAGATAATTCCATCAATTCCCACTTCATAATCTTCAACTTTCTATTGCATTTTACCTTGTTGTAATTTTGTTACCAATTCCATGTACTACAAATCTACCTTTGCAACCTCATAAATTCTGGCTTTAAGATTAGTATGATACATGATAATGGATGTAGCATGCAGTTCATGCACTCTCCTTCTAAGTGACTCAACCACTTTTTTCACTTTTCCTTTGACGTGCTTGATATCAAAGTCATACTCACAGAGGAATTCCAACCATATTCTTTGTCTAGCATTCAAAGTTGGCTGATCAAACAAGTATTTTAGACCATTATGGTATGTACTCAGCTCAAACCTCTTTCCCATGAGGTAGTTTATCCACTTATTCAAGGCATGCACTATGGTTTCCAACTCCAAATCATGAGTGGCATAGATCATTTCATACTCTTTCAGTTTTCTTGATTCAAAACATATCACAAACCCATTCTGACTGAGGACTCCACCAAGTTCTTCTTTGCACGCATATGTGAAAACCATGAAATATTCATTCGGATCAGCAATCCTCAGAATTTGAGCACTGGTTAACAACTGCTTCAATTGTTGGAAGATATTTTCACACTCTCTTTTCCATTGAAAATTCACCCCCTTCCTTTGTAAGGAAGTGATTGGGTGAGAAATTCTCGAAAGCCCTGCAATGAATCTTTTGTAGTATCCATCTAGACCCATGAAGGATCTGACTTTGGTCACATTCTTAGTTTTTTTACACCCTTTAATGGCCTCAATCTTTTCAGGGTCCAATGTTATTCCTTATTTGGATATGATATGCCCCAAATAGTGAATTCGGTTTTGATAAAATGAGCACCTGCTCAATTTGGCATACAATTGGTTCTCTCTTAGCACTTGTAACACCATCCTAAAATGATTCCCATTTTCTTATTCAGACTTGGAATATACAAGGATGTCATCCAAAAAGACAATGACAAACTTTTCTAAATATTCCCTGAAAACACCATTCATTAAGAACATGAAAACAAATGGTGCATTTGATAACCCAAATGGCACCACTATGAATTTGTAATGACCATACCTTTTCATGAAGGTGTTATTGTTGATGTCTTCATCTTTGATCCTGACTTGATGATATCCTGACCTGAGATCAATCTTTGAGAATATCCTTGCATCCTTTAACTGATCAAAGAGATCATTGATCCTTGGCAAAGGATACTTATTCTTTATAGTCACTTTGTTCAATTGTTTGAAATCGATGCACAATCTCAATGACCCATATTTATTCTTCACAAATAAGATCGGGGAACCCCAAGGTGACACACTTGGGCATATATACCCCTTCTTCAGAAGATCTTTGAGCTACATTTGAAACTCCTTCAACTCTGGTGTACTCATTTTGTAGGGAGTCTTTGATACTAGAGCTGCTCCAGGCATCAAATTTATAGAGAAATCAATATCTCTCTTTGGGGGTAGTCCTAGTATCTCCTTGAACACATCCTCAAAATATTTCAAGACTGAGTGATTCTCCAGATTTGGCACCTTATCCTTAGGTGCTTCCTCCATATGAGATGCAAATAATTGGCAGCCCTTCCTGTAACACTTCTTCAACTGCATTGTTGAGATCTCTCAGACAGTAACTGCCCTCAGAATTTCTTGGACTGTTCTTGGGTTCCCTTCCCCATCCATGCAAGTAAATGCCTTGTTATGACAGTATAAGATAGCAAGGTTTTGGTCCAACCAATCCATACCAATTAAACAATCATATGAACCCAATTGCAGGATGCTCAAATCTTCCTTGGTACTTATCTCATTCATGTCCACTGGACATGATTTAACCAACTCAACAACTTTTCTCTTGGATCCTGTAGCCAGTTGTACCAACCAAGATTTCTCATGCTTGCTTCTTGGAAAAAAAAATCTTTCCACTACCTTAGGATCTATATAGATATGACTAACTCCTAAATCTATTAAAATAGTAAAGGCATGGTTATTGATAATACCTTCAACTTCAATCATGTGTGATTGAAACTCAACTTGCTTGTTGTCCGGGGATGCATAGATCCTATGTACACTTCTACCCATGTCCTCCATTGTTTCTTCTTGTTGTACATTGTGGACAACTCTCACTTTTTCACTTTTGTGAGAAAAATCTATATACTTATAGTCTCCTTTACAGCCCCAAAATTGAATGGGTGTCTACCTTGGCCTTTTCCCTCCCACCTCAGCCATTTTGTGCTCTCTAAAATATGGTTTTCCTTGAGGATTGTTTTTGAAAAAGGTTGTCTTGTTCCCCTTCTTCCTCTGTTCCCTCTTAAACTTTTTCTTGTCCTCCCAAGCCTTCTAGAAAGTATACTTTCCTTTATGTTGATCATATAAACACTTTTCTCTCCTTATGGTTTCCTCCAAGGTCTTGGGATAATCATATTGGATTTTATCATTGGTGAAAGATGGTAGTCCACTCAGGTACCTCTGAATATTCACTATCTCATCCTTGATGAAGGAGATATACTTCAACAGTTCTAAAAATATCCTTTCATATTCATCAATAGTCATGCTTCCTAGCTTGAGTTCAAAGAACTCTTTCATCCTTTTGTCATAATACCTCTCGGTCAGGTATTTCTTCTCAAAATGTTTCTTGAATTCCTTTCAAGTCACATTTTTCTCTCTGAGGTGTTTCACTTGCATAAGTTGATCCCACCACATGGATTCCTTTCCTTTAAGATGGTAGATAGCAATCCTTCCTTCTGCATGAGTAGAATAGTTATGTAATTGGAAATATTTCCTCATGCATAGAATCCATGTCTCAACATATTCATTTCTCCTTTCAACTCATCCATGCCATACCTCCTATTCTTCCTGACAGGGTATGAACTTGATATTTTGTGTTCTCTTCTATGGGAATGCTTTTGGGAGTGATGATGATGTTTGCTACCACTCCTTGATCTTCCTTTTCCCTCAGGGGTCTTGTGACTTCCTGATTTGCTGGAGCCACTCTCCTTATCCAACATCTTTTAAATTTTGTCCAAGATTTTCATTAACTTCATATTGAAGTCTTCTTGTTGTTCCTTGGCCTTCATAATCCTCTCATTATCAGCCTTGTGGCTCTTGACATTTGTCTACAATTTTTTGAGGGTCTTAGCCATATTTCAACCCTCTAATTTCATCCTATAGACAATAGACTACCTGTGTATCATCCATCACTATGCACTCTATGTTGATTATGATATGATAGCTATTAATTCTTCAAAAATGTGCAACCAACATAACTTTGTCAAGCTAATTGTTCTCAATAATTTCATGAAAATATGAACCATTCTAATTCATTAATATATATCAGACTTTTTTTCTGTTGATTTCCTGAGAAATTGACTGTTCAAATCCAATTTTTGGGTGAACAATTATCTTCTACTATTCAATACCTTTCCAATTTCTATTTCCATGCTCAATTTTGAGTTTTGAATAGGAAGTTATGGATACTTGAACAATTTGTCTTTTCAGTGATGAAATCCTGCACATGGATTCTTCCAACTCAGAGTCGAATTGGCTCTTGGATCCTTGTTGGATCTATTCTTTAGGTTTACAAGCCTTCCTTACTTATTTAGGGGTAGTTCTGTACAATTACAAATTTCACAGGCTCCTTCTATAATCCCTTTCATGTTCTTAAAAAAAAAATTTGGGCCCTAACCCCTTTTTTTTCGGCCCCAAATTCATGTGACCAAGGGCTCTAATCGAGCGCTAACAGTTAGGAACTTATTTGGAGCCTTGGGACTTCAGGGATATGAAGCTTTGGAGGTTTCCCCTTCTTCAAATCACAAAAACCCCGGACCGCTGAATTGGCAAACTCACAAAGAACGATGGAGATTAACTACATCACTAAAAATATCTCGAAGTGATGATCCACCAGAGATTATCTCTCTTTCCTCCATGTGTCATCTCTCGATAATCGCTCGATATTAACTCCATCCCTATGGGAGTTCTCGACTCAAGCAACCTGCAACTCAAATCCTATAGAGTACTTCTTCTCCGGACATTTGGATATGGCGCCACGTGTCCTCTATGATCAACGATTGAGATGGAATCCATCCTTCAGGCCTCCAGAATTCCTCGACCTAAACTGTTTATGCCTTGAATCCTTCGGACCATGGGATCTACTGTCTCATGTCCTCTCTCAAAGGATGGTGCAAATTTACTTCAGTCTTTAGAGATTTGGGGGGTTTCTCTTTCCTCTCAGCTCATTCCTTTTGAACGTCGAATTGGAGAACTCCATGGGTCCACTAAGTACTTCACACCTGATTGCTACATGTCATATTCCAAGAAGAGGACACATGGCCCAATCCGTGGGGTGACATGTGTCAAGTTCTAACTGGAAAATAAGCCTCTTAAAATCATAAAACAAAATTACATGTGGCAGGCATCTTGTGTGTCTACATCACCCTAGGTGAATTCACCAGGCCATGTCACTTCAATTCTTCGGGACTTTAGGACTCTGGGACTTTGGAGTTCTGGAAGTTCTTCCAACAGTTTTCCCCTGAACGCAAAACTCTCGAACTTCTTACCCTCCTGGGGTCCACGTAGTACAACTGTCATCAATCAAGGTGGTGACCCTTGGCCCCATCATTGAGTGACACATGTTAGGTCTCAATCGCTACTAAGGGCCTGTCAAAAGTACAAAAACAAGTGATACATGGCAGACTTAGGGTAGGTCCATGTCACCCTAGGTGACATCATCATGCCATGTCACTTTTGGCACTTCGAGACTTCGGGAATTTCTTCCCAATAGTCACTTTTTAAAACTACCGAACTATCAAACACTTCCATGCCATCCCTGGTGATGTCATCATGTCACATCACTTCGACGAACCGAGACTTCAGGGATTTCTTCTCATCAACACTTTTTCAAAACTGTCGAATTACTGACTGTCAAATAGGTCCATGTCATCTCTGACACTTCAAGACTTCGACGATTTATTCACCATGCAATATCCAATGGATTTCCCCAATCCCCGAACTGCTGAGCCACTTGGGAAATCCAACAATTCTCCTCCTCCCTAATGATTTATGGTTGAGAGTCATTCTGGGACTTCGGAGCTTCATGCTTCGACTCCTTTCTCAAAAAAACCTTAAAAACTCATCGAACACACGAAGTCCGAAGGACTTTGACGGTTAACTGTTGTGCATATTCTCCATATCTGATGATTGTGAGGGATCTATCTTCTTCCGAGTAGATCCAATGACCCAAATTTACACTATGTGGCCCAATACCATGTCTATCGTGGTTTATACAACTGCTATACCTCCTGAGCTTATGAGAACAGCCAAGGTGTTTCCTCAGTGCCCTCTTGGCACTATGTACATTAATTCCTTATGGAATGTTTTATTCCAAATTCCATATTTGTGGCCCATCCAGGTTCAGTGTTGAAACCATGGGCTCTGATACCATATTGTAACATATCAAAAATTCTTCTCATACAAAGATTCATGCGGAAGTGACAGTAAACACATACATGCAATAAACACAGGGAATTATGATAAACTTCAGACATGTACCTAAACACAACATTTAAAGATAGCATGTAAAATTAACATAGAATTGGTACTTATCTTTTTATGAGAAGACCACCAACTATGTGTAGACCCTCCACGAACCTCCCAGCCTTAGAACACACTTCTCCAAGCTATCAGTAGTGGGTCACCCCTGATATGGGACTAAAATCCACCCAGGGTGAACAAAATCCTAGGCTAGGATGAGAGTACGGAAAGATGCACAACGCAATAGGAAGGATTCCCTCCAAGGAACCTACTTACACCCACCACTCACAGACTCTCATTCCCCACATGCATGTCCCACCCAGGGAATATACACCTTCATTTTTCCACAACCCATCGACTGTTGCGCTTCCCTTACAGGACTTCAACAACATGTTGGATCAAGAATTCTCAGAGCTCTATAGTTGTTGTTGGATTACCTCCAGGATAAATCACTTCCCTAACAATATCTCTCACCTGGAGAGAGTTTCTCACCGGTCTGAAAACCTACTTATTCCACCCACATGCCTAAAAACCCACCTCTCCAAGATATATGCCTGACAACCTTGTTCTTTTTTCCAACTCTTAAGTCCAACGGGTAACCAAAGTAGCAAAATCGGGTAAGGCAGGGTACAGGCTCATCAAAATACCAATGTGTGTAAGTTACAAGGGTTCACGATGGAAGAGGGTTCAACAATGGAAGAAATTGGATAACTGCGTGCTTTCTTAGTGCGTGAGTGAATGGGTGCAAAGGATGGCTAGAATTGTGAGTGATCTCATGAGGAAAGATGGAAATAATGGTGAGTGAACCCCCACAATGATAGATTTTCCCCCATAAAACTGCATGCATCCTGGATGACACATGGCTCTCCAAGAGCTCGTTCCTCTCCACTTAGAATGCATTCTTATCCCCAAAGGAACTTAGGATAACATGGTTTATTTCCCAATCCTTATTTTTTTAGGAAATACATTATAATATTCCCTTGGGTTAAGCCCTCAAGCTTATCCCCTTTTTCCTAGCCTCTCAACCCCCTTCCTTTTCCCTTCCTAGTGGATTTTATTCCCCTATAACTCTTTCTTCATGGTCGGTCTACACACAACGATATATTTTTATTAATGATATTCATAATTACATATACAAAATCAGGCTCACTAGCCTTAACATCTAGGCTCTCCAGCCTAATAAACACATAAGCTTTCCATCTTATAAACACTTGGATCACCAACCTATAAACATAACACAATAGGGGCTCGACCTTGGGGTATTACATGTACCATAACACCATAACCATAACCCTTAAGACTTACCTTTGATCCTGTAGCTAACTTGTTGTACTATAAACTAACCTATAATGCTTCCATGGTCCTCAACAACCTGGTACCAACATCCCTTCACAACCTTTCACAAGTCCTTTTAAATATAGATGAATTTCTCTTCTATATCCCATGTACATCCGTTCTCTTCTGACTTACAACCCACAGATACCTCAGAAACTAGGGTTACTCAAGCTTGTTGCAACTCCGAGACTTCAACCTTCGACCTTCCTTCGTAACCTCAAAAAAATGTCATCACAAACTTGCCAAAATATCACAATATTAAACCATAACAAGCACTAGATAGATATTCAATTGTAGGTGTGTTTAATTATGAGAGACTCCTTGAGGTGTTTATATAATAATGTTGGGTAACCTCTTTCCTTATTTTAGGGGTTTCTTGTTACAACCACGTTACCATTTCACCAAGACATGTAACCAACTAGGGGATTGTTTTCCACTCTTCGGGGATTTCAACTTTACAAGGCCATATCTTCCTAACCATAAGGACTGTTGAGTTATGAAAAGGTACAGATATTCTCCTCATTTCCATGATTTATGACATCATCTTGACTGACTTTTTTGTTACTTAGGAATAAAATAGGATAGGAAATGACTAAAATGTCTTCTAGAACTATCATTGAGTTGAAGTTAATAAATTCTAAAATATGGCTGGAATTGTTTGATTTTGTTACAAGAATGGGTAAATCTTGGTAAACTCACGATAGCATAAGAGATTTCGAAGATGCACAAGCTATTGGAGGCTAAAGATATGGAGCGTGAAGCAGTTTCAAGAGATATTAGTTCTCTATTTTGTAAACTTCAAAAATAGTAATAGCGATCCTGAGGATCTCTCGATCCTCGGGATAGCTTTATTTACCCATATTTTGTAATATATAAAGAGTAGTGAATCTTGGAAAGGATAATAGAATAATTGTATCCAAGCACTCAAAATTTAGAATTGCACTGTGCAAACAAGTTCTATAAATGTTGTTTCAGTTATGGAGTTAATAAAGGTTTTGAACGTTTCCATCATTTTCGTATACTGAGTTTCTAGTAGCAGTACTTCTGAGGAACGAGGGCCCAGTCTGAAGGAGTTACTGTCTTAATCTATATTTTATTAGTTTGATTTTTGTTTCGAACTTTAAATCCTCTTTATCATCATTAAAGATAATTCATAAGCATGCCAATGTTTTGATACCATTTGCTTGTAGAAGATAGATGTTTTCCTTTGAAAGTTGTCGATTGCTATTCCAGATTCCATTTGTTGTAGTTTACTTCTTGACAGTTCCTCTCATTTTCACATACGTTGTTCCTTTCAATTAAATTAGCAATTGTTGTTCCTTTCCGTTAAATTAGCATTTGTTGTTCCATTCACTTAATTAGTGTTTGTTGTTCCTGTTGGTTGTGGAGCTTGATTATCTTCCTGATTCAGAGGTCTTTTACTTTCAACCGTGTTTATACCCCATGAAGTATTTACACCCCAGAAGTATGTACACTCTTCCACATGAGGGAGTGCAGGGGGGGTACCCCCTCTACGGAGTCCGGGGGGGCTATCCCCCCGGTTGGGGGGTCTGGGGGCAAGCAGTCCCCAAGCGTCCCCCGAAGGAAAAATTGCCTTGTAAATGTATATTGTAATTTCATTGTAAATCTAGACCGTTCATTATAAGGTCGCAGATCTAACGATAGAGATTATGTTAGGGTTTTTTTCCCTAGAAGGCAACCCTCTTTTTTGAGGGAAATGTATTGCGGCTATGGTTGATGGTGAATATTGTATTATGAGATAAGAGACTGTGAGAGAAAGAAGAGGAAGTTACAGTGCGTTTGTTGTAGGTTGTATCCCTTCATATGCTGGATAATAATAAAGGAAGGACCTGGCAATTTCTCTGGTGGATGTAGCCCACACTGGGTGAACCACGTAAATCTGTGTTTCTATTGTATTGTGTATCTTCTATGTTTTGTTTCCGCATTTGTTTTATTTTATTTCTCCACGGTCCTATTTTTCTAACAACTGGTATTAGAGCGAAAGGTAACTCACAGGAAAAGAGGGTTCCTGGTTCAAGTGGGAGTAATGTTGGAAGATAGAAAGTTTAGGGTCGAGAAATTTAATGGCCAAAACTACCAGTTATGGAAGATGTAGATGGAAGACTATTTATATCAGAAGGATCTATTCCTACCATTGGGTGGAATAGCAAAGAAGTCGACGGATACAAAGGACGAAGAATGGGAGATTCTTGACAGAAAGGCTCTAGGAATGATACGACTAAGCCTGGTAGCGTCGGTGGCTTTCAATATTTCCAAATAAAATACAACGAAGGGTTTGATGGACGCATTGGCCAAATTGTATGAAAAACCCTCGGTGTCCAATAAGGTATTTCTAATGAAGAGATTATTTAATATGAAGATGTCAGAGGGTGGATCTATTGCAGATCATTTAAATGATTTTAATACGGTTACTAATCAACTAAGTTCTGTAAAAGTGGACTTTGATGATGAGGTCAGGGCTCTTCTAATCTTGTGCTCATTGCCAGAAAGCTAGAGCAACTTAGTCATGGATGTAAGTAACTCTGTCTCTGGTTAAAATACTTTAAAATTTGATGTTGTTGTTGGTGTTATCCCTAGTGAGGAAATGTGACGGAAAAGAACAAGTGAGACATCAAGAAATGCATTGAACATGGAGAAAAGGGGAAGACAAAAGGATATAGGAAAGGGTTTCAGGAACCGTGGGAATTCTAGGAAGGGCAGATCCAAATCCAGACTTGGAAAGATAGAGTGTTGGAATTGTGGGAAGAAAGGACATCTGAAGAAAGATTGTAGATCTCCAAAGAAGCAAAGAGATGGACAGTAGGAGAGAAATCAGAAAGCAAATGTAACAGGTGATGTGTTACAAGATGATTTGATTCTTTCTGTAGATAATATTTCTGAGTCTTGGGTAGTAGATTCAGGGGCTTCATTTCATGCCACGCCCCATAGGAAACATTTTCTAGATTATGTTCAAGGTGATTTTGGATAGGTTCATTTGGGTGACGATGCACCATGCAAAATTGTTGGAATGGGAAAGGTAAAAATAAAGCAACACAATGGAAACCAATGGTTGTTGAAAGAGGTAAGACATGTTACAGATTTAAGGAAAAATCTAATTTCAACAGGGAAGTTGGCAAGTGAAGGTTGTATATCGATATTTATAGATAAGATGTGGAAGTTCATCAAATGATCATTGGTGATAGAGAAAGGAGAGAAGGTAGGTACATTGTATTTATGTACTGGTAATACTGACTCTTCTATCTCTTTAGCTTCTACAGGAGTGGATACAACACTGTGGCATCATAGGCTTGGACACATGAGTAAGAAGGGGATGCAGATACTCCACAAAAGAAATTTGTTGCCAGATCTTAAACAAATTGATTTGGACTTTTGTGAGCATTGTGTTTATGGAAAACATAAGAGAGTCAGATTTCTCAGTGTTGGAAAAGAAAAGAAGAGTGAAAGGTTAGAGCTTGTGCATATAGATGTATGGGGACCAGCTCAGGTATCATCTCTTGGTGGCTCTCATTATTATATTACTTTTATTGATGATGCAACTAGAAAAACTTGGGTTTATTGCATTCA
>ML783177.1:319148-337329 GCA_009831015.1 Picea engelmannii
ACTATTTTAAGTCTTGTGGCAGTAGAATATTTGCATCTTGAATAGTTAGATGTAAAAACAACTTTTCTCCATGGGGATTTGGAGGAAGAGATTTATATGCAGCAGCCATAGGGGTATGAGGTCAAAGGGAAGGAGAATTTGGTGTGTAGGTTGAAGAAGAGCTTATATGGACTAAAGAAAGATCCAAGTCAGTGGTATTTGAAGATTGACAGGTTTATGACAGAACAAGGTTATAGTAGATGTCATTCTGATCACTGTGTTGATTTTAAAAAGCTAGAAAATGGAAGCTTTATTATCTTGCTATTGTATGTAGATGACATGATTTTTGCAGGGTCTAATATGCAGGATATAAATGTGCTCAAGAAGAAATTATCCAATTCATTTGCAATGAAGGATTTGGGTGTTTCAAAGAAAATCCTTGGTATGAGAATAACAAGAGACAGGAAAAATCGCAAACTGACATTGTCTCAGGGTGAGTACATAGAGAAGGAGTTGGAGAGGTTTAGAATGCAAAATGAAAAGCCAGTTAGTACACCTTTGGTTAGCCATTTCAAATCAACTAAGGAACTGTGTCCCAAGACACGGGAGGAGATAGAATACATGTCTAAGGTCCCATATTCATCAACAGTTGGTAGCTTGATGTATGCAATGGTTTGCACAAGACCAGATATTGCACATGTAGTGGGAATTGTGAGAAGATATATGAACAATCCAGGTAAAGAACATTGGGAGGCAGTAAAGTGGATTCTCAGATACTTGAGAGGTACTGCTAATCATGCATTATGTTTTGGAGGTTTAGAAACTGTTCTACAAGGATATGTTGATTCAGATATGGCAGGTGATAAAGATAGCAGGAGGAGTACCACAGGGTATGTGTTTACTATAGGCGGAACAACAATAAGTTGGATTTCAAAACTGCAAAAGGTTGTTGCACTTTCAACAATAGAGGTAGAGTATGTTGCTGCTACAGAGGCTAGTAAAGAGATGATTTGGTTATAGAGGTTTATGGAGGAATTGGGAAAGAAGCAAGAGAATAACAGGTTGTACTATGATAGTGAGAGTCCCATTCATCTTACAAAGAACTCAGCCTTCCATTCAAAGACTAAGCATATACAATTGAGTTACCACTTCATACGATCCGCCTTGGAAGATGGACATTTGAAGTTGGAAAAGATACACACTAGCCAGAATCCCGCAGACATGTTAACAAAGGGAGTAACCAGGGAGAAACTGAGTTCCTGCTCAGTTTCAGTTGGTATTCAAGAATGAAGATGAAGATGAGAAATTTTCCAGGTCCAAGAAGGTTTAGAGTCTAGCATATACAGCAGCGGTAGAGTTGTTGAGATCAGTCTCCAAGTGGGAGATTGTTGGTTGTGGAGCCTGATTATCTTCCTGATTCAGAGGTCTTTTACTTTCAGCCATGTTTATACCCCATGAAGTATTTACACCCCAGAAGTATGTACATTCTTCCATGCGGGGGAGTGCAGAGGGGGGGTACCCCCTTTGCGGGGTCTGGGGGGGCTATCCCCCTGGCTGGGGGTCTGGGGGCAAGTGGTCCCCCAGGGGGGGTTTGGGGGCAAAGCCCCCGAAGGAAAAATTGCCTTGTAAATGTATATTGTAATTTCATTGTAAATCTGGATCGTTCATTATATGGTCGCAGATCTAACAATAGAGATTATGTTAGGGTTTTTGCCCTAGAAGGAAACCCTCTTTTATGAGGGAAATGCATTGCGGCTATGGTTGATGGTGAATATTGTATTCTGAGATAGGAGATTGTGAGAGAAAGAAGAGGAAGTTACAGCAGGTTTGCTATAGGTTGTGTCCCTTCATATGCTGGATAACAATAAAGGAAGGACTTGACAATTTCTCTGGTGGATGTAGCCCACATTGGGTGAACCACGTAAATCTGTGTCTCTATTGTATTGTGTACCTTATGTGTTTTGTTTCCGCATTTGTTTTATTTTATTGCTCCACGGTCCTGTTTTTCTTACAGTTCCTTCTAATTTGTTAGCAGTTGTTGTTAAATTACTGTTCTGCCTCAATTTATGTATTCAGTTATTTCTTTCCAGCATATTAGATAGTCATTAATAGGTCAACGTATTTTCATAGATTCAATTCTTGTTTCTTAATGAGATCAATTCATGCCTTTAATATCAGATTCAATTCTTGTTCCTTAATTAGATCAATTCAAAAATTTAATTCATGCCTTCAATTCAGAGCACATTGTAGATCAAATTTCAATCCTGTTCAGTAGGATCTTAGCTTTACAAACTTAATGAATGTGTGAGGAACTTGATTGTTGATAAACTCAAATTTTCTTTAACTACACGATTTTATCCTCTACAAGCTATTTGCATAGACTTTGCTGATATTCTTGAAATAGAAGACGGATCCTCGGGTTGATAAATCAATGTTAAACTAAGGTTGTTTTTAGGAAATCTTTAGAGCCCAACATTTTGGCGTCGTTGTCGGGGAGAGTGTCAAAGATAGCATAGGTTGTGTCTCTGGAGGATGAGGTATTGGATATGGAAGGTAAGAACCTATGCAAGCAATAAGTAAGATGCTTATGCTAGCGCCTACCTCCAGCTGACACTTAGAGGCTATATAGGTGTTTTTTGTTTTGAAATTGTTGAGTGAAGTCTGTATGACTAAGAAAAATGATCCTGGAAAACCGAAACCCCCACTAAAAACTACCAAAGACCAGGGTTCGATGCTCCCTGGGAGAATCATTTTCATAGATGATATCATCTGAAAAGTGGAATCTCAAGCTTCGGTTAGACCTAGGAAACGATCTACCCGAATCCCCCAGGCAACAATTTCACCAGCTGCAACTCACGTTGAGATTCACAACAAAATTGGAGGGACTGAGAAAAGCTTTCAAAGAAAAAATCTTCCACCTCTCACCCCTTTAGATGAGGGAAATTCACATAATCTAGAGGAAGGAGAAGGAGAAACTAGTAGGGTTTCCAAGGCAAACCCATCACCATCATCTGAATCTCCTGTGAAAGAAGAAAGCATACCTGAAATCCCAGATAGAGGTAGTGTAGTCAAATCTCCTCGGGGATCAAGTAATCAATCAAAAGAACACCCAGGACAAGAAATTCCTGAAGATTATTGGCATATCTTCGACCAAATGGCACAACCAAATCAACAATGACCCCAAACCTCCACTCTGGAATATCCGATAGTTGATCCAGTCGCTAATGCCCCCATGAAAGAAATTCCCCTGCAAAATTTGCCAACCTTTCTTGGATTGATTTCAGAAGGCCTAGGTGCATTCTTATTCAAATTTGATGTCCTATGTAGAGGTTATGATTACACCTCTGAACCCCAAAAACTAAAGTTGTTCCCTTCCACTTTGAAAGGGGCAGCTTTGCATTGGTTTATGGGATTAGGAGGCGGAACTATAAACTCATGGGATGAGATGAAACAAGCCTTATTGACAAAATACATGGATTATTATAGAACCAGGGACGTAAAAGATGAAAATTTTCAAATGGTTGCAAAACAAAACGAGACATTAGAGGAATATGTTGAAATATTTCAATATAATCTGTAAAGATATCCTTATGGTACGTTACCAGGCGTGGTGCTCAAAGCCACTTTGATAAAAGGAATGAAAGATGAGTGGGTAGAAACATTCAATTTAATGGGGAAGGGTGATATTTATCAAGAAACTTATGATAACATCATTTTAATGTGCATCAGGTGCTCACGTGGAAGTACACGGACCAGATCAGAAATGCAAACTCCCCTCACCAAAAATAGAAATGTTACCAGTGGAGGAGTTACCCGAGCTGAAGTCGGTAATCTCTTAAAAAATTTCAAAACTGATATTCTGATCACTCTGACTACACAATTGGATGTATTGCAGGCCAAATAGAAACAAGGAGAAGTAGAATAGACTTTGGCCATATTTTTCCACAGATGCAGAAAAAAACATGGTCCAAGGGAATGTCCTTTGGATGTGGTTTGAGTTTGCGCTATTTGCACCGAAGATAACAAAACAAAGCAATGCCCATCATTCCCTGGACTAAAATATGTCTTTAGAGAAGCAGAAGAGGAAACATAACCATTATACCTAATGGCTCAGCATTGCCAATGGCAGGCCTGACATCCAGGTACACTACAGAACCCCTCCTCTTTCTTTTCTGGGTAGTATAATCAGCAACAAAATTCTGGAAACACATGGCAGGGCCAACCATTTACTAATCAAAACTAGCATCCCCAGCAATATCCAGCTATGAATCCCACTTGGCCGAACCAACCTGCTACGAATCCCATCTGGCAGAATCAACCAGCTACAAATTGGAACCAAAATTGGTAGTGCCCCATGGGAATAACCAATCAACCCATAGGGATGTCCCCTCAAACCCAACCCACTTTTCAAGCCCCACTCCAATTACCCCAGAATCCTCAACCACAATTGCGCCCTCAATTACCAGCCCAACCTCACCCAAATATCAATAATAGACTAGCCTAGCTCATCTAAATTATGGAGAACAGGGAAGGGGAAACCAACTCGGTAGGGTGCAACGAACTCCAGTTGAGATCGGGGCGTATAATCTCTCCTGAAGACAATAACGATTTCCAAGAGCATGAGAATGAAAATAACATACAACCAACAATAACACCTTCGACTATGGTCATAACAAAAGAAACAGAGCAGGGAGGAAACACAGTCGAATCATAGAATCTTGATAAGGATGCAACCCCTCCTCCTGCATTTCCCGAAATATTGATGATAGAAAAACCTACCATGTATCCTAACTTTGAAATTGCAGGGGAACTCAAGAATTTATATGTCAATATCCCACTCTTGCAGGCTCTGCAAGACATTCCAATTTATGCAAAGACAATCAAGGAACTATGTGGGAGGAATCCTATTAGGAAAATTAAAAATTCATCATCAACTATTCGTGAGGTAGGAGCCTTGTTTGATCTAATTTTGGGTAGACAAGAACCAGTCAAATATGCGGATCCAAGGAACTCCATAGTAACAGTTCAGATCCAGGGTTGTTCTTTTCCAAATACACTAGTCGATTTGGGGGCAACCATCAACATCCTGACTATGGAAACCTGCAATACCCTGGCTTTTGACTCCTTCGAGCCTAACCCAATTATGTTACAGTTGGATGATCAATCAGTGGTTAGACCAGTTGGCACGTTACATGATTTAGAAATTTTAGTCGACTCTTGGGAATATCCAGCGAATTTCCTTATCATCAACCCAAGAAGTGGACTTGAAAGGAATCCATTAATACTAGGAATACCATGGCTCATAATGGTATATGTATACATAGGATGTCGTACGGTTAATATGACAATTTATATATGAGATGTTGCAAAAAATCTCATCTTATATCCTCCAGCCAAGCCAAGTCCAACTATCTTATATCCACAATTGCCACCACCAAGATATCCAGAAAAGGATCTACGGGCCCCTCTCACGCTGGAAGAATCTCTCAGACTCAATAACCAATTAGAGGATGACATGATCAGTGGGTTTATTAACATCCCAACCATTGTGAGTAACCCTACGTTCCAGATGCTCAAAGTTGTTCTACATTGTGAAGCGCAGGGAGACCCGCTGGAAGATTTAATGGAAAAACAAATCCCGAATATCGTTGTTCATAACAACAAATCAGTTGAGATTTCGCCAGGGAGGTCTCTGAACATTAATGCTAATCTATATGTGCAACAACAACAAAAACTGATTCAAATCCTTTCTAAATATCAACAAGATTTTTCCTGGGAGTATTCTGACATGAAAGGTATTGATCTACAACTCTACACACACCATATTTATATTGAGAAAGATGTCTGACCTATCTGATAGCCCCAAAGAAGATAGAATCCCCATCTCATGGATATTTTCAAAGAATAATTACAAAATTTGTTGGACATAGATTTTATATATCCTATCTCAGATAGTCGATGGGTCTCCCCACTAGTAATCGTCCCCCCAAAAAATGGAAAATGGAGAATCTGTGTAGACTACAGGGAACTTAACAAAGCCACCCAAAAGGACCACTTCCCCTTACCTTTCATCGATCAAGTCCTCGATACTTAGCAGGGAAGAAATTCTTTTCTTTCCTAGATTGATTTAGTGGCTACAATCAGATCCAAATTGCCCTAGAAGATCAAGATAAACTACATTTACATGCCCCTGAGGTACCTTTGCATATAGAGTATTTCCCTTTGGACTATGTAATGCTCCAGCCACATTCCAGAGGGAAATTCTAAGCATATTCAGCGACCTGACTAGCGAAGGGCTTGAATTTTACATGGATGATTTCACACCCTATGGCGATGAGTTTGATCAAGCTCTAGAGAATATGTAAAAGATACTGGAATGATGCATCGCTACCAGGTTATGTTTAAGCCATGATAAATGTCACATTATGATGATGGAAGGTGTGGTGCTAGGGAATTATATTTCTATAAATGGAATTAGGGTAGATCCAGAAAAAATAGAGGTAATTCTCAATCTACCTACATCACACACACAAACTGAGGTACATAGTTTCCTTGGCACTTCAGGATACTATCAAAGATTCATGGAAAATTTGCAAGAACTGTTGCACCTTTACATGCTTTAACTGGTAATGTGGAGTTTCAGTGGTCTGACAAGTGTGATGTGGCATTTGCAGGACTCAAGAAGCTGATCTCGACAACACCAGTGTTAAGAGGACCAAATTGGAAAATACCATTTTACATATCCACCAATGCATCAGATATTTCCATAGGCGTTGTCCTTGGACAAGAAGAAGACAATAAACCCTATGTTATTTATTTTATTAGCAAGAATCTCACTCCCGTTGAATATAATTATACAGTAAAAGAAAAAGAATTTTTAGTTGTTATACATGCCATCAATAAATTTCGTCATTATATAATAGGCTATCAAGTTATTATGTATATTGATCATTCTGCTATTAAATATCTAGATAATAAACATATTACTAATGGATGGGTCACTCGATGGTTATTGTTATTACAGGAATTGGACATCACCATCAAAGATCGACCCGGAAGAGAAAATCTTGTTGCAGACTTCCTATCCCGCATACCCAAAACATATGACTCCTTGACAGTTGAAGATCAATTTCCAGATGATCATCTATTTGTTGTCACTTCTAAACCACCTTGGTACGCTGATGTGGAAAATTACCTGGTAGCGGGGAAATTACCGGCATAGCTATCATCAAGGGAAAGAAAAATAATCATCCAGTGTAACATACTATTCACTTGGATTGATGGATATCTCTTCCACACAGGGGTTGATTTTCAGATATGCAGATGCATATGAAATGATGATATCTATGACATACTGAAGGCAAGACATGACAAGCCCTGTGGCGGGCATTTTGCAGATCGTAGGACCAGACATAAAATTTTACAAATGGGCTACTATTGGCCCTCAATATTTAGAGATGTGAAGAAATATGTTGAGACCTGTGACAGCTGTCAGCGGATGGGAAAACTAGGTTAGGCTGATGAAATGCCTATGAAAGAACAAGTAGTCATAGAACCATTCAAGAGATGGGCACTAGACTTCATTGGCCCCTTCAATCCGAATTCAAATCAGAAGGCCTATATTCTAGTTGCAATGGACTACATGACCAAATGGGTAGAGGTAGAAGCCTTACCAAACGCAACAGAGGAAGTAGTCATCAAATTTGTTTTCAAATTATTTGTACGCTATGGAATACCCAGGGATGTAATCACTGATGGGGGGTCACAATTTACAGCTCATAGAATCACGACCACCCTAAACAATTATCATATTAAGCACAAAGTTACTTCCCCATACCATCCACAGGAAAACGGACAGGTAGAAAGCATCAATAAAGTTTTAGAGGTAATTTTGATGATACCGGTCTCAACAAATCGACAGAATTGGGCTACTGAGCTCCCAAATTCCTTATGGGCTTATCACACAACATGTCGTAACACCACTGGCTACTCTCATTATCATTTAGTCTATGGTAAAGAACCTATCTTTCTAATCGAATTTGATATTAAGACTCTAAGGATGGCCCAAGAGATTGGACTGGATCTCACAGAGGCACATAAACAACACCTATGGTAGCTCAATGAATTGGATGAAGCACACATGTCCGCCTTGGAGCACACAGCTTTCATTCAACAACAGAGAGAGAACTGGCATGATAAACATATCAAGAAGAAATCTTTCCATAAAGGTGATTGGGCGCTCCTATATGATTCCATATTTTAGGATTTCCCTGGAAAATTACAGACAAGGTGGCTGGGACCATATGAAATTAATGAAGTTCATGATAATGGCATTGTCACTTTAATTACTATCGATGGGTCTGGGTCTCCATTTTTGGTCAATGGACACCGGCTATGACTTTACCATCATTCTCCTTCAAAAGAATCATTTTGCCAAGAAGTAAGTAAGGACCCTACTATTCATATTTTGGTTGGCTGGGAAGGTAACCCAAAAACCGCAACTCCATAAATGATGAATTTTGTTTACTGTATATATTGTATATAGTTTATTTATAGGTTTGATTGAGTTTTTAGCTCTTCTTTTTATAGGAAATTCATTTGAGAAAATACAAACCAGAAGAGATGACTATAATTAATATAATTAAACACTCTTTTCTTTTCTTTACCTTTATCCCACATTGCAAAAACTTAAAAAATATAACCCGTGTCTTTACAATAAAATGAACATTCTTATAGACCATCTAATATTTTGATTATTGCATAAACTTACCCATAGTAATTAAATGAATTTAGTTGATGACTAATCAATTATAGATTCATTGAACAAAAATTCCTATGGGAGTTTTAATCACTTAATTAGATGGGTGATCATCACTGTTGTTCACTAAAAATGAAATGATTGTCGTTCCTTTGAAAAGAACGATTGTTGTTCCCTTCATACGTAATATTATTCACTAAAAACGAAATGATTGTTGTTCCTTTGAAAAAAACGATTGTTGTTCCCTCTGTACGTAATATTGTTCACTATAAAAGAAACGATTGTCGTTCCTTTGAAAAGAACAACTGTTTTTACCTTCGTACGATCGTTGTTTCCTTTTCAAACCATTGTTGTTCCTTTTAAAAAGAACTATTGTTTCTCTTTTGTTGTTCCTTTCACAATTTTTTTATTGTGGCTCCTTCCTTAAAACATGCCATTGATTATGTCAGACACTCCTTTGGGTATGACCTTCACTGATTCCTTTTCTTTAGCACTAGCTCTAATATGTCATTTTGTGTGGATCATTTAACATACCTTAATAAACTATTTTTGGATTAATTTCTCTGAATCCTTTTAAAAATTGTTCACAATTTATTAACCACCATAGTTTGTTTCTTTCCCTTATATATATACATATACTTGAATGATAATTGCTTTCATATCATAATAAGGAATCTTAAATGCATTATTACTTGGCATTCTTACACTTCTTATGCCATCCCTCACTCTTAAGGAGTATATGAGCCTCCCTTGATAGAGCTCTAAAAAAAATAAAAAAATCAAAGATTTTTTTTTTTTTTAAACAAAGTAATAATATTCTTCCATAAAGAATAGGGGGTCTCATCATGAGCCAACCTACCACGTTCATCATATAATAACATAAGTGACATTCCCACTATGGCTACCACACCAGGGCAGTGGCCTTTGGCATTTTTTCATCAAAGGACAAGAGATCTCATCACGAGTCGACTTGTTCACTTAGGTTACAATTTAGTGAGTGGAATTATCATGATCTGGCTACCAAACCAGGATAATGGTCTTCTTTGGAAAAGACAATTCAAACCATTTATTAAGGATACAAGCTCATCTATGGGTTAAAAGGCAACCCTGTCGAGGCTATGTATGCATGTTGGCAACAGTGGCTATGACTGTGGTATCAAAGTATACCTCAAATACGCCAAGTTTTAGTGTGTTTTGAGATTTCCTTTTCTAAACATTGAGGCTATCATTCCAGATATATCTAATAAAATAAAAAGGGGGAGAGTAACAATGTTATGATATGTGGAAAATTTTAAACATGTGAACAAATTTAAAATCATTCGGAATCTTTTTCCTCAAAGGGTTTCTACCATGGGTATAATAATCCGAATATCCCACACAAAGTGATGATTATCGTTAAAGTGCTTGATTGAAAGTTATTAATGATTTTCTTTTCCAGTGGCAGTGACGGCATAGCAATTGCACCTCACAGTCACTCCCCGCCATTATTACACTCATACGTTTGATGGTTGAGGTCAACCTTTCCATTTATGGGGGGGTAGATTCCCAACACATTTATTGATAGATTCCAATGAATGCAGTAATTACAAAAATGAACATTTTTCTATATACACACAATGTCGTTCTATATTTTCTATGATTGTTGTTTTCAAAAATATGGTTGAGTTAAGCTGCAGCAAGGAACGCTAGTTGTCCTCACCTGCTTATAAAAATATGGGAGGCTAAAGTGTGTGACGGGAACCAACACTCTTACAGGTAACTGAGCATGCAAGAGAAATCCTACACCGTCTGGGGTGGACAGAGTGCTTCAATTGGTTGCAGGGATACAATATAGACATCATGATTGAATTCTTTCAGAACTTGCAGGGAGAGACCTCCATGGTTCGAGATATATGAATTCCAGTCACCTAGGAAATCGTAGAAGAGGTTACAGGCCTTCCTAATACAAGAATACAATGTTTTGGAAGATATACAACGCTTAAAGAAGTTGTAGAATCCTTGGTAGACCCTGGAGAGGAATTGGATAAAAAGGGAAAGGGACTTAACCCCAGAACTCTCAGCGAACCCTAGAAAGAACTAGCAGGTTTCATACAGAGATATATCACCTGCAATGGAAGATATGATGTGATCCACCCACGCCACGTCAAACTACTAGCTATGCTCAAACAAAAGTTAGTAATCAATTTACCATTTTTTCTAAGTGCTATGTTACATGAGGTTGCTATAATAACGCAGAAGGAAAAAGATCCTGTTACCATCATCGGCCACCATGGATTGGTAAAACTAATAGTAAATAAATCCCTAAGTCAAACTCAAATGACCTGGGGGGATGTTATTAAGGCTAATAGGCCCTTACAATTAGAGAAACCTGAATTACAGCATGAGGACCCAACCCATGGAATTGAAGTATCACAGGAAGGGGAACCTACTGCCCAAATGGAAGTTCCACCTCCTCAACCTGAAGTCGAGGCAGACCCTGTCCAATTTGCAAAGACTCAATCCTCACAAGAAGAGGCATCAACGAGGAAGAGAAAAAGAGAAATGGCTTCTCCTAAGTATCTCATTGAAGGGAAAAGAAGAAGCAGACAGATAAGATGTCATGAGGAAATTCAGGATACAACAAAACAGCCTGAAGAAATTCAGGATACAACAGAACAACCTGAAGAAATTCAGGACATAACGGAGCAGCCCTTACAGGGAGATGTTCAGAGAATTGAGTATACAGAACAAACACCACAAGGAAATAGTCAGGAAGATACCCATCCAGCATTGGGACACCTCACAGATTTTTTTTTGAAAAAATATGAGGTAGAGATAGCTCAGGTTTTAGGGAGTTTAGGGACCTCAATTAGCAAAGACACAAACAAGTCGGAAGAAAGCCAAATGCCAGCCTCTCCTTCGAACCCTGTTGAAGATTTCCCTGACACTAAGATGTCACTCCTAGATGATACAACACAAGAAGAACCTCATGCTGAGGTAAATACCCTGGTAGAGAAAGCAAAAGAGCCACTATTGACAGATCAAGGTGAGGAAAATCCTGACAGCTCACAGAAACAAAAATCAGGCAAAAGCCACAGCAGAATTAGAAAGTTAAAATGCGAGAACAAGTTGTTGAAGAGAAGGGTTAAAAATATTAAAGTGTTAAAGAAGAAAGTTGGCAAGCTTAAGGAAATTATCAAGGAATTAAGAAAACAACTAGAGCAAGCCGATAAGATCCATGAAGGAAAGAAGACAAAAATACATAGAGCATGGGGAAGGAACCCTCTTCTTAGGAGGGAAGTCCAAACGATTTCTATAGGAACACAGAAAGAGCTACATATCCTTGAAGAAATGGTAGAAATGGAACTTCATACTGAAACTACAGCAATAGAAGGGGTATTTGTTCAAAATGAAGAGGAAATTCCTCTGGGAGCATATGAAACAGAGGCTCAACTAGAAATTCTAGGAGGAACAACTGCTCAATCTAAGGGAGTAATTCCCACTACTCTGGATACCACAGATGCATAAACTCAGACATTAATTCCAATAATGAATGAAGCAACCTGTCAGACTGAAGAGGTATCTCAGTTTCAGGATCAGAGTGCCATCATTGAAAGACTAGAAGCAGAACTGGGACAAGCCCAGCAGGCCTTGACCCAGACTAGAGATAAAATGGTGACCATGATAGAGCACCAAAGATTTGTTAAACAACTCAAACCCATGTCAGCCACAAAAAATGAGACGTATGTTGAGCTGACTAAGGCTCAAGGGAAGACAAAGAAGGTACAAGGACAATTGGAAAAAGCTTTGGAGAAAGTCAAAGCGATTTGTGATATCTACACTGATGCAATAGATTGTAGAGCTCCTGCTACCAATTATACTTTGTTTTTATTAGAACGCTACCTGTTGATGAGGGTGAAAGCTATTTGAGCAGGTAAACCAACTAAATTCACTACTATCTCTGAGTTTGTGTCTTGTTTTAGGGAACAGGAAGAGAAAGTACAATATTTCCTGTGTGAACTGTACTTTCATAATTTCATTTTGGAAGACAACAACAAAGATAATCCTAGTCCCTTTATTAGGGATATCCAATTTCAAGAGTTCCTATCCTTCACTAAAAATCAAGTCATATGGGCCAAGGCCCACAAAACTTTCATGAAGTGAGAAACTGGGTTAGATCTCTGGGTCAAGGGGGAACCACCAAAGTATTTTCCAGCTATCATGCGACATAGGACATTCATTAAAAGGGAAGGAGTGAGAATCTCTTTAGGCCCTATTCATCAACAGGTTATATGATCAGGCATAGCCTACTTTAGGTAACTCAAAGAAGAATCTCTTGTTGGCTCCCAATTAAGGTGGGATGTCTCCATAGTTGAAGTAAATATTAGAGAGCCCTTCGGTTTCAAGAAATTATTTGCAGCCACCTTCAGAATAGAAAGTTATGCCAGAATGATCCAGGAGGAAGGACTTTCCTGGATTGGGTTTAGATATAATCCCCCTCTTATCTATTTTCCTCCAGAGGATTACCATAGAGATTATCAATTTAATAAAAAGAGGGAAGACACTGCTTTCAGAGAACTCAAGCTAAAGAATGGATTCAGGGCACCTGATGAACCAATGTTTCCTCCTTACAACATCACTGCTCTACATGTAAGAACTTAGCTTGCATGAGGAAATGCAAGAAGGTAAGATGGGGGGTATGTTGGGTTATGAAAAGGTACATATATTCTCCTCATTTCCATGATTTAGGACATCATCTTGACTGACTTTTTTGTTACTTAGGAATAAAATAGGATAGGAAATGACTAAAAGGTCTTCTAGAACTATCATTGAGTTGAAGTTCATAAATTCTAAAATATGGTTGGAATTGTTTGATTTTGTTACAGGAATGGGTAAATCTTGGTAAACTCACGATAGCAGAAGAGATTTCGAAGATGCACAAGCTATTTGGGGCTAAGGATATGGAGTGTGAAGCAGTTTCAGGAGAGATTAGTTCTCTATTTTGTAGACTTAAAAAATAGTAATAGCAATCCTGAGGATCTCTCGATCCTCGGGATAGCTTTATTTACCCATATTTTGTAATATATAAAGAGTAGTGAATCCTAGATAGGATAATAGAAGAATTGTATCCAAGCACTCAGAATTCAGAATTTCTCTGTGCAAACAAGTTCTGTAAATGTTGTTTTAGTTATGGAGTTAATAAAGGTTTTGAGCGTTTCCATCATTTTCGTATACTGAGTTTCTAGTAGCAATGCTTCTGAGGACCGAGGGCCCAGTCTGAAGGAGTTACTATCTTAATCTGTATTTTATCAGTTTGATTTTTTTTTCAAACTTTATATCCTCTTTGTCATCATTAAATATAACTCATAAGCATGGCAATGTTTTGATACTGTTTGCTTGTAGAAGATAGATGTTTTCCTTGAAAGTTGTCGATTGCTATTCCAGGTTCCATTTGTTGTAGTTTACTTCTTGATAGTTCCTCTCATTTTCACATACGTTGTTCCTTTCAATTAAATTAGCAATTGTTGTTCCTTTCTGTTAAATTAGCATTTGTTGTTCCTTTAACTTAATTAGCATTTGATGTTCCTTATACTTAGTTAGAAGTTGTTGTCCAATTGTTGTTCTGCCTCAATTTACAGTATTCAGTTATTTCTTTCCAGCATATTAGATAGTCATCAATAGGTCAGATTGTTTTCATAGATTCAATTCCTATTTCTTAATTAGATCAATTCATGCCTTTAATATCAAATTCAATTCTTATCCCTTAATTAGATCAATTCAAAAATTTAATTCATGCCTTCAATTCAGAGAACATTGTAGATCTGATTTCAATCCTATTCAGTAGGATCTTATCTTTAGAAACTTAATGAATGTGTGAGGAAATTGATTGTTGATAAACTCAGAATTTATTTCACTACACGATTTTAGCCTCTATTAGCTATCTGCATAGACTTTACTGATATTCTTGAAATAGAAGACGAATCCTCGGGTTGATAAATTAATGTTAAACTAAGGTTATTTTTAGGACATCTTTAGAGCCCAACAAGGACCCACGTGGAATTCCACATATCACTGGAAATGACACAAAGAGTATTATCCATCTATGAGATTCATGCCTTCATTTAGACTATCCTTTCTATCCATAATACTCATTCAACTTTGGGTACCAAAACCACACTGTCATGGCTACCAGAATATGCTACTATACTTCTTCAAGGGTTGGCATCACTCTCTAAGGGTTGAAATCAATCTCCTAGATCACTCTTCAATGGTTGAGATAAATTAAAACCAAATTTCTAATCCAATTGTCCAACAATATCCCCCTTTGGCATTGATGGAAACACTTAGACATGGAAACACTTTTTCTCATGCACCCCATGTGACCATCGTTTCTCATCAATGTTTCTTACTCTCCCCCTTTGACATCAATGTAAAAGGGTATCTCTCCTTTAGGTTTCTCCCCCTTTATTCATACATTTGTTCTTTCTCCTTGACCAAAGGTTAACTCCCCCTGTCAATATTCCTCCTCCTGAAATTATACCTTCTCTAACCAATCATTTGAAAAATAATAGCTCCCTCTGTGGGTATGTCTCCCCCTGTCTACATGCTACTAATCTTCCTTTCTAGATCTCTCTATCTCTCTCTATATAAATACTTGTGAAATGTTTCCTTTCCTCTCTTCCAGTGCTACTTATTTTCCATTGGTGCTTCCTCTTGAATTTCACTAACATATATAAAAAAAACATTCAAAGTTTAAGCATTCAAATATTTCATCATCCAACTCTCTCTAAGTTATGTTTTGAATCAATTTATGAACCAATCTATTAACCGATCTCTAAATCAATATTTTAACTATTCTTTGAATCAATTTGTCTTGAATTCATGTTCTCATCCATTGACATATATTTTTCCAATCCTACCAAGTGTCTTATGAATCCATATGAACCATATTGTTCAATGATATCCTTTTGAAGATATAGCTTATGTTGATGGTTTCTCTTTCCATGTTTTGTTGTGCCTTTTAGTTCTTGTCTTTCCATGACCAACTGATTTCACTGATTCCAATCTTAAATACATTGTTATGCATCTAACCCGTGTTTCATGTACCTACTAAGCATCTCATGATTCCATCTCTGTCCATATTTCACAAACTATCCATAACTTTGCTACTTCAACTGTCCACAATGATGACCCATCTGTCACTGAACTATATTGAATACTTCACTTGAATATACTACAAATTATCATCGCATGTTCCTATTGATCAAAAAGAATAAAATATGTCCACCGATATGATCTATCTGCTCATAAAACTCTGCATGTATGGGACAACATGTACTTAATATATCTTTTCTTGAAAACAAACATGAACTTATGCTTATGTAATTTCCAACTGACTCCTGTGTGGGAACACTTCTTTCTCAATCGATCAATCTGTCATATTATACTTCTGCTATATTGAATTATTTGAATCTATCTTTGCAAACCCTGTAATTTGCATGAAGGATGGATCTTTGATTTGTCTCAGCTATTGCATTTAATCCCCCTATTCAGCATACATATTTAATGGGAGTCTCCAAGAAGGATGGCTAAGAAGAATACCCACTCTGATGTAGGGTAATATTCCTCTTCGTCTATAGACTCATCATCTCTCTAAACTATGACTTCTTTCTTTCTTCCTGTGGATTGATCTTGCACTACAATTCCTGAAAGTACAATCTCTTGAACCTGTTCTTTATTCACCTGTTCTTATTTTCTTTCTTGTGCTATTGCAAATCCTATAATCTTTGGGACCTGATCTTTATTCACGTGTTCTTCTTGATTTTCATTTCTTCTCCAATCTTCCTATATCTGACATCTTTATTTTTCCCTATAGATTTATCTTCATCTTGTACTATTTCCAATCCCGAGGGTATCAATTCTGGGTATCCTTCATTCCTCTGATCTTCCTTTTCTTTTTCTTGTTTTCTTTTCCAAACCTTCTTATATATGATATCAATTTTATTTCTCAAAGAGGTATCCATCATGCTTCTACAATCACGAGCTATGTGTCCATAGTTATGGAACTTGTAACATTCAATGCAATGTGGGGCCACATAAGCATTCATTGATTGAACATTTCTTCCATGAGCCCTGTAATCTGCAACCTTATGTCCAAAGTTAGTACAATAAAAACAATTTATGTAAATACATACCTAGAAGTGAATGATATTATTTGTGGTGTAGTCCTTCTGAATTCTTTCATTTGCTAATAATGATCTTCTCTTCTGATTTGGTGCTTGAATGTGGTAGGTCTTTTTGAAGCTATATCTCTATTATTCTTATTTGATTCTTGCTAACCATGATTCCTTCATTTGAGTACTTCTGCATAACTCTTACTCTTTTCTTCATTTTTCTTTTTTGGCACCCTGGAATTCTTCTCTTCACTCTCTACTATTGATGTCAATGTTTCTGTATTTTCAATGTTATTGTTGAGCCTGACAATTTTACTTCTCAATGTGAAAACTTATTCTTCAATATTTTCAACCTCTTCTTCTTTCTTCATCATCTAAATCTTCATAACTTATTCTATCCTCTTTTCTTCTTCAAGTTGGATCTTCATTGTAATTATTTATTCTTCAAGTCTTCTCTCTTCTTGGCCAAACTTCGCCTCAATATGGTTTAAATCATTAGTTATTTCCTTGAGATGATCTGTCGATATCTTCTCTCTCTTTTTTGCTTCTTCTAGTTGAGCTCTTAAGTTCTTGATGACTTGTTGGACTTCTTCAAAAATTTGAACACTTTCATTTTGCTTCATCAATTCAATCTTGAGTGACTTATTTTCTTCTCTTTCTTTCTTTAGTTCATATAAAGAAATAATTAGGTATTCCTTTTCAATATTATTGTTGTCTTCCATTTCATCATTTTCAATTTCCAAGTAAGGGAATTCAATTTCAAGATGTCTGCACTTTTCACAATTAAAGCAAAAGAACTCACCTCTATTGGATTATGTCACTTCACACTCTTCTTCTCCTGAATTTCTCTGACATGATGGGCATATTTCTTTTTGTTTTGTACATGTATCTTATTTAGAAAACTCTTACTCGGTGATGGGAGAAAAACAGATATCATGTAGCTTATCCCAAATTTCTTTAGCCGAAGAACATTTTCCAACCTTTTCTCTTACCAGATCAGGTAATCCTTCCCAGATGAAATCTATAGTTATTTTTTTATTCTTATTCAATTCATTCTTGGTTGTAGTATTTGATTTATTTGTAGCATTTTATCCTATCATAACTGATTGCCAAATATCATATCCTTTTTCCTTTAAAAATACCTTCATTCTGCAACTCCACAATTCATACTTAAGACCCTTTTGACCATTGAACATTGGTGCTCCATTCATATTGTACTCCATGATCTACCTTCTAGTGGTTAAAATATTTCCTTGAAGGAACCTTCTCTGATACCAATTGTTGGAATACT
>ML783178.1:0-58209 GCA_009831015.1 Picea engelmannii
TTGATGTTGATATGTTGGTGTACATGGCTGGTACATATTTGAGTTTCATTGATATATCTTATGATGTATTATTGGAAGCATATGTTGATATCATGGTGCATGCATTTTTCATGTGGATTGGGCTACATATTGGTACATATGGTCGGTGAGTTGATTGAGGTGATCATGTTGTACATCATTGTTGATCTATACTTGATGCATGATTGGTACTTTTCTAGCACATTGGAAGAGGCACCTACTAGCAGTTTGATTGGCACATGTTCTATGGAGGATTTGGCATACATATATGGAATTCATCATTTTGTGGTATTGGTGCATGGTAATGTACATGTTTGGTACACTCATAGATGGAATATTATTGATGATACTACACCATTGGTACTACTTGATTAGTGCAACAATTGGCATCTGTTTGAGATACCTGATTGTGGCACTTGGTTCATGATGGAGACATATCATGAGTGATATGATACATTGTTTGGCATGTTGGTAGATGCACATGGTTGGCATATTGGTAGATGCACATGTTGGCATGTTGATAAAGGAATATGATTGATACATTCCATGGATGATATCTTTTGGAACATTGCATGATGTTGATGTATATATGTGTTGTGCATGATGAGCACACATTTTGTACAGGATGTACTTGGTTGATATTTTTCTCATGATTCTTTATTTCATTGTTGACATATATGTTGCTTCATGATGCTTGGCATGGCATGAGTTTGATGCATGAACAGGTCCAAGGATCATTATATGGTAGCACAATGTTAATCTTGTAGAAAAGATAGGGGAGACATACCCATAGGGGGAGTCATTATTCTTCCCATGATTCTAGGAGGAGTTATTTATCAGATGCATACCTAGAAAAGAGCCCTATACTTGAAGAAAGAGCACATGAGAATAATTTCAAGGGGAGCAATGATCACAGGGGGAGTATGTTCGATGTATCTTCATCATTATTTCAAAGTGATATCCCTTGTTCAAAAGGGGAGAGATTATTCAGAGGAAGATCAAAGACATTCAAACAGGGGGAGCAGCCCCAAGGAGAGTTCAAGCAAGGGGAGTATCCCCAAGATGAGAATGGCCCTTTGCCATTGATGTCAAAGGGGGAGAGTTAATCACATTGATGTGATTGATGTTTATTGAGGGGGAGAGATAGTCACATTGACTATTGATGTAGAGCATGCCTTATCTACATGTTGACATCAATAATTGGTATTTAGTGTTGACATCAATGTTGGTATTGCCATCAATGCCAAAGGGGGAGATTGTTGGATCATGTTGTCATTGATGCCAATGGTTTGATTGATTGATTCCATTGATTGATGTCAAGTGATTGATTGATGTCAAAGGATTGATTGACTGATGATTGATGTAATATAATATGTATTTTCCTTGATGATAATGCATAGATGAAGATGGATCAATGAGTTGTCATTGATATGATGAAGATTGATCAACGAGTTTTCATTGATACATGATGAAGATGGATCGTTGTTGTTTCATTGGTATATGATGCATTGTTGGAAAAATGTATAGATGACTCATTATTGTATTATCATGATTGATAAGATGAACAAATGGATGAACTCCAAAGTGGTCCCCTTATGGTGAAATCCCTCACGGGAAGATGCTTTGCGGATTGAGTTATCCTAGAAGAATGGTTGGAGGACCCCTGCTCTCATTATTTTCTTATCATGATTGATAAGGTGCACAAAATGATGAAATCCAAAGTGGTCCCCTTATGGTGAAAGCCCTCACAGGAAGACGCTTTACAGATTGAGTTATCCTAGAAGAATGGTTGGAGGACCCATGCTTGTTTGTGGAATAATGAGATGAAGATCAAGGAAATTGTTGGTGAAACTATCCTAGATGGATAGTGATTGTCATGCCATTTTCGGTGGTATGTGGAATGTCACATAATTCCTCATGGTTTGAGAGTTATGGCCTTACGAAGATGAAGGACCCCCACATGAAGGCTTGAAACCCCCAAGGTCAAAGAAGTCAAAGTGACCTAAAAGAAGAAATCATTATTTAAATGATAAAGTAAAGTGACAAAGTCAAGGTGGATTATTTAAATAATAAATAAAAGTGACAAAATCAAGAAGGAATATTTAAATGATAAAGTATTGGAGAACCTTCTATTTATGGAAAGTGGTTAACCCTGAAAATAAGGAAAATAGGTTAAGTGACCTAAAAGAAGAAATCATTATTTAAATGATAAAGTAAGGTGACAAAGTCAAGGTGGATTATTTAAATAATAAAGAGAAGTGAAAAAAATGAAGAAATGATAAAAGTAAGATCAAGAAGGAATATTTAAATGATAAAATATTGGATAAATTTCTATTTATGGAAAGTGGTTAACCCTAAAATAAGGAAAATAGGTTAAGTGACCTAGAAATGGGTTAAGTGACATAAAAATGGGTTAAGTGACCTAGAGTATGAAAGTATAAATAAGATAGCAATGGTCTCTTGTAGATCATCCTTTTTGTGGATCAATAGAGAGCTTCTTGTGAGAATATCTTTTGGAGTATTGATGGAGAGCTTCTTGTGAGAGCTTATTGAGCATTTTTGGTGTAGAACACTTGAGAATGTTGAAGATCTATAGGTGACTGAGGTAACCAAGGATATATAAGCCTAATTTTAGAACGAAGGTGAAGAGGGCCGGAATTGAAGGGGGGATAAATTATTTTGATGATGCTTTCTAAGGTATGTTATTTATAGATCATCTCACCATTGTCACTATAACTTTTTTTATATAATGATTCAGACTGTGAAATTGCTATGCGACTGAGAAAACATACCCAAGTATCTATGGTAAAAAAATCATCTTATGGTTCATTTTATTTTGGGAGTTACACTTCGTGGAAAATAGGATTTGTGGCTAGTCCTGAAACTAGTCAAAAACAGGTGTTTCGGGTAAAAATGTCATAAATTCTTCATAATAGATACAAATTCAGTGAGACCAATTGTGTTGGTTATATTACAGTCTATAGTATGTTGTGTAATATTTTCATATCTATTCAACAAATATTTCATGCGAGACACGCTCTATAAGGTCGCTCTCTAGAATAAGCTAGAATTCAAAAAGGTATGCCATTTTTTCTATAACTCCTTTTTTGAGAGGTTCCAAGTAGTGACACCTGGAGGAATTGCATAAAACACAATGAATAAAACTGTGTATCATATTCAGATCGTTATTCATTACAAGTACAAAGTTATGGTTATTTCAAGTTGGGGTTGTTAACTAATCCAAAACTAGTCATGGTTGAGACAAGCAGTTGATGAGTTGGCACATACATGAGGTGTATAGTTGATGATGTTGGTACATATTGATGAGTCGTTGTTGATGATTAGTTGACACATTATTGGTATTTATGTGGTACATGGTTGGATTCACTTGTTTATGGTATAGGTTGATTACAGGTTGTTTAGCACAGGTTGGTGCATGGTTGATGCACTTGTTTATGTTGACAGATTGATATTTGTTGAGGATTATTGCCTCATCTCAGTTCATGCTGAGAATGTAAGATGAGTCTTGCATATAGAGTTGGTGCTCTTGTAGAGTTGTACTCTATTTAGTTGTTGCTGAAAAACCCCCGGATTGAAGTCCTTAATAAAAAGTAAAATTGTACATACATCATGTGTTCTTTGTGTTCCTTGTGGAGATGATTGTTGATGATATGTTGCTGATATATTTTGTTGATATGTATTCACATCTAACTGATTATAAATGGAAACGATGAGTAATTAGCAAATGTTGAATGTTAACTAAGGATTTTTTGTGTAAGAGGGAAGTTTTGGGAAAAATACCCCCACACTCATTCACCCCCCCCTCTAAGTGTGGTAGGTGTGTCCAACAGTGAGAGGCACCACAATATTTCCATAATTCTTAAAAAACATGTGATAATAGCCTGTTAAACTTATAAAAACACGCAATCTTCTGAGAGTCTTAGGGAGAGGTCAATCCTGCATAGCTTCAATATTCTTAGGATCCACCCTGACACCCACCATGCCAACAATATGACCCAAGTACTCTACTTCTGAGGCTCCAAAATCACAATTAGATTGTTTGAGGAAAATTTGGTGTTGAGAGAGTAGATGAATAAATTGATCCACATGAGCAAGATGGGTTGCCTAGGTTTTACTATAGATGAGAATATCAAAAAATAAAACTAAGACAAAATGATGGAGAAAAGGATGGAGGACATGATTCATGAGGATTTGGAAAGTGGAGGGAGAATAACTCAAGCCAAAGGGCATGACCAATAAATTATAGTGGCCCTCATGAGTTCAAAATGTAGTCTTAAGAATGTCTTCCTCTTTCATACGTATCTAGTGGTAGCCAGAACGAAGATCAAGTTTAGTAAAGAATTGGGCACCACTTAATTCATCCAAGAGATCATCAATGATAGGAATGGGAAATTTTTCTTTGATGGTGAGTTTTTTGAGGGAACAAAATTCAAGACACATGCACCAAGATCCTTATTTCTTAAGTACCATGACCATAGGATAAGAATATGGGATAGTACTAGGAAGGATAATGACTAGGGTGAGCAATTCTTGAACAATTTTATCAATTTAACTTTTCTAGGAAAAGGGATGATGATACGGAAAAACATTGGGAGGAAGGCTATCGAGGATGATGGGAATGGAATGATCATGAACACCATGAAAAGGAGGAAGTCCCTTGGTAGTGGAAAAAGCAAATTGATATCTAGAGAGGATGGATTGAAGATCAGGGGGCACAAAGGGTGTCTCAATGGAATGAATGGAACGAAGTTGTGAAATAATTTTGGAATGACCTTTTTTGAGGAGATTTTCCATGCAATGGGAAATGATGATATTAGGGGAACCTGTTGTGATTCCTTGAAACTTATATTTTTGGCCCTACTAGTTGAATTGCATGGTTAAATCCTTAAAATAATTGAGAATGGTGCCTAGATTCCTTATCCATTCGACACCTAACACAATGTCGCAACCACCCATGTCGATAGAAAAAATATGACATTTCATGTGGTACTAACCAATTTGGAGACACATTTTCACAACACCCCCAACATTTCATGGACCTTCCATTGACAATCATGATTTAAAAGTTGTTGATTGCTCAAACACAACAATTGGTTTCTTGAGCAGTGCAATCATGAATAAAATTATGGGTGTGATCCAAGTGGATATTGGTGGCCACCCACCTATTCAAACTGGCTCCTCTTGACAATTTTTAGTTCAACACGTTCTTCTGTAATTATTTGTAATTGCGGGTTCTACACTTTCGGGGTTGTCTGAAGCCCTACATAGCTTCCAGGTGGATATTGGTGGCCTCCCACCTAATCCAATTGGCTTATTTTGGAATTTTTCATGTCAGTACATCTTTTTGTACTTCTAGGGCCGTTTTGGGGGCCTAAACAATGTTTTTTTGGATTTCCATAATTAAACTATGGACAAAGGTAAATTTTGATGGCGTATTGTGTATTTCTCAAAAATACCTTTCCAACGGGCTATCACACACCTAAAACAGAGGTCGTATGCAAAATTTATGACCCCAAGAAGTTGAGGTACCAACTTACCCATCAGGCCCACATAACGTTTGGTGTTTCATCTCCTAGGGTTAGGTTTTTGGATGTCTATGGTTTTGGAATTCATGAGTAATATTGAAAAGGCTTCTGGAGCTTCATTGTAATAATTCTACTCAGAAATATGCACATAGAAGATACATCTCTTCTTAGAGATAGCTACCACCATTTGAGCAAGTTGTTTTCAGTTCTGCATTTTTACAGTTTTAGCCTATTTTATTTATTTAATAGAAGTTATTGTTCACTGGATATCTCGTGTTGTTCTCCGTATCTCCATGTTATTGTATTTAGTCTGTTATTAATTTCATTCCACTCATAAATCTGGATCAGTGGTATCAGAGCGGTCTTCTCTTCATTTATTTTTCTTCGCGCATGTTCTCGACAAGATCTGGGTACAAGAAATTGGGACTCAAACCAGTCGAGCCTTTGCAAGATCAATCGTGTCGAGACTGACAACAACCCATTGATGATGAGAAGAAATATGATGGAGAAGGATATCCTTTTAAAATGTTTCTCAAGGAATCCATTTCGCGAAAAAGGAACGAAATGATGGATAACTTTGCACAGATCCTTTGGCGGCTTCACAGAGGAGACACATCTTCATCAAGTGGCCATGCAACCCCCTTCAAGGTACAAGTGAATTTTTATATTCCATTATTTGAAGGAATGATAGATGTGAATGTTGTAGACAAATGGTTGAATCTGCTCGAAGGGTATTTTTCGGTCCACAATTTTTTCGACGGGGAAAAGATTACTTTTTCACTCCTCAAGGCCATCCCTCATGTTAACCATTGGTGGGATACTTACTATGAGAAAAGGGCCATAGAGGAATTTGAAATATTTGCGGTCACCCCTACATGGGATTCCTTTAGGGCTACCATTAAATAATAGTACTACCCTGTTGGAAGCTACAAGGACTAGTACACAAGATGGACGACGCTGCATCAACCAAGCGAAGTAGAAGAATTGAAGGAAGGGGAACGCCTCTTTCATAGATATATGTGGGTAAGGGGAGATCCAATTCATTTCATTATTGATAGCTTCAGTTAGAAGAACCTAATCTCATCAGAGGTAGTCAAGCGGTTGGACCTACCGATGACATTGCACCCGCATCCCTACACCATTGACTGAATTTTCCAATGAAGAGATCACCACGTCAGCCAAAAATATCATCTACCCTATGACATCAAACCCTTTAAAGACGAGGTAATGTGTGATATTTATCCCCTTTAAGTTTGTGATGTTCTTTTAGGAAATCCATATTTGTGGAAGCGACATGTTGTGTATGACTCTAGAGCCAGCAATGCTATTATTACTTTGGGTAGACAATTGTACAGGATACCAGAGGTAGCACCACCTACCACTATTTCTTTAATCTCTGCTAATAAATGAAGTAAGGTCATTTCACATATCATGAATTTTGTCTTCTTTGTGATCCATGCTCACAGTAAGTAGAAGGTCACGGCCACCTCCATGGCCTCTACACAGAACCTCTCTTTGTAGTAGAAGCAAGTGGACGAGATAATGGAAGAGTACAGAGACATCTTCTCCTCACCTACCGAAGTATCGACGCACTACCAAGTCAAGAATCCAATTGATCTAACCCTCGTTTCACCTCTACCTAATGGACAAGTCTATTGTCGCTTGCTGATGGAAAATGACGAAATCAAGCATCAGATCCAAGAGATGATTCAAAAGGGGCATATCGACCCAACTCCTCCCCTTTTGGAAGCCCGGTTGTACTGGTGCAGAATAAATATGGGACCTGGAACCTCTGCATTGATTATAAAGAATTAAACAAAATCATAGTCAGGAACTGGTATCCAACTCCCCAAATTGATGAACTTATTGACCAAATCAAGGGGGGGGATTTCTTCAGCAAGATTGACCTAAATTATGGCTACCAGGTTCCCATTGAACCGACTGATGTATGGAAGACAAATTTCAAATCTAAATAAGGTCTCTTCGAATGGATGGTCATGCCCTTTGTCTTAACAAATGCACCAACCAATTTCATGAGGTTGACATATGATGTATAGAGACCCTTCACCAACTCTTTTGTGGTGCTATATCTGGATAACATCCTCATCTTCAACAAAACTTGGGAGGATCACATGCATCATATTCAACAGGTTTTGATCACTCTATGAAAACACATGCTATATGCCAACTTGGAAAAATGCTCCTTTGGCATGAACAAGGTCCAATACTTGGGCTACATCATTGATGAGAATGGGGTACATGTGGATCGAGCTAATATCCAATTCATCCGTGATTGTCCAACCCCGACCACACTAACCGAGCTTCAGATATTCTTGGGACTTGCCAACTTCTATTGATGGTTCATGTTGGGATTCTCCTATATTACATGGGCCCTCAACCAAGTGACCAAGGGTGGTGGCAGGGAAAAGTTCTCATGGGGGAAGGCACAAAAACAAGAATTTTATGATCTGAATCATCGCTTGTGCTCATCTCTAGTACTCTCCTTACCCGATATGAAACAATTGTTCAAGATTGAGACTGATTCATTTGACTATGTTGTTGGTGCAGCTCTCACTCAGCATGGTCATCCAATAGCATACCATAGTGAGACACTCTCAGATATCGTTCGGAAGTACCCCACCTATGACAAGGAAATGTATTCCATTTGCAAGCCTATCGTCAATGGAAACATTACATTCTAGGAAAGGAGACAATCATCCACACTAATCACAATCCTTTATAGTTCATACAAACAAAATGGAAGTTGCAGAATGACCGCCATCAAAATTGGTCCACATACCTGCAACAGTTCCATCCCAACATCAAGTATAATACATGGAGCATGAATCGTGTCATTGACTACCTCAGTCGACCTCCTGTGGTTTCCCTCACCACCATGCTCCGTTCCTGTGGGCATGAGTCATCAGAATGGCCCCAACTTTATCAATGATATCTTGACTTCGCCACCACCTATAATATCTTGAGTACAGGCACGAATTTCACCAATTTTCAAATTCAGGATGGATTGTTA
Organism: Picea engelmannii; assembly: GCA_009831015.1. NCBI lineage: Eukaryota > Viridiplantae > Streptophyta > Pinopsida > Pinales > Pinaceae > Picea > Picea engelmannii. Next base: position 8,596 of record ML783178.1, read on the forward strand.
TGCCATCTGGGCCATCTCTACATTCCTGAACGAGAGTGTGACAATCTAATTTCGGAGGCTCACTACAGTCGGATGGCAAGACATTTTTTCATGGAGAAAGTTGTGGTCGTTCTACAGAAAAAAAATTATTGGCCAAAACTTCGACAGGATATCAGCAAGTATATCAAATCTTGTACTTCCTGTGCCATTTCCAAGCCAACCATCAAGAAGCGAGGCTTATACACCCCTCTTCCTACTCTTGAGAGGCCTTGGGAATCCATCTCTATGGATTACATGTTTGGCCTTCCATCCACCAAGCAAGGCAATGATTGTGTATTTGTGGTGGTTGATCGGTTTTCGAAGATGGTGATTTTCACAGCTTGCAAGAAGAGAATGAAAACAACATATACTTCCAAGCTCTTCTTTGAATGAGTGTGGGTCCATTCTAGATACCATATACCATCATCTCCGATTGGGACAATAGGTTCCTCAACACATTTTGGTCAAGTCTCTGGTCACTGTTGGACACCAAGCTGACTAAATTCACTACCTTCCACCATCCAGATATATGGTATGAGAGTCTTCCCTATGTTTTGTACATCTACAACAAGGCTCTCCATAGCTCCACTGGCCATAGCCCTTGGGTCCCATTGATGTTGCACTAACTCTTGCAACCACACATAAATATTCTTCCCATGTTCATTCTGACACTGAAAAAGCCACCATATTCATTGAGTGGACTCAACACATCCTCTAACAAGTCCAAGAAATTTTGAAGAAATCCAATGTTAAGTACAATCAATGCAATGATCAACATCGGGTACTGCAAAAGTTTCAAGTGGGAGGCAAGGTCTGGTTACATTTACAGAAAGAATGCCTTGCAGGGCCCCATTGGAAGCTCCATCCACTTCGCTATGGGCCTTGTTATCACGCAGGTTGTAGATAGGATAAAAGGATATAAGATAGAAGGCCAAACTGGCATAACATGAACCAATCCCACCCAATGTCACCACAATGGGATGGTTCTTTCTCTTTAGGGAGGTTAGGCCCAGGGGAGACATCCCCGGTGACCTGGGGTTTTGAAGAGGAAAAAAGGCTAATAAGATAAAGATAATGTTTTCCCCCTTCACAAGTCACCACCCAAAAAGATAGTTCGGCCAAAGGCCAATTTAAGAAGTAAAACCCCCAAAGAAGTGTACCTTTCTGCAACAAAGCAACAACAAACTGATATATGCAAGCTATTTAAATGGGTTAGTACTTTATAAGACTATCTGATAAATGCATATAAGCAATTAACAATAAATGTTGATGAAGTTAATGTTTATCAATATCAATGAAAAGTTCTAACACTTCACCAATAAATATTGGAACAATGTAGCATTCAATGTAACCAATCAACACCTTATTCAATTAATGCCTAAACCACCATTCAATTTCTTTTAAGAAAAAACGTTGTTGCACTAAAGATGTAATAACCAAGGATGACAACAACACTTAGGGTTTGAAATTCAAAGGGTTTTGAGAGTGTTGTAATCAAGTTTCACTTCAACGTTGGAGGACTTTAGATCAGTGCCTTAGAGGGTAAATGGAGTCAAAAGTGAAGGATGAAAGGGTTGAAGGAGGAACGCTAAGGACTAGAGGGAAGAGTTCTGAAGTGATGCTATGGCAGGGCCTCAGAATCAAAACCCTAGGGGATAAAGGCTCACTCTGGTGCTGCAATAGAAAGGCCTTGTGCTCTCTCCTCCTTCCTTAGGTCAACTTGGAAAAACGACTAGCTCAAATGGAGCACAAAATCAAGACAAGAAGGATTAATGAGGGAGAGTGTTGCTATAGAAAGGCTCTTTCATAAAACCCTAAAAGAAAATGACCCTAAGTGTAGATGACCTAGGCCTGGGATGTCTTCTTCCTCTTGAATTCTAAATGGTATGGCTAGCAACGGAGAGGAAGAAAAAGGAGTGTAGCTATGGCTAGGCTCTCTTTTTCTTCTTCAACGACTGGAAGTTTCTCTATCAGGGGACATGAGACAAGGACCTACTTGTGTTCTTGTCACCTATCGTTTTGATTCAACAATTTATAAATATATGCAAGAAAATGAGACTACAACCATTCATTCAAGAAGTTTTGCAGAAAAATACTTACAATTCTTCAAGAAATAACCATGCAAACCCTAGTTGTAACACCTTCCTTTAAGAGAAACACCATAGAATGCCAAAAAATATTCCTTCAACAAGTGCGCCTCACTAAATCAGCCAAATACCCAAGACAGGGTGCAAATTTCAGACCTCCTTATGGAGTGAATGAGTCATGAAAAAATGAGATTCAAAATCCCTCATTTATACAAAACCTTGAACTAATTTTACATTTTAGGTCAGGTAAAAAGGCTGATAAGGCCAAAATATCAAATCATATTGTTTTTACATTAAATTTTCAATATAAAACCCTAATCAAGAAAAAGGTAAGACGTCACCCCTTTCTAGGGTGACGTTATCCCCTATTTGCGCAAGTGCAACCTTCTAAAGCAAGATGTTGGCCCTTTTTGGGCTTCTCCAAGCTGCCACACATGCCAACTGCCTTGTCCATTTGCTAAAATGCTCATGATGATGTCATAAGCCTCCTGGTGACATCCTAGGTCATATAGAGCCAATGTGCCACTGAAAATGGGTCAATCCCCCTAGGTCCAATTGTGTCGAGGTGCCTCTGGTGGAACGTCCTCTTCTTTTTTGGTGCAAAGTATCTGATCAACCTCTACCTTGTCTCTTCCCCCTAATGGGGTCTCAACATCCATCTGGTGGGCTCTTCAGCCCCATGGAGGTTCGAACAAATCATCTCCCCTTGTGTACCGGTCCAAATGGTACCTTTCCGTCGAGCATGGTCCTGCACATCAAAGGTTGCGCCCTCCATGGGCTCATCAATCAAAAGGATCATAGCAATTTCAATCACATCTCATCATCAATATTATTAAAAATATGCACAAAATCCCTAATAAATCAGTTAACATCTCAAAGATGTTACACAAGACTGCAATACAAATCTGGAGAAAAGGACAAGGCGTCTTGATAGGCTAGTGTCCACAGGAAAAGGAAAGTTCCCGAAAAGACCTCATCCAAGCCATGTAAGTGGGTGATGTGGTCAGGGGATGTTCAAGCATGTGGGTGTACTGAAGGCCAAGGATGCAAAAGTGTTACCTGTGGGTGCCTTTGTAGAAGGTGAGTTGTACCTGTCATGGATGTATTCTTTCCAAGCCCATTCTTGCCTTTATTCTTTTTTTCTTTTTTTGTTCAAGAGATAATTAGGGGACACTTCCTTGGCACGGTTACCAGAGTTGACAATGTTACCCACAAGTACTTTCACAGAGATGAGAAGGTTGGCTCGTGATGAGACCCCCTTTCCCTTGGCCATGCAACCAAAATTCACTGCCCTAGCATGGTAACCAGCTGGTGGAAATGTCATACTGCTAGGTACCCATGGTCCTAATAGGTTGGCTCGTGATGAGACCCCCTATCCTCTGACTACTTATTGTTTTATTATTTTTCTAGGTCCCTCTTGTTTCTTGCTGAGAAGCCTTTTATTGCTTTCTCGGGGATCCCTGGGCGAAGAATCTTGAGGTTTTATTCTTAGGATTTTATCTTTTACCAACTTAATTTTACCTTCTGGGAATTTAGCCCCTTCTTCCCACGAGATAAGGTACAAACCTGAAAATAGGTCAACCCAATGCCAGGACAAGGGGAATGGGACAAGTGAGCAGGAAATAAGATGAAACAGTCGTGCTATGATGGGAGTGGACGATGGATTTTTAGAAATCCCCCCAGTGGAAAACCAAAACCCATGGACAAAGGCTTGCTAGGGAACCCTGTCAATCCCCCCAAACATGGTCAAGTGGGAAAATGTAAGATCCAAGCAGTTGTTAGAAATAAAAGGAATCAGATGCATATATTTAAAGGTTTTAATGATCAAAAGTGACACATACCATGATACCTTGACCAATTACCTCATGGAGAAAGAACCCTTTCTGAGACAGGATCAAGCCGATGGTGATGGATGCTACTGTTGCTGACAATATAAAGATGATAGAAGAAGAAAAGGTGGGCCCTCCAGGGCCATGCTCAGGTCAATCCTGCTCTTGGTACTCCATGTCTAGGACCTGTGGGCCTCGAGACATGATCTCCTAGTTATCCCTAAAAAGTGGGGATAACATCTAGCTCCAACTCAAGGACATGTGCTCCCCATAGAGTGCATGAGAACCTTAGCATATCTAGCATAACCTGTAAACCTGCTTGATCTAAAAAAAGCATCAATAACAAAATTAGGGTGGTAATGCCACCCCAACATACATATATAGATATAGACTGAAATAAAACAATCAATAATGTGAAGCAAACTACTTACCTATACTTACCTATTGGTTGGATGTTCGATATAGTCAAATGACCAATGTAACCAATCCAACAATGTCCCACAATACCTGCCTTTGTGCTTCATCATAAACCAAAATAGTGATAAATCAAGCACGAAAATGACATGGGTTAGAACATATATCATATCATCAGAGATTACAAAGTCTAACTCATGGAGGTGGGTGGGAGGAATAAAATCATGCCACATCAATCTCTGATGAAAGTGCTCAATCCAATTCAGGAAGGGGTCATGAGAAATCCATGGTTCATAACATTGACTCAACAAGTCTATAAACTGGCCACCCCGAATATCTTCACACTCTAAAGGGATTGACAAGGTTCTAGTGGATGACTAGCAAACTCTTAAGGGAAAGTTGAAACGCGGAAAATATAGACTTGAACTTGTAGTTTTCAACCAACCTTTGTGTTCTAGGGTTTGCCTCAAAGGAAAATCAACATAAAAGATATACTTCCCAACTATACCTTTAATGAGACAACAAGGCAAAGTAATAACAGGTAGCTGGGGAAAAAGGTCATGAGAATCCTTCTTTAGGCAAACAATATTCTTACTCCTATCAAAATCCAAGTGTAGTGGTGGTTGATAGTCATCTTCATAGGGTAAATCTAAGTGCTCGGAGGAGTACTCATCAGAGGCCTCAAGGTAAGACCGAAAATCATCAGGCAAATACTGTACTTGGTCAACCTTGGGTGTTTGGGGAGCATCGGTAAAAACCTCATCTCCTTGTTGCCACTGGTCAAGAGCTTGCTGTGATAATTGAAAAGGAAACACTTGGAGATGACTCTTTATGTCATAGATGGGATCCATATCATAACCAACTGCATCCCACTTACGTCTCCCAACATGTATGAATTCATAAAAATTAGCTATGTCAGTATTAGTATCATAACATGGAGGGTTTGAAACATTCAAAAGCTCACCCATTTCCTCCTCTTTTTCCAAATCATAAAGTAGACAATTACCCGAATCTTGGAGAGGAGGGTAACTTACTTTTTCTTCCTGTGAAGGAGCTTCAAGGATTTGAGTATATTTAACATGCATTACTGTCTTATCCTCATGAGTATCCATTTCTTATTTGGTCGTGCAGTAATGAAGATGCTCTTCATTCAGGGATTCCATTTCTCCATCACTCTCTGAATCATGAAATAAGGTATCATCAAAATCTTGAAAAGGAAAGAAACTAACCTTATCGTCTTGTTGTTGTGCAGGTGGAGAAGGCTTGTGGATCACTTCATCAAGAGTAAGAGGGCATGTTGATACTTCATCATTGGGTTTCGGCTCCTCAACTATGTCTTCAACAATCCCTTGTTGATCTGTGGTTTGTTCCCCTTCTTCTTGGAGATCAATGATGAAGTTCTGAAGGGTAAACAAACTCTCCCCATTGAGAGTACTTAAGGTAAAGAGGAATATTATCTCAAGCAAGGAGATATTCTCCTCAATCATTGCAACCATGTAGTAGGCTTCATTGAGCATCATTGGGGTTCTCTTATCAAGAAGAAAGCTTAGATATCCCAAAAGTGCACGAGAAAAGAGATGGACCAGGTATCTCTCCTCGGGATGATGACTTTTAGGAATTTGATATATCATGTTCTCAAATCTATCTTGGAAGTCTCCGACAGTTTCATCCTCAGCTTGCTTTATATGCTTGAGTTATTTTAATAGTGTTGGGATGTCTTCTAATTGGATACCCCATCTCTCGAGAAAGGTTTTCTCAAATTTCTCCATAGTCGTAATGCTGGCATCAGGGAGGTTGTCATACCACTCTTTGGCATTGCAACAAAAAGTGGTAGAGAAAATCTTCATGACCACATCTTTAGCATAGTCATCGATAGGGTAGAATAGGAAGAAGTTCCAGAAATTTCTCATGTGATAGTCAGCTCTTTCTCTATCACCACCAGTGAATCTAGGGAGACAATTTATGTATTCAAAGGGCATTTGTTGAGGCTACCCTAGGATGTTACTCATGTCTAAAGGCTTGTAGATTCCTGGGTCCCATTGTGAAGTCATAGTTGGCTTCATCATCAATGGAGTCGCCAGATAGTTTTCTTGAAACTATTAAAGAAAAGGGAAAACACCCTAGTGGAGTCGCCAGGTAAGCTTGTAAGATGAGGCTTCTAGAGGCAAGGATTACTGAAAAAGTGTCATCTGAGGAAGGTTTGACATAGTATTCCCTGACAATGGCGCTAAAATTTTATCGCGCAGTTTGTAGCTACGATAAAAGGATATAAGATAGAAGGCCAAACTAGCGTAACATGAACCAATCCCACCCAATGTCACCACAATGGGATGTTTTTTTCTCTTTAGGGAGGTTAGGCCCAGGGGAGACATCCCCAATGACCTGGGTTTTGAAGAGGAAAAAAGGATAATAAGATAAAGATAAGGTTTTCCCCCTTCACAAGTCACCACCCAAACAGATAGTCCGGCCAAAGGCCAATTTAAGAAGTAAAACCACCAAAGAAGTGTACCTGCCTGGAACAAAGCAACAACAAACTGATATATGCAAGCTATTTCAATGGGTTAGTACTTTATAAGACTATTTGATAAATGCATATAAGCAATCAACAATAAATGTTGAGGAAGTCAATGTTTATCAATATCAATGAAAAGTTATAACACTTCACCAATAAATATTGGAACAATGTAGCATTCAATGTAACCAATCAACACCTTATTCAATTAATGCCTAAACCACCATTCAATTGCTTTTAAGACAAAACGTTGTTGCACTAAAGATGTAATAACCAAGGATGATGACAACACTTAGGGTTAGTAAGTTAGTTAGGGTTAGTGTAGTTAGGGTTTGAAATTCAAAGGGTTTTGAGAGTGTTGTAATCAAGTTTCACTTCAACGTTGGAGGACTTTAGATCAGTGACTTAGAGGGTAAATGGAGTCAAAAGTGAAGGACACAAGGGTTGAAGGAGGAATACTAAGGACTAGAGGGAAGAGTTCTGAAGTGTTTCTATGGCAGGGCCTCAGAATCAAAACCCTAGGGGAGAGAGGCTCACTCAAGTGTTGTTATAGCAAGGTCTCGTGCTCTCTCCTCCTTCCTTAGGTCAACTTGGAAAAATGGCTAGCTCAAATGAAGCACAAAATCAAGACAAGAAGGATTAATGAGGGAGAGTGTTGCTATAGCAAGGCTCTTTCATCAAACCCTAAAAGAAAACAACCCTAAGTGTAGATGACCTAGGCCTGGAACGTCTTCTTCCTCTTGAATTCTAAATGCTACGACTAGCAAAGGAGAGGAAGAAAAATGAGTGTAGCTACGGCTAGGCTATCTTTTTCTTCTTCAATGGCTGAAAGTTTCTCTATTAGGGGAAATGAGACAAGGACCTACTTATGTGCTTGTCACCTAGGGTTTTGATTCAACAATTTATAAATATATGCAAGAAAATAAGACTAAAACCATTCATTCAAGAAGTTTTGCAGAAAAATACTTACAATTCGTCAAGAAATAACCATGCAAATCCTAGTTGTAACACCTTCTTTCAAGAGAAACACCATAGAATGCCAAAAAGTCCTCCTTCAACAAGTGTGCCTCACTAAATCAGCCAAATACCCAAGATAGGGCGCAAATTTCAGACCTCCTTATGGAGTGAATGCGTCATGAAAAAAAGAGAGTCAAAATCCCTCCTTTATACAAAACCTTGAACTAATTTTACATTTTAGGTCAGGTAAAAAGGCCAACAAGGCCAAAATATCAAATCATATTGTTTTTACATTAAATTTTCAATATAAAACCCTAATCAAGAAAAAGGTAAGATGTCACCCCTTTCTAGGGTGACGTTATCCCCTATTAGGGCAAGTGCAACCTCCTAAAGCAAGACGTTAGCCATTGTTTGGATTCTCCAAGATTCCACACATGCCAAATGCCCTATCCATCTGCCAACATGCTCATGATGACATCATAAACCTCCTGGTGATGTCATAGGCCATCTAGAGCCAACGTCCCACTGAAAATGGGTCAATCCCCCTAGGTCCAGCTATGTCGGGGTGCCTCTGGTGGAACATCCTCTTCTTCTCCAGTGCAAAGTATTTGATCAACCTCTGCCCTATCTCTACCTCTTGATGGGGTCTCAGCATCCAACTGGTGGACTTTTTATCCCCATGGAGGTCCAAACTGATCATCTCCCCATGTGTACCGGTCCAAATGGTACCTGTCTGTCAAGCATGGTCCTGCACATCAAAGGTTACGCCCTCCATGGGCTCATCAGTCACAGGGATAATAGCAATGTCAATCACATCTCATCATCAATATTATTAAACATATGCACAAAATCCCTAATACATCAGTTAACAACTCAAAGACGTTACACAAGCCTACAATACAAGTCTGGAGAAAAGGACAAGGCGTCCTATTAGGCTAGTGTCCACTGGAAAAGGAAATTTCCCGAAAAGACCTCATCCAAGCCATGTAAGTGGGTGATGTGGTCAGGGGATTTCCAAGTATGTGGGTGCAGTGAAGGCCAAGGATGCAAAAATGTTACCGGTGCCTTTGTAGAAGGTGAGTTGTACTTGTCATGGATGTATTCTTTCCAAGCCCATTCTTGTCTTTATTCTTTTTATTCTTTTATTATTTTTTGCTTTTTTTTGTTCAAGAGACAATCAGGGGACACTGCCTTGGCATGGTGACTAGAGCTAACAACGTTACCCACAATTACTTTCACAAAGATGAGAAGGTTGGCTCGTGATGAGACCCCCTTTCCCTTAGCCATGCAACCAAGATTCACTTCCCTAGCATGGTAACCAACTGGTGGCAATGTCATACTGCTAGGTACCCATGGTCCTAATAGGTTGGCTCGTGATGAGACCCCCTATCCTATGGTTAAGTCCTTTTTTATCATTTTCCAGGTCCCCCTTGTTTCTTGTTGAGAATCCTTTTATTGCTTTATCGAGGATCCCTGGGCGAAGCATCTTGAGGTTTTATTTTTTAGGCTTTTGTCTTTTACTAGCTTGCTTTTACCTCCTAGGCCTTTAGCCCTTCTTCCCATGAGATAAGGTGCAGTCCTGAAAATAGGTCAATCCAGTGCCTGGACAAGTGGAATGGGACATGTGAGCGGGAAACAAGATGAAATAGTGGTGCTATGATGGGAGCGGACGATGGCTTTTCAAAAATCCCTCTAGTGGAAAACCAAGACCTATGGGCACATGCTTGCTAGGGCACCCTGTCAATCTCCCCGAGCATGGTCAAGTTGGCTAATGTAAGATCCAAGAAGTTGTCAGAGATAAAAGGAATCAAATGCATATATTTAAAGGTTTTAATGATCAAAAGTGACACATACCATGATACCTGTACCGATTACCTCATGGATAAAGAACCCTTTCTGAGACAGGACCAATTCGATGGTGATGGATGCTACTATTGCTGACAAGATAAAGATGATAGAAGAAGAAAAGGTGGGTCCTCCAGGGCCATGATTAGGTCAATCGTTCTTTCGGTACTCCATGTCTAGGACCTATGGGCCTCGAGACGTGATCTCCTAGTTATCCCTAAAAAGTGGGGATAACAGGACTTACACCATCACCAAGGATGTGGGTGACAATTCTTTTGAGCTCAACACTCCACCCTTCCTTGGATTGCACACAGTGTTCAATGTGGACCTCCTCTAGCCATATTTTCCACCATTATTGGACACCTTGGAGATCGCAGAATAGTTGAAACCAACATAGCTCAACCTTGAATGAATGGAAGATGCATTAACTGATCAGATAGTGGACATATAGGTCAAGGGAACTTGCTAGCATAGGATCCAAATTTGTCAGGTAGTCAAGGCAGGGAAACTCTTGCACCAAGGAAAGTGGCTCACCCGAAGCCAAAATCAACAGAAATTTCCTCACCTAATGGGGGCACTCAATGCAATGGAGACCATTTATTTCTAAGGGGGGAAGACTGATCCAGGTGGATATTGGTGGCCACCCACCTATTCCAACTGGCTCCTCTTAACAGTTTTTAGTTCAACACATTCTTCTATAATTCTTTGTAATTATGGGTTCTACAGTTTTGGGGTTTTTTGAATCCCTACACATCTTCCAAGTGGATATTGGTGGCCTCCTACCTAATCCAACTAGATTATTTTGGATTTTTTCATGTCAGTACATCTTTTTGTACTTCGAGGGCCATTTTGGGCTCTAAACAATGTTTTATTTTCTTGCCACAATCAAACTGTAAACAGAGTTAGAGTTTGAGGGAATAATGTGTAGTTCTTGAAAATATCTTTCCAACAGGCTATCACGTGCCCAAAATGGAGGTCGTATGCAAAAGTTACGACCCCGAGAAGTTGAGGTACCAACTTACCCATCAGGCCCACATAACTTTTGGTGTTTCATCTCCTAGGGTTTTGGCATTCGTGAGTAATTTTAAAAAGGCCTCTGGAGCCTCATTGTAATCATTCTACTCAGACAGATGCATTAAGAAACCACATCTCTTCTCAGATATAACTACCACCATTCGAGAAAGTTATTTTCAGTTTCGCAGTTTTACAGCTTCAACCTATTTTATTTATTCAGTAGAAGTTATTGTTCACTGGATATCTGTTGTTGTTCTTTGTATCTTTGTGTTATTGTATTCAGTCTGTTATTCATTTCGTTCCACTCATAAATCCAGATCAAGGTGATTCCACTGTCAATGAGGATCATGACCTTCCAATGCTTAATGTAACCAATTAGCTTAAAGGTTTGGGGAGCAGAGAAGCCTGTGAGAGCATTTAGGGAAATGACCGATTCAACTTTTGGGGGGTCTACGGGTGGATTCAGGTTAGTGGGTTCACGTGACTTGGCCACAGGGGGAGATTTGACCTCTTCTTCATAAAAATCCTCAAATATGGCCATAAAAGTATTTTGTTCCTTACACTTGTGCCCAGGAAAATATTTTTCATCACAATTTTATCAAAGGCCCTTGAGTTGGCATTCAACCATTTCTGACCAGGTCAATTTTTGGATCTTGAGTGAAGTGGAAGGAAGAGTGGGAGTGACTGGTTTAGGGTGAGGAATAAAGGAGTTTTTTATGGTTTGAGAAGAGACAACCTGTTGAGCTTCCTTATCTCTTTTAGTATCTTCCACCCAACTCTGAGGGTGAGCCATGAGGACGTGGGCATGAATATCATCCTTGAGGCCACTGATGAAGAATTATTGGAAAAAAGCATTAGACATGCCCTCTGTGCAAAAATCCAATCACTCAAAAGAAGCTATAAAGTCTTCCACTATGCAAGATAGTTTTAACTTTTTCAAACGACATAAATGGTGGGTGTCATTGTCAAAGCATTCATAAATCTCTACAAAAAATTGTGTCCAAGCTACATACCCTTCGCGAGCATTTTTTCTTCATTTTCACCATTGCTAATGTTATTGATCTAGATGGAGAACACCATAATGGATTTTGGATAACTCATCTGTAATGCCATACAAAGAGAAATAATGATTCATTTGAGTTACCCAACCAGTGGGATTCGATCCATCAAATTTGTTCACATCCACTCGTGGAAGGCGTAGGTCACCTTGAAAGTGAATGGGCTGAAAAGTCTGGGAATTGGAGGAAGTTTCACCTTTGGGATGCAAAGGTGGTTTAGAGGAGGTAAGGTCTCTAGTAATATTCAACTTGGCACAGATCTGGCCAGCAAAGGATTCAAGATGGGTAGAGAGGTCCTGTTTTAGGGTTTCCAATTTTGCATTTATGGTGGAATGCATCTTGTTATTGATGGTGGTAGTATTGACACTAAGTTGTTGCACTTCCTTTTGGATCTTCAAGGTCTTGGGTATGGGTGTGGGCCATGATGAAGGGGGGAACCTGAAAGGGGTGGGTGGGACCATACAGAAAATGGGTTATAAGTGAAGGGTATCACGATGATCAGGGAAACGAGGGGAATCCAATGGGGTAAGTCCCAAATAAGGGGGTTGGAAAGGGGTTGGGTCTACAAAAGAAGAAATGTTTTTTGCTAAAAAATGATAGATATAACTACGATAAGGGTGAAGAGAGGAATCTAATGGGATAGGGCTCAAATAATGGTGTAGGAAGGATTTAGATTTTTCTTTTACTCATGCAGAGTTATAATCCGATCTGAAGAATACTGGAGTGTTGAAAAGCCCAAATTCTTAACAGGAAAAAATGTGAAGTAATTTCACAACCAGAATGCATGAGGTAAAGTTGCACGACAATAGATATTGTCTGTTTTTTTATGTTTCCATCCCAAGGGTTAAGGTATTCAAGGTTTCTATAAACAAGGGTTTTCCATGTGTTATATCCCTCTTATATACGTGAGAGGTCCAACCGTGGTACTTTCCCCAATATCTAGGGCACCAACTAAGGAGGCTAGACCGTGCCCTTATCCATACTACTCGACTACCCATGTACTAGATAGTATCTTCCTGAGTGATTTTATCAATGTCACTATATCATTCAGGAGATCGATTGGTTTATCTACGAAGGGCTTTAGGATATTTAGGTCGATCCATATATAGGTGTTATCTGATGCGCTACAACTCGAAGGAGTACCAACAAGGGTTACAAGGGTGGCCAACAATGTGTGATTAAGTATCATTTGTAGTTCCTGTGTGTATGCTTACCTGACTATGGATTTATGCGTTGAATGATAAATCGTTGTATCTTTAAGACATCGAAATATGTCTCTACCCTAAAAAAAAATATCCCACAATTTTCTGCCAAGCAAAGTGCTCTGATACCACTTGTAAGGTACCAGATCTATTATAATAGCAGAAAAAATAGAAATATTGCAGAGAATAACAACAAAACAACATAATAGATGAAACAACAACACCAAAATAATACCTTTATTGATAGGAAACAATGTTCACTTGTCTCTTTGAGGGGGAAACCTCCAGTAGAGAAACGCTATATTACAAATATTCTCAAGAAAAAAACTTCTCATTCCCTTGACGGCTATTTATACTAAATCTATCTACCAAAAGAACAATCTAGAGGAATATCTTCTAGAAGTAGAAGCTTCTATTAGGTATTCTTACATTTGACATATTCTTCCTTATTACTAGGCCTTATTAATATTGTCCTTTATTACATGGAAAATATATTATTCTACATATGTGAGGGGTTAGGGAGTTTAGGCCCCTAACATAATATGTCTTTGTATTCCTCTACTATCGTGTCCACTTGTCACTGCTACATAGAGAGACCTCATGCAAAGGTTTCAACGGTTGCATTGACCTTCCCTTCACCTTCCGATCGAACCATAAAGGGGACAAACCTCCCGGTTTGAGAGACCACCTTTCGACACTGCTTCGTGGAGATCAAAGAGACCACAAACTTTGGGACTTCCTCTGGTACCCTGTAGAGTTGATATCCCAAAGTAATAATGACACTAATAGGCCTAGATTCATAAAAAACATGACTCTTCCACATATATGGTTGTCTTAAAAGAAAACCACAAATTTCAAGGGGGGAAACATCACACAATACCTATTCTTTGAATAGTTTGATTTCGTAGTGTAGGTGACATTGTTGGTTGATGTGGATGTGCCACCTCTCGTTGAGCCAACCGATGGTGTATAAATGAGGATGCAACATTTTTGTCAAGGGTTCAACCTCTTGAAATCCTCTGTTGAGATCAGGTTCTTCTATCTACTGCTTTCAACAATGAAATGGAGTGGGGTCCCCTTCACCCACATCTGTGACTGGAAGAGGTGCTCCCCTTCTTCAGGCTCCTTCAGTTCCTCTAGCTGGAATTTTGTGGTAGTAATGGTGACACTAGGTTCTACATCAATGATCTGCTTTCCCTTTTCTGGTTCTGAATCAGAGTCTGAGTCAACATCTGACCTTAGGGCTTTCGTCTCAGCCACCAATGACTATTTGGAGCAACATTCATCAATATTGTGCCAAGGGATTTTGTGGAACTCACACCACTTTCCAGTGTCCTTCTTCGACTTTCCACTACCCTTCTTTGTTGGTGGCTTGGGATGGTTATCCCGGGGTTTTTAATCCTTTCTCTTCCCTTTTCCCTAGGAGTTAGGGCCACCCTTACCATAATTTATCTATTACGAATTTGTCGACCCGAACTCCCACTTGTTATGCTGCTTAAATTTCTACTTTATTTTGACAACATACAGATAAGCGGCTCCCAATGATGAGATGTCCAAAAACTCCATTTCAGTTTTGATGTACCTATGTAGTGACCTGTGGTATTTTAGAACCATGTTCTGATTGGAGTCTTTGATACCCAACTTGGTGCACAAGGTATGGAAGGTATTTTTGAAATCAGTCACCATCTGGCCCCTCTCTTGGCACAGTGTGGTCCATCTCGTGTACTGATCATCATAATTTCCAACAAGCTAATATTGTTTCTTGAGGGGATCGAAAAAAGCTACCCAAGTGGGTCTTGGCCCAAAAATTGCAAAACATTCCTCGACCTGTTGCTCACAGTAAGTCTTCCACCAATATCTAACATGGGGAAGGGCCTTAAGGAGCGCGAAGGTGATTTTTTCACTATTGGAAAAATTTTGGACAAAGAAATAGCCTTCTAGCAGAATTAACCATTTTTCCAAAGCATCAACATCTATATGGAATTCAAATAATGGAATGTCAAAGTTAACTTGTACGTTGAAGGGTGTCACACCTCCGAAGTGACTGCTAGTTGAAGTTTCTTCCATTGTTGTTGGCGGTTACCAAAGGATCTGGGTGAAATTTTCCATCATCTTGTTCCTTTTTTCGTGTGAGGGATTCCTCGAGCAACAGTTTGAAAGGATATCTTGCTCTATCGTCACTCTTTTCTTCCTCCATGGGAGGTTTCTTGGGCGTGAGAGAGAGGTTTTATTCACGAGAAACAAGCTCGATACCCAACTCTCTATACCATGGCCTCATCAGATACATGCAATAAGAACAAAAAGGAGAAGATTGCTCTAATACCACTAATCCAAATTATTTTGAGAATGACATGAAGGAATAAATATAACAAATATATAAAAAGGAAATACACAGATATATGGCATGGAACATAGTAATACATTTAAACTCAGATTCTTTTAATGACTATTTGAAAATACAAAAGACTGTAAAATGCAAAAGCACACAAGCTAGCTAGAATGGTGGTAGCTTATCTCTGAGAAGAGATGTGTTGGCTATGCTCATTCTCATGAAGTTTATTATAATGAGTATCCAAAGGCCTTTTAAAAATAAATCATAATTGAGAAAACCCTAAACATACAAAACCCTAACCTCGAAAGGTGAAACACAAAACAATTTGTGGGCCCCAATGGGGGTAGTTGATACGTCAACTTTCTAAGGGCGTAACTTTTGCATACGATCTCCATTTGGGTGCTTGATACCTCATCAAAAAGGTCTAGCTTAGGAGCACACATTCTATTCATCCCAAACCATGCCTCTAGCCATTTTTTGGGCAATGTCGTGCCCAAAAAACACTGTTTAACGCCTCAAAATGGCCCCAGAAGTTCAGGACTCGAAAAAGTGTAGAAAAACCACCGAAATAGAAAAATATTCCTTGAGCCATTGGAATAGGTGGGTGGTCACAAATTTCCACCTAGATCACATGTGCTTATAGCTCAAGGAAGTTCAAACAAGAATAAAAAGAAGAAAAAGGGTAAGAAGGACCAAGAGAACAAGAAGGAAGATAAACAAAAGTCCACATATGAGAGTTCGAGTTCCGAGGCATCAAAAGGAAAGAAGGAGAAGAAAAAATGTCCCTATTGTAATAGGGGGTTCCATTCTGAGATTTCTTTCATGAAAAATACCATATATCTCATGGCACAAACACTTGAGCAACATCATCTTGAGGATTGTATTCTATATAATGCAATGAAAAATCCATCATTAGAAAGAGGTAATGGTCATGCATTACTTGCTATTTAATCTTCTCCTAATTCTTGGGTGCTTGATTAAGGGGATACCCATCACATGGCTTCATCATATAGAATTTTCTCATACTTGAAGACTTGTTTTGGACCACCGATATTCATGGGAGATGATTCTCCTGTAGAGGTGTGTGATAGGGGTAGAGTTGATCTAGACCATGGATTTTTTCAGGATGTACTTCATGTTCTGAAGCTTTCTATGAATATTCTCTCCATCTATCAAATCACTCATTCAAGTTCAGGGAAGAAGTTGGATTTCACTTCGGACTCAGTTATTATTTACGATTTGTTATATGGTTCAAAAGTTTTCATTGGTGAGGTTAATCACCATTCCAAGTTGTACACCTTCTCTCACTTCACTCATAAATATGATTATGAATATCTTCTAACACATGATAATGAAGAGTCTAGGTTGTGTCATGAGAGGTTTGGGCATTTGAATTTTAAATATTTAGATCATCTTAGTAAGGGTGGAATGGTTGATGGATTACCCCACGTTCAATAAACATATGGAGTTTGTCAGGGCCACATATTACGAAAACATCAGGAGGAGAAGTTCAACACAAGTAAGGCATGGAGGGCATCATCACTTCTAGAGTTGGTTCACAGTGAAATTACAGATCCTTTCCCACACCCATCGATCAGTAAAGATAAGCATTTTCTTACCTTCATTGATGATTTTTCGAGATATACAAGGGTCTACTTTCTCAAATTAAAATATGAGGTCTTTGTGTGTCTTAAAGATTTCAAGCATCTAGTTGAGAACCAAATAAGGAAGTGGATTAAGAAAATTCGTATAGACAATGGAAGAGAGTATGTGAATAAGTATGTTCATCATGTTTGTTCAAAATCAGGTATAGAGTTGCAACACATAGTTCCATATACTTCACAACAAAATGTGGTAGGGGAGAGAAAGAACAAGACATTGAAAGAGATGGCCAATTGTATGTTGCATGATAGAGAA
Organism: Picea engelmannii; assembly: GCA_009831015.1. Classification (NCBI taxonomy): domain Eukaryota; kingdom Viridiplantae; phylum Streptophyta; class Pinopsida; order Pinales; family Pinaceae; genus Picea; species Picea engelmannii. Next base: position 25,781 of record ML783178.1, read on the forward strand.
CTACCTCCAAAGTTATGGGATGAAGCTATCAAATGTGAAACCTACATTTATAACATAGTTCCTCATAAATCATTCAAGGTAGTCACTACATATGAGGCTTGGAGAGGGAAGAAATTGGAAGTCACTCACTTCAGAATTTTTGGTTCCCGTGCATGTTATAAGATCCCTTTCGATAGGAGGAAAGATATGGAAGCTTAGAGTAAGGAGTGTATTTTTGTTGGATATCCATAGGGAGTGAAGGGATATAGGTTATTAGATACTACTTCAGATACACGATTCATTCAAAGGAATGTTAAGTTTGAAGAGGGTCTGTCATAGGTACTTTCGAAGCAGTCCACACCTCCATCTCCACCGCCACTAGTTGCACAACTTCATGAGACTTATTCCGATCATATTTCTAATCAGATATTTGAATATGATGTATCTGATATTTGTTATCAGCATCAAGAATTTTTAGTTCCAGATCATCAACAACGATGGGCACAATATACTCTTCAGGAAATAGGTGATCTAGCGGGTGATCCTGTTGATCCACAAAGAACTAGATCTCGATTTGTGGAGCCTCCGCAATATTTTACTACTATGGATCCATTGCTTCCCATTTATTTCTATATGGTACTTGGATCAGATCCTCAGTATTATGCATCGACTAAAGGAAACCCCCATTGGGAGGAAGTTATGGAAGATGAGTACAAATCCCTGATAGAGAACAATACATGGGAGTTGGTTCCTCTACTTTCCAACATGAAACTTGTTAGATGTATGTGGATTTTCAAGGCAAAGAGGGATGTTGATGGATACATTAAAAATTATAAGGCCTGATTAGTAGCTAAAGGTTTCTCACAGGTACAGGGCATTGACTATGAGAAGAAATTTGCACTGGTTGCCAAGATTGATTCAATTCGGTTAGCTCTAGATATTGCAACAACTAGAAAGTGGGACATACACCATATGGATGTGAAGAATGCATTATTATATGGATATATTAACGAGGATATATATATGGAGAAACCGTAGGGATATGTTCAGGATCCATTATTAGTTTGCAGGTTGAAGAAGTCATTGTACGGACTTAAGGAAGCACCTCAGGCATGGTATGCTAAAATGGACTCTTATCTTCTCTCTAGAGGGTTTCTTAGATGTATATCAGATATTAATGTGTATATGATAAGGAACATAGTTTCTCTTCTACTGATAGTTCTATATGTATATGATTTACTCATCACAAGAAGCCCATCCTTCTTAATTGTTGCAGTGAAGACCGCTTTGCAAGACAGGTTTTCTATGATAGATATGGGATTGCTACATTATTTTCTTGGTCTTGAAATTAGCCAGAATGATCCAGGAATCAATATGTCTTAGTCCAAGTATGCCAGAGATATACTAATAGGTTTTAGATGATAGGTTTCAAGCCAACTCCAACACCCTTTCACTCAGGGGTTAGACTAGAGGATTTCGATGCATCACCTTTGGTTGATTGTACTAGATATCCATAGTTGGCGGGGAGTCTTATCTACCTTATACACTCTTGACCAGACATCTCTTATGCAGTTGGATTAGTTTCTAGGTACATGAAGGAGCCTCACGAGATTCACTGGAAGGTATCAAAGAGGATTCTCGGATATGTCAAAGGGACTACCAATTTTGGTATACACTATACAACAAGATCTTCCTTGCCATGATCTTGTTGGTTACATAGAATCATATTGGATAGGCAATAGCATTGATCACAAGTCCACTTCAGGACATGTACTCTACCTTTGATCATGACCTATCTGTTGGTCAAGTAAGAATCAATAAACAATTTCTTTATCATCAACATAGGCAGTGTACATGGGTGCGGTGAATGTTACTACTCAAGATATTTGGTTGAAACACTTTCCTACAAAGTTGAGAGTTCATTTTCATCGTCCGATAGTTATATGGTGTGATCATCAAAGTACTCTCAATATATGTAGAGACCCATTTCAAAGGAAATGGACCAAGAACATTGAGGTTCATATGCACTTTATCCAAGGGTAGATTCATGATGTAGTCATTGATATGCAGTTCTATCCATATTTAGAGTAGGTGGCAGACATATTCACAAATCCTTTCACCGAAAAAAAAACTTTGTTTCATTGAGGGACATTATAGGAGTGAGGGATACATCATCTTAGTAGATGAACATGTTATCATTTTTTTCTTTTTAGCAACATATTTTGAGGGGGATGGGGGAGTTTCCCATTGGATTTCCTCTCTTTACCTCAATTTTGTACAGTTTTTATGCATATATACTTGTACATGAGTACCTAACATGGCTTCATATTTCTGAGACTCATCATTGTGAAAATACTAATTGTGTTTCAAGGGGGAGTGTTGGGGTACATGCTCAACTACATCCTTAGTGACATAATCATTTTTTCCATTTTCCTACTATTTAGTAGCACTGCTATTTATATCATGTCTATTTATAACGGTTCTATTTTTAGCCAGTGTATTCCTAAATGTAATACTATGGGAAAATACCATGGGTTTCCAAAACCATGGGCTCATAAACCAGCATTAGGAAATTCCTATTTTTTAGCTACCATTAGGCCAATTCCTATTTTTTAGCCATGATTAGGCAAATTCCTATTTTTAGGAGATAATTCCTATTCCCTTAATTTTAGGAGATATTTCCTATTTCATGGAAAGCGCACTTTAGTAAGAATATTAACCTCCTAGGGAAGTGCACATTACCCATCTAATATTGCACATTACCCATCTAATACTTGGATTTAACTCACTTCACTTATTTAGTGACTTTCCATAATTAGCAAATTCTCACCAAAGGATGGAAATTTATATTAAAATGTAGAAACATGGGCTAATATTACTAGTCCTTAATATGCAAAATGTAAAATGTTTGGAAATACTTTTGTAAAAATGTTCAAATTTCTAAGGATTTTATATAGATTCTATAAAATTTTGGCATTTTTAAGGTAAAATAATTTTATTCTATGGAATTTGGACTAATCGTTTTTAGAAAAAGTGGACATTGACGAATATTTTTTTGGGAAAAACCATAGGAAATTATCCCATTTGCAAAATTTATCCCCTAAAATCATCTATAATTCTCACTAAGTTATGACTTTAGTTCCATTCTTGGACTCTAGTCTTATTCTAGGAGGTTAGGACATTAGTTCCATTCTTGGACTCTAGTCTTATTCTAGGAGATTTTTTCTATTATGAAATGCATGTTGAATTAATGTATAATTCTCACTAAGTTCGCACCTATATTTTTTACCTTTTCTTATTATTAGCAACTTTTGACTTTAGTTAATTGTTTCTATTGGGAGAAATTACTTTTTCTACTTGAGCATGCACATGGGAATCCCATCCTAGTGCGCATTACTCCTCAGGTGGAGAGTCCTATATATTGTATTCATTATCAAGGATTAATACATGGTAATTAGAGTTGGTTTCTTAGTCTTTTATGTGTTAAGATTGATTCTATTTTTCTCTCTCCTCTCTCTCTTTTGCAATTAGTTAGTGCAGTATTTTCTTCTCACAATTGGGTCTTGGATTGTGGTTTAATCCTATAGTGCCATACTGAAGTTCGACACAACTTACTTTGTCTTATTTTGAAGATGGATTATAACTTACTTTGCAATTTATTATAATTTTGTAATTCATTCAACCAAAGGAAAATAATAAAGCAGATTCGCGAATTATCAATTTATTCCGATGAGTTTCGCTGCTCGAAATTTCTTGAGCATTAGAAAATTATACTATTCATTATGTAATTTTGAATTAATTGAACAAATTATATTAAACAATTATTATCAATTAACATGAATATCAAACTAGTATATATATAACGAAATGATGAAATCAGTGTCGTAGAAGAAACTAGAAATCCAATCCCGAGAATGAATCATAAATGGTCAGCGCCAATTATCAGTATGGTATGGCTCCAACATAGTTTCCAAGGGGTAGTAATTGCAAGTGATAAAGGTGTCACCACTGTTACATTTGACGATGGCGCGCCCAAATTTAGTTGTTGTCCTCCAAACAATTTGAGTGTATTGGGTGCAATCTTGGACAGAATTGCAACTATTATTTGCATAGTTATACCACTTCTTCTCATCCACCCATGTAATAATTAATTTTGTAGCGTTCCAACCTCTTCGCCTTCCACAAAACACTGGACAGTGGTTTAATTAAATGGTGCAACTTTCTATCCCGGGAAAAGGAGTCAATGATGATCATATAATGAGTAATGGGTAAGGTTCTCATTCATTTTCTTGGATTTCAACTCCGTAAAAACTAAAGAATTCTCTAAACATTCGCCACTGGGAATGAGAGTGCTTTGGGCTTTGCTAAACTCCATTTTCATAAGATTTTCTCAAATTACTTGGCAAATTGGCATCCTTGAATTTCTTTGGCATTGGTGATGTCGAATTACATCCATTGCTGATTACACCAAAGGAATTATTTAAGGGGAGTTTTCTCTTTACCCTTCGTCTTCCTGCAATGTATAAACAAGTGCCACATGCATATATTTACAACGTATCGGCAAGTACCAGGTGTGTTTGTCTGCAACCGGATAATATGATTAATTCGATCGGTGAGATTATGGTGGTGGTAATCATGGTTTGTATCCGATTTTATTTACATGTCTCTTCTCCTTCACCATGATTGCTCACTGACTTCGATCTTCCTTAATATCTAAACTGCCATTGCTCATCGACTCCCATCTTTCTTAATATCTTCTTCTTGACGAGGCATTTTATTCCTGCACCAGGTTGTACCCTAGGCTCTTCGCACGAATCTCAGAAGGTTCCCGCAATCCCATGTCGATCTTAGAAGGCGCATGCAATGCCTTGTCGCAGTGGAGGCCATGGCTGGAGATGGTGGTGGATCAAAGCGCGAAGCCAGAGTCCTGTTGATCCGATGCCTTCTCCCACACCTGATGAACAATTAGTGGGTGATTTTAAGAAGTCAAGGGGAGAGGTTCCAAATATGGAGGAGCCATTTAGTAGGATAAATTTCACTAGGTCCATCAGAGAGCCCTCGCTCATCCAAAACGTTGAAACTGCTAAAAGCTGAAACTACTATTAGGGGTTCGATCTAGGGTCTTGCTTAAGAAGAAGACTGTGAGGACACAAATTGTGAGCATGGTTGATGCACTAGAAGTCTGTTTTAAGGTTGACAATCTTGGGGACTTTAAGTAATTTTTCTTCTTATTTTAAGTAATTTTTTCCTCTCATTTTTCCTTTTTTTTTAACAAGGGTTCAATGTTGTATTTTCTGTTTTTTTCCCTTTTATTTCATCTATTTTTTCAAGCAATTCTTCATCTATTGGTGTCTTCCAGGAATTTTAATGTATGAAGTAAAGCATAATGTATTGAACCCATCTTTACACAGGTCCCTTCAGCTAGAGGGTTTCACTTATTCTCGAGGAAAAATAGGTAGGTTACAGTTCAATTTGCATCACAGAGTTAATTAACTTTTCATATATTAAGGACAATTAGAAAATGTTGAGAAATATTAACGAAAACGATTAATTAAGTACTAAAATTTTAAGTTCTAAGAGGAAAATATGAAATCATTGCATTGTATAATGCTCAGGTTCATAGTTTGTATTGTTAGAATATAATGGATGTGCTCGTTTTACCATTGACAATATCTCTATTGTCACCCAACCATAGGCCGAAGCCACCCTCCGAGCACCTTAACCTTGACAAAGAATCACTCCGAAAGCAAACCCTAGGCTAGATAGCCAAACAAAGAGTAGCGCACATTTCCTCAAGGATAGCGCGCCAACAAGAGTTGATGAGATAGTTCAAACCCTAACCAAGAGATATTCCAAGCCAAAACATAACTCTAGTTGTAGCAGCTGCATCGACAGCTCTCCTCAAACCTGCACACAAAATTGGGCACTGCAGTGCGCACAAGTGTTGCTCTGCAATTCTGAGACTGCCTGCCAGAATGAAGACTGGCCTTATGTATTTATACTAATTCTGGCTAACTGCCTGGGCTGACTTCTCATTATGGGTATCTGTCTATTCAATATATATTATTTTTTCTGTCCGATTTCTTCTCTTGGAGGCTAATAACCTAATACAAATTATCCTCTTGAGTCGACATGTCTTCTAGGGTTATTATCCAATTCATTAGGGTTTCTTCTTGCTTCCTAGAATATTATATTCTCGTCAGGTTTACATGTGGAGGTAAATACCTCCCGCAGCTACCATAATATCAACACTCCCTCCTATTTAGGGAGGTATTACAGGTAATGGTCTTGAGCACAAACATACCATTCATCCGGTAGCATCAACGGAATTGTATAGACTCTCTCATGACTAGATCATGAGCATCATCATCACCATCAGTGTGATCAGCTGCATCATCTCTCAGAACCATACTCTATATAAGTAATCAGATATGATGTTCACTCCATAGAGTGACACAAGAGAAATTCTTCTAATCTAGAAGAGTAAATTTTCTGAACCATTTTCTATCTGGGAAATCTCTGTTCATTGATCATCCATCTAGCTGATAATCATTTTCAACACTGTTGATAGTCTTCAAGGCAATTAGAATAATATCATTCAATAGAACACAACTGTGTCTATCCATAGTAGTACACAACTACAATCTAGTGGTACACTACCACACCAAGTAGCACACGGGTACTTGATCAAACAGTGAAACACATCCATCACAGTAGTATACATCTACTGTCTAGAGACATGTGGTCTTCATAACAATCATCTGATATCAACCTGCACAGAAACAATGTTATGATATAAACTGAATCATCTGGGCCATTCTTCCACTCACATCTGTGAGATCTGGAAGAGAGTCTACCCTCAGAAGGTCAAACATCAATGATGAGCTATCTGGACTATTCTTCTCAAGCAAGGAAGAATAACTGTCCTGATTTCTGAGCCTAGACCATTCCCCACCATGGGCCATTCCTTCAACATGAAACAAAGTGTAACCTAGAGAGAATGAATCTGCCCTAAGGAATGTCTGTCCCTGATTGTTGAACCTGGACCATTCCCCACCCTGGGCCATTCCTCTGGCACTAAACAAAGTGCAACATGGAGAGAATGAATTTGCCCTAAGAAATGATTGTCCAGACCATTTCCTAAGGAAATGATTGTCCTGCACCAACCTCCAAAACGGACCATTCCCCATGTTAACCACAATGGGAAATCATTGTCCGGTGAGGCAGGCCAGTCTTCTTGAGTAACCCTCAAGAAGAGAGACTGCCCTAGACCACTCCCCATGCTAACCACAATGGGAATTTGTTGTCTATGGTACATCAATAATCGATCTGGACCATTTTTTGAACTGGAAAATGTCTCTCAGTCAGAAATCTCAATCCACTTTTCGAAATGGAAAGGAACTGCTAATCCTGGACCATTTTTCGAACTGAAAAATTATTGTCCATCAATCAATAACACATCAGTGCTCCCTCCCAACCTGGGAGTCATATCTTCCTTTTTCAATAGGAAGTTGTCTCCATGAGCTCCAGCTTGAGTACACAAACTCTTTCATCTTGGAAAGACACTTTACCAAAATGTCTGCTTATCTGCTCATATGTGGAGATATGTATTGGAGAACCACTTTATCCTTTCTGAACTTCATCACGGATGATGTACTTCGGTCTGGAACACTGGTTTTCTCTGAAGGCTTCATGTAGCCCTGATCAATAAAGTATATCATTGTTGGATTCCTCTTGGTTCCTGCTAGCTCACAACATTGTGGCAAGGGTCAAACTGGAACATATCCATGTGGTACTTCTTCAATCATTATGAGATCTTTGTCATGGATTGGCAATATATCATCCTAATCTTCTGAGTAATCATTCTGATACAACATCTCTGTTATAGAAAATCTTCACCGCGCTTCTGTTGTGCATTGGAGGTTCTCCACCAAGTTATCTTCTTCCATCTACATACAAGGGTCTCTTTTTGGTATGCCTCAAAGTATTGAGGTTTCTCTTCATACACTTTTTGTTCAATTGTTTAAGAGAACGGTCTTTGCATTCAACTTGATGTAGAACTCCGACCCATGGATATTGCGGATGATATAATGACTCATGTAGAGGTATGTCTGGTTTACTAGAACAAGTGATCATAATAGTCTTCTCCCTCCATCTGGGAGAACCTCTAGTTCTGGATCTTGCAATTCTTTCATATATACATTGTTCTTCATTACAACTTTTAGTTCCTCTGCTTGATTGCTTTTAGTGAGTTCATATCAGGGCGACAATCTTGTGATTCTTAATACAATGACTGGTTGTTTTGGATTTTCTTTCTTTCCAGGAATCTTTATGTTCTTCCTTTAGATTTTGGGTCCATGGAGTTTCTTATAGATTCCATGCCCTAAAGATTCCATTTATTTCTTTCATCATAGGATCACGAATGTGGATGGACAACGAGGGATACTTTAAGGCTTCTCTTCGAAGAAGACTTCTTCTGAGGTTGAACTGGACATGAAATGTCTTTCATGGTTGCTACCATGGATATATACTTCATCATCTTTAATGGATCATAGTATTATCTCCCTCCTTATCCTTGCTTCATGTATGAGTGCATATAATCGGCTCCCTCCATCTAACAGAGTCCATGCTTCTGTCTGCATCCTTATTGTCTTCTGCAATATATAATTGGCTCTCTCTGTCTAACAGAGTCCATGCTTCCGTCTTGTTGTCTTCTACAAAACGTTATAAGTCCTTCTCTGAATTATTTCTATCTTTGCTTCTTCTAAGTCTCTTCATGATGGATTCGATTTATCTTGCAATAGCTTTCACATAATTTGTTTGACGTATTTCATCCTTTCATGTGTATTATCTAATGATATCCATCCTTATCTTATTGTTCTTCCATAGGTATAGTTATTCTTGGAACACATTATCTTCCAAGAGATAGATATACAAGATATGTACAGAGACGATACAAACAAGATATGTACAAGAAATAAGAAGAGTATTGTTACCTTTAGAAGAAGAAGTCTCTTTCATCCTGCTTAGTCTTCTTTGTAGGTTTCTTTTCTTTGGCAATTGATGCTTCGTGTTTCTCCTTTGCACTGATCCTTGATTCTTCTTGAGCACAACAAGTCCAAAGTTCTTCAAATGTTGGATACTCCTTTCTTGTGTTCATGCTTGCGGCAAATGCATCCCACATCTTGGGAAGACCATTGAGTACTATGTTTACCAACTCCTTCTCTGAGATGATCTCTTCAATAGATTGTAGTTTATCTCTTAACTGAGAGATTCTCACAAAGTATGATGTTATGTTGTTTTCATCATTCATCTTCATGTCACAGAGCTCATTCTTCAGAATCATTACTTGTCCAATGTTTCTGACTGAGAAGAGATTTGTTAGGGCATCGTACACCTTCTTCGATGAGTCAAGATGGGAGATGTAGGGTATCAAGTGGTCTTTTATAGATTCCACTATGATACTCATCGCATTGATGTCACCATCTTTGAACTTCTCCATAGCTGCAATGTTTTCCAGTTCCTTCTTTTTTCCTTCTTCAACTCTGGTTTCATGATCTTTTCTTTCACGATATCCAACACTTTATTCTTGGCAAGGATGAGGTCAATCCTTTTCTTCCATGCTCTAAAGTTAGAGGCATAATACAACTTGTTCTCTGACTTCATAGAATAAGTCATGGCTTCTTTGACTTGGTCAAACCCTAGATTTGACCACAAACTCAAACTTCATGTCTTGGCTTGCTGAGAGTATCAGAAGATTCTCTAGGATAGAGTGCACTAATCTATTCGGAGATTAGGTCAATCCATTCACTTAAGGTGTCTCAACAAGAGGATTAGGGTTTCTGCAATTGCACCTGCTAGTAACCCTAGCTGCAGTGTTTTGGTGAATGCTCCTGCTAGAAACCCTAGCGGCAGTTCTTCAACGAGCTTAATATCCTTCTGGCTATGTTTCCTTCTAGCGGTTAGACTGAATGAAGGAGGTGTGGGCCCATAACCTATAAGAATATAATGGATGTGCTCATTTTACCATTGACAATATCTCTATTGTCACCCAACCATAGGCCAAAGCCACCCTCCGAGAACCTTAACCTTGACAGAGAATCACTCCGGAAGCAAACCCTAGGCTAGATATCCAAACAAAGGGTAGCACACCTTTCCTGAAGGATAGCGCACCAACATGAGTTGATCATATAGTACAAACCCTAGCCAAGAGATATTCCAAGACAAAATGTAACTGCTAGCTGCAGCAACTGCACCGACATCTCCCCTCAAACTTGTGCACAAAACTGGGCACTACGGTGCGCACAAGTGTTGCTCTGCAATTCTGAGACTGCCTGCCAGAATGAAGACCGGCCTCATGTATTTATACTAATTCTGGCTAACTGCCTGGGCCGACTTCTCATTCTGGATATCTGTCTATTCAGTATATATTATTTCTTCTGGTTGACTTCTTCTCTTGGAGGCTAATAACCTAATACAAATTATCCTCTTGAGCCGACATGTCTTCTAGGCTTATTAGCCAACTCATTAGGGTTTCTTCTTGCTTCCCGAAATATTCTATTATCGTCAGGTTTACATGTGGAGGTAAATACCTCCTGCAACTACCATAATATCAACATGTATGAGTCATATCATTGAAAAAATAGTTAGTCCATCGAAAGATTTCAATATAAGTTTCATTGTATTTTGTGCATATTATTTCGAAGGAAATAACACAAAATCCTAAATGGACTAGGTGCAGGTATGCAAACTTCAAATGAATCAGAGATCAAAGCAGAGATCCCTTAATTGTAGTAAAAAATTATAGTGTATGGTTGTATATAAGGATTCACTTGAATTCACTTACAATTCCCATTATAACTTTGTTTTTGGATATCACGTGACTCTTGTTAAATATTGCAACGATTTTCACTAATTTTTTTGAGTTTCTTTTATTTTGTGTATGGCTTCCTTGTTTGTTGTTAAATCCCCATCTAGGAAGTATCATAAGCAGTTCGTTGACAACTTTTGTTTGAGAGGCGTCCCGACGAAAACCTGTTCCTATAGATTCCTCTCCAAAGAGGTGAGTTTTATACAAGCTTATTAGAAGGTTTCATTCCTTTATTTTAGTTTACATGCCAGCAAAATAATATCCACTTGATAGCGAAAGGATATGTGGGGCAGTTTTTTATTATAAACAGATGCTGAAATATCCTGGGTGAATGAGAAATTTGTACTTCACATTCCTCTTTGTGTTGTGAGCAGTGACAAAGGTAGCAGACTACCTATGCTAAGCATAATACAACACACAAAAATTATTAGAGGATCAACATACATAGTCCCCCATGGTAGTCACCATATTCACAACTCTCTACTTTTAGGTGGCACACCCAAGGTTAAATTCTAAATAGTATAGCGCCTTTCTTGAACATGAGGGTAGTGAGACATTTTCCAATGAAATCGGAAAGAATTGGTATAAAAACCGAGACAAAAGGTAAATGATATTAAATATTTTTTATGTGTTTATTTACTATTTATAATAAGCAATTAGATATTATACATTTTTATTAAATAAACAAAGGCAGAGTTAAATTCGATCATTCCCATTATGTATCTAGTCTACCCACAAAAGGAATGACACAATTACATATTAAACATTATTGTTAAATAAACAAGGCAGGGTTAAACTTGATCATTCCCATTATGTATCCAATCTACTCACAAAAGGAAGGACACAGTTATATGCAAAAAAAATAAATTATTGCTTAATTCAAAACCTATTATTTCCATATACAGAATGGAGGGGGTAGAAAGATTGAGATAAAATACATAGTGAGGGGTAGAAAAATTGAGATAAAGTGGATCAATATTACTGAAGTTGTGGAAAATTGTATGTGTTTGCCAAAAAGAGGTATGGCACTTCCTTTTTCAAATCTCGTTTATTCATACCTTTCTGTTACTACTCAATGAAATACTGTACTCAAAGAAAAAACATGTTTTCTCACATCCATGGTAGGTGGATCTCACATTTTAATGGGAAAGAAAAAGGAGGTGAAGTGCTCTCCATTTTAGTCTTCCAGCTCTCTATACTCATTTAAGGTCCAACCCGATTATACCTATTGTGTTTTTTTTACCTCTCGTGTTTGTTTTTATATTGACTCTTCGCATACCCGCAATATTACTTTATTTAAGGTCCAACCCAGTTATACCTCTCATGTTTATTTTTATACTGACTCTTCCAGTATAAATGGTTGTAGCCTCGACCAACAGTAGGATCCCTCAATGCCCACCCCATCAAAAGGGGGTAAGGGAAGATCCAAGAAAACTATGAGAAAGAAAAACAGTATCAAGAATCTTCATAACCTAATGCAACAATTAATCGTTAATAAATTCTATTTGCGTCATTATTAGGTCCAACCCAGTGAGTAATGCTCCCACTCATAATCTTATTTTTAATTGCTAAAAATATAATAAGAAAGCAAGAATATAGGGACGGATAGAATACGTAGTGGTGTTATAGTTCAACTCGTTAAAGGATGGAAATTTTAAAATGTAGGTCATGGTTTCAAAACCCATGTAGAAGATTCACTTCCACAAACACAATATATATCAGTGCCCTACCCCAACCCAGAAACAAAAATCTACTAAAAAATGGAAAGCTGGAATTTCTTCAAAACACATCCATTTGTTAGAAACATGATAGAGACCTGTCTAAATGAAGAGAAACATGATTAGGTGGCATTGGGAACTAGAAATAGCCTCTCACCGACAGATGCTACTTTGAGTGTGTTCCAAGTTGTCATGTTCAACAACCTTGCCACTGAAGTGACTCGTCCTGGTAACATATGACCACCTGACCAAAGCATCACTAATTGGTTCCAAGAGAGGTAGCCTAACCTCCACCACTTCTTCGGAGCAGTTATTATGTGGCTATTACTGTAGGTGTAGCAACATGAGCAAGAGACTCTTGCTTTAGGTGCAGATGTCATGGGTTTCACGATTCCATGATGAAATGGACCGCATACCTCTAAATTCCCAACCAAATTCAACTCCATTCTCATCCTTTCCCTTATCCGCCAACTGTTATATAATCTTTGTGACTTTCCAAACATCATCCATTGTGCATGTGCTTCAACATGACATTGAAATAAATTCACTCAAATAAAGGCCATGCCATGTTTGCAAAGAGTATGCTCTTACTGTATTTTCATAATAGAAAGAAAAACATCTCCTGAAGAATAATGAAATCATAATACAGGTGGTGCAGATGGGAAGGGATAGTTTAAGTGGGGGACAAGACACGTAGATGGTAGTTGGGGGATGAGACACGTGGAAGGTAGATTTAGTAGAGTGTAGAGGATGACAAGTGGCATATTTCGATAGGCTTTCGACAACTCTGGAAAGGGGATTGGCATCGAGATGCCACATCGAGAGGCTGATTATTTCCCCTGTCTTTAGTTTTTGGATCTACAAGGTGTGTATTGTAATATGGGAATCTGCAGGAAAAAGACATATGACATTATGGATAAATTCATAGACTTTTGACAACTCCTGAAAGTGCACCGCCATCGAGAGGCCGCATTGAGAGGTTGACTATTTCCCCTATTTAATGTAGATAGTTTCCCAACTGCAAGTATGGTAGGAAAGTGGAACCTATCTACATTAAATAGGATTTTGAAAACTCCTCCATAGGATTTTGACAATTCCTCCATTGGCTTCACTGACTCAAACTTCATAGCAGCTTACAAGCTTCTTGTTCATTCCGACCTACCCAGGAGAGGAAAATCCTAAATCCATTTCTAGCTCAATAGGAAGTAGGCGGTGGTTTATAGGATTCTTCTTCATCCCGACCTGCCCAAGTGAGTGAAATATTATAGTATGCTTAGACATTATACTATCCATGGCCTTCCTTCTATTAACAATATTCTTAGATGTTACACTATCTAGAGGAAGCATAACAAACATTGGAACTCCACCATGATTCCTCGTACTGATCAATGGCAGAATTCACCCATATTGTTCAACAAACCAATGACCCAATTCATTCTTCAGAGCCGAATCAGACAGATCCTGAGTTTGGATTCCAAATGTCTTGTAGAGAACTGATAAATATGGATGAATTGAATAATCAACCTGGGATTGAAGAACTCCTCTAAACCAATCCTCGCTCGGAGGAGAAGAAGCAGAAGAACATGGAGTAACAGAAGAAGATGGGAATTGGTGATCAATTGTGTAATTCATGGTTTCAATTCATTCTCTACGTTTGTTTTCTCAATTCTCAAGCCTTGGGATGACCTTCTCCAACACTTGGTGAATATACTTTGAGCTCTTGTGAGAACATGGCATTTGTAAGAGTTCTGGTTAAGCCATGCTTTCTCAAGGAAGGTTTCCTTGGTAAATACACCTATAAGAAGGGAAGCATTAGAGACTATCTACTTGTTAGCTATTTTTTTTTAATGTCCATAGAAATCTTAGTATGCATCCATTCAATGGGAATATTTTTTTTTAAATCTGAGCTACTTATCTACATGTGGGATTGCCAATGTATTCTCTTTTGGTTCTTTTATTGAGTTGCCTGCAAAATAAAAAGACAAGCTTGCTAAGAAGCTTGAATGTTTCCATGGAGATGTTCCATGCTACTCAAGCATAAGAGCTTCAATAAGGGCATGCCTAAACTTTTCTATGTTTCTCAAGCATAAGCCCTTCAATAAGGGCATGCCTAAACTTTTTCGAATAATTACCCAAAAAATCATATAAATTAAAACCTAATTGAATCTATTGTTTGATGGAATGTGATTTAACATATCTTGTGTCTGCCATGGCAGTGACTTTGGCAACTTTGGTGGTTTTCAAAGAGATGTTGAAGGGCACCTTCTCATTACTGACAATAGATGACGCATTCAAATCGACAACATTCACAATCTTCTTTTGTTGGGAAGGTTGCAGGTTCAAATCCATTTCCATGCAATCTTCCGTTGTTGGGATTTGGGAAAATTGTAGGTTCAAATCCATTTCCACACATTGGGAATTGACTAACAAATAACTTAACTAAATAGTTTGAATAGTAAATGTGTTGTCTCTTTGAAACTTCATTCCACATACATCTATCCTTCCTTAAAGGAAGAATTCACTCTTGGTGGTTACATAAGACCAACAAGCAACATCATAACAAAGTGATTAATGAAACCACAAGAAGAGTAGAGAACTAGAATTGGTATAAGACTTGAATATATGGATAGTTGGATCATTTTAGGCTTATGATGTGCCCAATTGTTTCGTATTGCTTCTCAACCTTATTACTAGCTTTAGTTCCTTCCATTGGTCACAAACCACATGCGCAAGTCACTTTCCTCTTCTCTTGCTTATTCACGACAAATTGGTTTCCAGATGTGTGTGTTTGAGAGAAATCATTTAGTCAAATGTGGGATGAAGATGAAACTTTTGAAGTATTTATTTTCCATCCAACAACAAAATCCCGCGATCTTTAAACAATATAACCACCCCAATTAACTTTGTTGTTTCCTTTCCCCTGCTTCGGGGGTATGCTAATTGATAGAGAAGGCCCATCGTCATTTTCCTAAATTGTTGATTGGCAACCAATTCTTCCAAATGCATATCGACAACTTTGTCATCAACAATTGCGACCGATTCCCTGTTGATATTTTGGCCAATTTTTCCATCGGCACATTGACTGACCCATCTCGATGGTCAAATCAGCGAAAGTATCGATGGATACAATCTCAAAATCACCGATGGGGAATCGTCAACCAAAGTGTCGATGGGAACATAACTTAATCTGCTGATAGACCGATGGGTCGGAACTCAATCCACATGGACTTATGGATCGGTCAAATTGTCCATGGGAAAATTATCCATGGTTGCACACTCATGGGTACCACCGTGTGCTGCAACATGAATATTTTTCATGGTTTCCTGCACCAAACTCAGTGGTAGAAATTAGGAATTTTGTATGAACTTAATTATCAGTGCTAAAATAAGTCCCTGGGATAACTCAATTGGTAAGTGTCGTGATATGAAGTGTTATATTCGATGAGGTTCTGAGTTCGAATCCTCCCAATTTACCCATGCCTGCGGAAGGAGCATACGTGAAAAGTCTTCTCTTTTCAAGACCCATATATCTTCCCACAAAAGCACGATACTTTGCTGGTGCAGAAAATCAACTTTTCTACGAAACTGAAGAATTGGATAAAACAAGTGTCTCGGTGGTGTAGCAACATTGTCCTCTCTCCTCACATCATGTTAGGAATCTGCAATCGCTCTCAATCTCTGAAGCTTTGTCAGGACAGCTGTCTCAAGATTTGGCTTGTCCCCGTGCCGCATCTCAACACATTTTAATGCAAGTTTGGCTAACTCCATAGCCTCCCTAACATGGCAATCTGTAATAGATTGATCGAGAATATTTTTGAAGGAGCGCTTCTCGATAACCCTTTCCACATCATAAGAAATCCCCATTGGTTTTTTCGTAGTCAGTAATTGCAGAAGTACTATATATATAAGTAGTATTAATAGAGATACCTTCTAGATCTGTGCCCTTGCCTCATCGGGAATAAAGGGAATAGAGTTTAGATTACATAAACTCACATCTGGTTGGCAAGGGAATAGAGTTTTTAAGCCACATGTACCCTTGCATATTGTTTTGTATATTTACATAGGAAAAAAAAAACACAAATGCTTTGTTGTTTTAAAAATTAATATTACAGAGGATATAGTAATACAAATAATATTATTATTATTTATTTATTTTCTTTGTAGTTCATGTTTCTGCACTGGTATTTTCATGAGTCAAAAGAAGATTAATTTCAGTTTCGATTAATTATTATAACGACCACAGTGGGAGTCGAACCCACGACCTTTTGATCCGAAGTCAAACGCGCTAATCCACTGCGCTATGCGGTCTTTGTTACTTATACAATCTGTTTAAAATCAAAATCATTTCTAAAGTGAAGTGTACGGCAATTTTCAACCAAAATAATATTGCCAGTACCCATGTGAACAGTAGGATATAGGTTTTCGCATTGCTATGACTATAATTCACACCGTTTGTACCTGGTCATATGGAGAAAAACGAGGTGCATCTTAGAGCAGGGCTGGAGGATTTGGCGTGGGATAAGGGGCTCAAATCGCTTACTTTCTCGCAATTTTTGTAATAAGAATTCCGTCAAAGTTCCAACGTGAATAATTGTGATTGAACTATGCTCCAAGGTTTCTTATTTATTTTTAATATAAGAAAATGGAAAGCTTTAAAAAAAAACCTGTAAATATTCAAATTGATTGTTGATTAACTTAAAAATAATCAGATTGGTAATTGATTGAAATTTCACCATTGGACAAAAAAATCCGGGTTTCCATGGAAACAATGTATTGGGCAATGTGATTAAATGGGTTCTCTAGTCATGCGATTGCATTGTTAGATGTAATATGTTAGTGTGATACAACTTAGATGCTTGATCATAATCTTTGCATGTTATTTCCATGTGCGAATGTCGTTAGGCCCTTTCTTCATTATTTATTAAATGACCAGCCTTGCATGAGACTTTCTCTCACTTGGTATATGGATATTTTGAAAATTTGGTCTTTAAAACAGCCAATAGCCTCATGGCATGACACTTGAACAATAGCCTCATGACATGACACCTATGCATACTATACAAAAAAAAATTCAAGTTTAAACTTGCTAATGAAATAAGCCAATAGCCTCAAGGCATGACACCTATGCATACTATACAATTTTTTTTTTCAAATTTAAACTTGCTAATGAAATAAGCAATGTGTTGCTTCTGAGTGTGCTTAGGTCATCAACCTAATATGCATAAGCTAAATTCTGCTAATGCCAAAATGTGATAGGCATAAAATCATATTTGAACCAATTTGGACAAAATCATGATTAATGGGTAAGCAAGTTCATGTTTATGTAAAGTGACAAATACAAAACACATTTAAACCATAGACCTGTAAAGTGATAAATACAAAACACATTTAAATCGCAAACCTGGATGTAACACAAATCAACAAGGGACTAGTTATCATGTTCATTCATCCATTTCTGGACATCATGAAAATAACATGCATTGAGAAGACACTTTGAAGGATGAAGGATGATGCCAAAATTAAAAATAAAGGGGGATCCCCACTGTTGACTTGGGGCGGGTTGAGGCCTCAAGAAATGGTGACACATTAAGCAAAACCATTTATCTCTATAGGCAACTTCTAAGCTATAATCTAGAAGTAGGAGAACCTTATTTATTCTTTGTGGAAATTGGAGTTTCTACTTGATGTTGGCCCCTATATAATTGCTCATTGCAAGGGAATCAATGGTTCCTTCAATGGATCAATTTGGTTAACTCATCAACTATACGAGAAGAACACATGATGAAGTTAATTTTCTTTCAAACATGAATAAATGATCCTAACTTAAGTCATGGTTGCAGGGTTAGTACAAATAGGGGTAATATATTTTCCTCGAGAATGATTTTTAAATATTCCTTAGTGTTTTTCCACTCTCCATGAGTGTCCATAATCCCTATAAAGTCACCCCAACATCATAGATCTTACTCTATTATCAATTAGCATCCATACTCCTAGTGGATATATCTACATATTCCCTTTAATTTGCAGTACTTTCTTTCCCAATCCTTTACCAATTATATATCACTTTGGAAAATATTGGACGAGGGATGTAGTGGCTCTTTACAAGCTAGTGAGGATGATACATATTATTTGTAGTTATTTATTTTGGTACACTTGAGTATTAAGTATTTCCTTTTGATATTTTCTAGATATGGACTTTTGACCATTCACCATTCACACGACTAGCTATATTTTAGTGTAGTGGATGGATCGTTTTAGCCAATTGACTCATCAACCAAAAATGGTGTCAGGCTCATCAAAGAATTAATCACCTAGAAGGTCCCAGATCCAACTACTATTAATATTTTCTCACAGTATCATTGTTTTTCTTCCATGTCTACATCTTTCCATTAAACTATATTTTAAAGGAACTATGTGGAATTTTCTAGGCTTCGACTAATTTGCACCAAGTGTGGATGCATATGAAAGGATAGAAAATAAAAATATGCTTTTCAACAAGCTAGGGTTGTATAACACACTATTAGTCCAATCTTTATGAAATGAAATGTAAATAACAACAACAAAAAATTCTTAAAGAAAGCTAAGCCAACTACTCTATGAAATATTCAATGATTGAAAGTAAGTGAAAAACAATAAATGAAAGAAAAACTTGAAAGATGGAAAGCAAGAATGAAAAAATGAAATAAACTACTATGTATAAGTTAGTCACCTTAAAGGAAGATTAATTGAAAGGCCACTTTTGTAATTGACCAACAACCCTTTCATATTTGCAAGTGATGTGTGCCAATGCCAATCTTTTATACCACTTAGAAAAGGTCTGAGCATGAGTTATTGGAACTCCATGCATTTCCCTTTTGGCTTGTATGATTTGTCCCACATTAAGATGAGATGAATGAATAAAATGTCTTCGTCACTAGATGCACACTTAATAAACCATGATTACCTAGCTGTGTTTTAGTGAGCTACAACTTGCTATGAGATTTTTTTTCTCCGCCAACTTCAATAACATTTTGATTTCACATTTCATCGCAAAGGAGTGCTCACTATCTATTGCTTAACATTATTGCAAAGAAGGAAATAAAAGGTCCAATGATACAATTGCCTCCTTTCCATAATATGAGAAAGCACAATGATGTGTTCTTATTCCTTTCACATTTAGGCGATTGGGACTCAATCCATATTGCAAGCAATATTTCAAAATCATGATATCGTGAATAATTTTGTGTAGGTGTGAAGAGGACATTCGTTATATACAATGATGTTTCATCCTTATCTAATCCCCACTTGATCTTGTTCATGTTGATTTGATATTTTCCTCGATTGCTAGTCTCCATAATCTATTTTCAATAAACAATGGTGGCAGGCTTGATATAAATATCATACTGTTGGGTGACAATCATCCTTGCCTTTCACCAAGTTCCATCTAAATGAAAAAAGACTTAATAGTCACATGTAGAAAAATCATCTTTTGTGTTTTTTCAAGATGTAACACTTGAACTATTCAACCACTTTGATCATGATGAAGTATTCCTTTCAATCTCTAGATAATTAAGTTCAAAACCTTGAAAATACTCGCTAATAAGGGTGGAGGGAAATATTAGAGAAAATGTAATAATATTATTACATTTTCTCTAATATTTCCCCCCATCCCCACTCTCATATATGAGGGTGGGTGCCCCAATTCCAGAGTACTTGAAAGACAATGATACACACAAGAAAATTGGGGGTCTAGTGAGCTATCGAGGTTGTTTCAACAACTTCTTAATCTCCCCCCCAACTATTATGCCCTCTGCAATAACCTTTCGTAGCCTTTGCTTCTTTTCGATAACTAATTGATCTCTCTGGGTATCTTTTAAAGGAGGCTCAAGACCGAAAGCAAGGGGGGATACCCAAGCCCATCCTCAATTTCCCGCAAACCGCTTTCCAAAGAGAGAATAGTAGTTGAACTGTACCCTATTCTATCTATCTGAAAAAGCTACGGGAGTTGGATAATGCTTTCATTTCTCATGCAATCATTAGAATTGTAGAATATATGCCCATCTCACCCTAATCAATTGAGATTGAGAACTCACTCCCTTCACCATCTTTTGAATGAACATGAAAGAAAGGGATTGATAAGATGCAAATATAAATGTAGAAAACTTTACTAAAATTTGGACTTAAACACGGATGGAGAGATAAGAATCACCAACTTAATTCTTTCCAATGCCTCTCTCCACCTGAGTTCACTAAAGACAAGATATTCTTTAATCATTTTTTGCATAGATTCTCGTAATGGATATATATTTTTAGCCTTTGTTGATATGTATTACATGACATATAACTTTATGTCTTATACCTTCATGCCAAAATATATCTAGACGAATTTTATCTTTGAATTTCTTGAACACTTTGACTTAAGACTTTCAAGTTTTAGAACAACAAGAACCCAAATTGCATTCTTTGAAATCATTTGCAGTTTCAAGATCACTTTAGTATCAAGACTTACAACCTCACGTTGCATAGAGGAGCTATAATATTTCACATTAAATGATTTTTCAGAAATCATCCCATGAATCAATTAGTTTTTCAAGAGACACAACATTATTGGGCATATTCTTTTGATAAGAATTGTCCCAATTTGTAGTCATCATAAGATTTATGTGTTCTTTATCACCGATAATAAGAAAATATACCCTCATTAGTCAACAAGTGACATGATCCATTGACTCTCATTTATTTAGTATTAAAAACATAAGAACAAATTCAACATACACTTTGATTTCTATGTTCTTTATCACTAATAGTAAGAAAATATACCCTTATTAGTCAACAAGTGACATGATCCATTAACCCTCATTTATTTGGTATTAAAAACATAAGAACAAGTTCAACATACACTTTGATTTATATGTTCTTTATCACTAATAGTAAGAAAATATACCCTCATTAGTCAACAAGTGACATGATCCATTGATCCTCATTTATTTGGTATTAAAAACATAATAACAAGTTCAACAAACACTTTATCGATTAAGAAAATCTCCAATGGGGCTTATATGAGAGGCAAAATTTGCAAATGTATCTACACGCATGGTTTTGTAAGAAGAATGGAATTAAAATGTAATGGGGTTTTAAAATCAAACCCCACCTTGTGCCTCTTGTGGGTAATAGTTTACCTATTGTGAGTAATAGTTTAGTGAGGCAAAAAAAACAATAAATTAAAATTTTTACCTAGCTCATGATGATATCCAAATCACCAAATACCTTTAGCAGGCTAAGTTTGGATCAAGATTCCTTTTGAGTGATTACACTCAAAGCCTCACACACTTGGTGGTATGGTTGGTGCATTCAAACTTGAATTCATAGGAATTTAGATGTTCCTACTTTTTGGATCTCTGAGTGTATTGTTACCTTCTTGCAAAAACATTAAAAATATTGCCAAAAAAAATAAAAATAAAAAAATCAAAAGAAAATCTAGGATATATAAGGTGAAAACTAAAACAATAAGAAACACCTACAACAAACAAGAAATTTGTTTGAACAAAAGTATTAAGAGGCAAGAAAACTCGTTTAAACGTTTTGGCACTGTTGTAACTCTGACAATATTAAAAATAGCCAACAACATTTCCATTGACCTATAATGTAGATGCCTAGTCTCTAACTTTGGTGTTTCAGCAGAAATCAAAAGATGAAGATGCATCAAATATTTGAAGAACGGTTGCACCTGTAGATGGTGGCAACTCCATTGAAACACTGTCCGTATAGATCCATTGCAGCAACGTGGGTGGTGATGGCCGAACGCTAGATTGCATCACTGGAGTTTGAGGCAATGCTGGAGGAGACAGTGCAACACTATGGACTTTGAGGCGGTGGTGGACGAGTCAGTGCAACACTATGGCGAGTTTAAGGCGGTGACAGTGGGTTCTGGTCAGTCTACCTTTGCTTTGAATGCAACTGAATCGTGGTGTAAGGGGCACTGACATGTTTGATGGACAAGGCAGTGGCATTAAAACCTCGACTACCTAAAAAACCTCGACTGTACCGTTGTGTCACAGTGAGCCAAAATGGCTAGTCAAAAATTTGTAATTTTTAATTTATTTCTTAATTACAATAATTTTGAAAAATATATTGCTTACACCAGGGGATTTAAGTCCCATCACATCTCTCTCAACCAATAAGAAAATTGGATTCATTAAATTCAATAAATATGAAAAATTTTTGATTTACAAAATAAATCAGTTTAATAACAATAACACCCAACTCCGTAAAAAAACACCAAAATCAACCAATTAATATCCTAAATTGCACCCATTAATAGATGATCAACGATAATTGACCATTAATAAAAACTATAGTCCCTAATCAGAGACAGAGACTAATAAGACATACTATATACTACCACTTACATAGTGAAAAGAAAAATCTAATATATATCTTAAAGGACAAACTTCTTGTAATTTAACAAGGAATTCTCACTATAACTAAAATTGGAAAGCTAAACTAAGATAAGATAATTATCACGTTGACCTCTGAGTCATGTAGTGTTGGGTTATAAGCCTCCTTCATTATTAATATATAATTTATAGTCACGTAGATTCAAAGTATAGGATACATCATGTCTTTTTTATTTTCTTATTTATAAATAGAAGAGAGAAGAGATTCATTTGAATAGGCATATCATCTTTTGCATTTGATATTAGAAAATGAGGTTGTCTCGTCGAAGAGGTTTATAATTCATTCACTCTCTTTCATTATCAAGGGTATGTAATTACTTATTTTTTCAATTTTTATGCTATTTGAGATATTTGATACATAACATTTGGTATTATACATAACATTTGGTATTAGAGTAGACGCTCATTTGGTTTGGCTCCTTCAAATGAGTTATCTTACCATTTTTTTTCTAATATATTTTTAGAATATATTCAATGAGAAGAATTTGTAGGGTGCATATTGGGCATACAAAAGTACCTTGGGTTAAAATTTGTATTTTGGTTTGCTTATGAAAGTTGGGATTTTTGATTAGCCTTGAAACTAGTCTTGAACACGTGTTATCTGTAAATAGTTATATATAAAGATAGCAAGATGAAAATCAAATGATAGAAATTGAATTGGAAACAATATATACAAAGGTGTTCCAGGTCCAAATTTTAGACTTACAAGTGAATTATTGGTGACATAGAAGTCTGTACAAATTTTCTCCCTTAAAATAGGGAAAAAACAACAAATTTTGGCCCTAATGTCATTATAACCTTCTCTCGGAAGGTTAAAATTGAATGGGACTGGTGGGAGCCTAAACATAACTTGTCAGAGTAAATCCTTATAAAATTACAGAAATAGAGGATCATTATTGACTAATTTGAAATAGTTTGAAGGTTGGCTTGTAGGACAATGTGAAAATTAGTGATTTAAAAATGTATGTTAACTTGAAACTTTCATGGATTTTGATTGGGAGATCTATTTGAGGTAATTCAAAAAGAGGGATAAATATAAAATAAAGGATAATTATAGGTAAATATTATTTTTGTTCCACATGGAAAGGGGTGGTGTAAAAAATTCTATGTTGGCTAAACCATTAGAGAACTAATCCATGAATCATGAAGAAAATGAACACTTAGACAAATAGGTATCCCAATTGAGGAACCAATTTAAGGACACATACAATATGGTGTTGAAAAAGGTTGATTTCACACATTCACAAAAAAACCATAAAAAATGAAATATAACAGAAGATGGATCAGAAAATGGAACCATTACAAAAATCCATAGAAGCCATTCTCACACATGTCCTAAATGAGAGGCTCCCTAAAAGTGATAATGTGAATAAAGGAATTCATGAAAATAGAGATACAAAAATTCAAGTTGAAAAACCTTCCACCAATAATCATATTCCTGGAGGATATAACTCTAATATTGGAGCTAATCATGGATGGGTTCCTAAGGGTATCCACTTTCCCCAAGGTTGAATTAAGAAAGTTTGAGAAATGTTTTTACAAGGGTGAACCAGATAGAGAAATACATTGAATTGCATAAGATTATTGATGATAACCAAATAATTTCATTAGCGACACTATAATTGGAGAACAAAACCATATCAATGGCATGGTAGTTAAAATGAGTCTTCATTCTTATAATTATACTTAGGGTTTATTTACAAGGGACCTAAAAGTAAATACGATAACATTTGGGAGTAATACTACTTTATTCAATCGACAAGAAACAAGAACTTAGGTCTTGTTGAGAATTATAATTCATAATTTCAAGTGTTGGCCATAAGGGTGAATAATTGATCCAAATTAGATCCGCAAAATAATTTGAATGGATTATGGTTTAGGGTAACACAAGGTGCTTAACAAATCAACATTTTGGCAATGAAAGAAAGGCATGCGGTTATAGAGGTAGATGATAATATAGGAGTGGAATTTGATAGTGTGAATGGCCCCACAATAAAACAAATGATGTCCACTTTTCCAATTAATGCCACAATGGCAACACTAGAATGAAAAAAATATTAAAGGAAAACATGAAAAGAAAGAAAAATAAAACATAGGAAAATAAAACATTAAAGAGCTACTAGAAAACATGAAAAAGTAAGAGAATCATTAAACTTGGGGAAGTTGAACAATTGGGGAAACTTAGCCTTCTAGATTAACCTAGAAGAGCACAATTCTGTTATAAACTGAGGCAAAGCAATGTAGAGTGGATTATTTGGAAAATATTGTAAATGAATGTTATTCAAATTCCTATGAGAATATTGTAAATGAAGAAGAGAGGCAAATTGAATTGTAACATGCAAATTTACTAAGGAATATGATATGTAAATGGTATGCCTATGGTAGAGTATAAAATTCATAGTAGAACAAGCATAAAGACACAACTAGTTGTTAAATAATTTATGCACATTTCCATCATTTTAGTCTCATAATCTATTGTAGGGATGCCAATTGAATTCATTAATTCCATAGAGGATCCATGTTGGTGAAATACATAGGATATATGTCTACCATTTATAGATCATTTTCCTCATCAAGTTTATTAGTTACAATTTAGTCTAGCTCTCTAGCTCATCTCACGGGAATTTGAATAGAATTTGCTTATAATATATGCTAAAGAACACCTTTTACATTGTTCCACCTCAGTTTATAGAAGAAATTTGCTTTGTTGAGTTTAGCTAGAAGGAAAAGCATATCCAACTATTCGGCTTCCCCCAATTCCATTAGTTCTCTTTGTTTTTCATATTTTTGGTATCTCTTTAGTGTTTGATTCTCCTATGTTTTATTTTTCTTTTATTTTATTTTTTCGTTTACTATATTTCTTTCATTCTAGTATCAACATTGCAACATTATTTGGTAGAGTGGACATTAATTTCTTAAGTGTGAGGCCATTCACACTATCAACCAACTCTATGACCTCATCATCTACCTCTACAACCACATGCCTCTCTTTCATCACTAGATTATTGATTTGTTGAGCACCTTGCATTACCTTCAGCCATAAGCGATTCAAATTATTTTGCAGATCCAATTTAGATCACACCTCCCCATTGGGGGGATTTTGGTCCCTAGAATATTCAAAGGATAGGTGATGGAACTTAATTTCAACTTGATTCCCCTCATACCATTTTTCTTTCCTTGGTGTTTGTCCTTTTACGCCAATTGTCCATATCTCTTGTCATCCTCTGTGAGTTATTCATTCCTTTATTTGTAGAATTGGATCCTCCTCCAAATATTCAAGAGCATGTGGTTCCAAGTGTTTTACAGTGGGAAGAACCTGATGGTATTCCTCTCCATCCAACATGGAAGGATCAAACAAATTAAAATACTGTACATTCACCATAGAATTACTCTGCATATAAGGAAGACGTTTCAATATGAAGGCATTCTCATTTACCTACTCAATGATGTCAAAAGGTCCATATATGAAGGGATTGGGTTTCTTTGATGCTCCTTGTAGGAATTCCCTATGGATTTAAAGCCACAACTTGTCTCCAATGTGGAATATATGGTCTTATCTATGCTGGTCATGTTTGGATCTATACTCCTGCTATATTCTTTGAAGTTTCTCCTATCCTTTCAAGTGTATATATTGGATCCTCTTTATGAATATGATTTTCGTTGTCTCTTTTCCTTTAAACTTTGCTTCTTCCTTTTGATGTCCATACACATGTTGACAGGGAAAAATATATTCATCAACAATAGGGGTTCTCCCCAATAAGAGGTTCGAATTAGACCTCACACTATTTGGAATAGGGAACCCATCCACATTCTAACCCAATGACCATTACTATTTTGTTTTTAATATTTCTTCAAAACTAAAATTATAAACAAGAATGTAAATGTAATTCTATTCTATATTTGGAGTGTAAATCTATTCTAGAATCCTAGCTAATAACTAACAACTAAGAGTTTTGAACAAAGCACCAACTTAAACCTCTATTGTTATCTTCAACAGATAGTGACTCGAAGGATAATGGTAAAAATATAGATAACTATCTATAAATTAAGAAAAGTCTACGATTAAACAACCATCTATAGTTCCATGTTCACAAGATATAGACAAACATTTGAGAGAGAAACATAAATAAAAATGCATTCTTAATTAGATAATAATAAACATATTAAATAAACATTCTTACAACAATTCTAATAACAATAAATCATAGAAGAAATTCCATACAAATACAATGTTAGAATCACAGTCTTTCTCTTAATAGCCTTAGCAACAATGGCTTCTCCTTATTAAAACTCTCTAAAGAAGTTTACAAAAATTCAACAAGAAAACACCCCTTCTCTTTCCATTTTTGTAACATACCCATTTTGTTCTCTAGTTTAAATTGTAATTAATTATGTTTAGCGTTGTTTATGATGTCATGAATATTTTTTTATTATGCCAAGTTGATATGGATAAATCAAAGACAATGTATATGCATCTTGTTTTAATTAATGAAAAATTCCTGGAAACTAACGGAGGAATGAGGGCCTGTAGGGACCATGATACCACGAGAAGGGAATGGTGAGGGGGTCTTGGGGGTTCACCCTGTAAATAATTCCAAGCCACCCCTGCCAAGACTATTTTTTCTAAGATTTGAGTTTGAAAAATGTTTCACTCATTTTCTCTCCAACCCAAATCATTTAATGAGAAAATCCTGGTTGGTTTGAATGTCTCCTTCCCATAATTCTAAAAGCATGGGATGGTGGTTGAGAAGTCCTCCTAGTAGAAAATGCATGGAATGGGGAAAGTACATCCATGGGAAATTATGGGAAACCCCAACTACATGGGAAAGAGATAAAATAATGTTTTCATGGGGGAGACACATACAAATGGGTAGCTGATTTTTGCATGCAAAACGTGTCTGAGAAGGAAGAAGGGAGCCAATCGCGAGACTAGCCATTGTATGTGAAAAATAATCTCGAAATCCCTTAATTCACTAACTCAAAATGGTGAAGGGAAGTCCCTGAAGTAATTTAGCTTGAGTTTTAAGATCTAGTGTTGAGTTGGGCACACATTATAAGCACAAGGGAAGAGAATCATTAAGGGACTATTTAACATTGAAGGGAATCACTCTAATGTTGTGCAAGCCAGCATATGAGTGCCTTGAAGTTATGGATGCCCTACCCTTAGTGAAGAAGGGATCCCGTGCTGAAATTACGCCTATGAATTAGTTTTCCATTTGACCATCAGTTTCTGAGTGTTGTTGAATTCTACCTTGTGGTATCATGGCTTGGCCAGGAGATTGCTAGTTGTAGAGAGCACCAGTGCAACCGAGCCTATGATTGGGTGGAAAATTACTCACCCTCAATCAATTTTTTGGGTAGATTTAAATTTAGATAAGTTCTCTGAGTATGCCAAGAAATTTACATATAGTTTATCTTATTTTTTCTTTGTTATCGCACAAACTGTAGGTTGGGAAAAGACCAAACTAATCCATGAGATGGCGATAAACATGGGAGAGTCTACCCACTATCACCTTAAATAAACCCTCCCCTCTCTTTAGTGAAGGAGAAATATTACACAATGGGGGAATCCTGGGTGACCCTAGGGAAAAATGAGATAGAAAGTGGAGTTATGGAAGTGATACCCTTATAGGTAAAACTACTAAGTGGAAAGTGGCTTGGAAGCAAGTCTTAGAGATGGTTAATGGTTTCCAATTCCTTGAGTACCTGCAGAATATTGTTGTACCTGCCCGATACATAAGAAGAGACAAGTATACATGATCAAATATTAAGTGGAAAAGAAAGTTAAGATTTATGTCCCAAACTACAATAGTAAACAAGAGTATATATAAAAAAGGAATAAGGATAACTAATGCAGATTTAACCTCAAAGAATCAAATATTTATTGAGAAATGAAGAATAACACAAGTAGTGTAATGTCCCCAGCCACCCCAGGCTAGGCCACATCACACAACCCAACTTCTGTAACATACCCAGTCTACCACTAAGTCTCATTACCACCTTACACCCACTCTGAAACAACCAAACTGCAACAATCCCAACATACCACTAAGCAATGCTATTGTAGGAGTACATTGCGTAGAGTCTACTTTAAATTCAGTCCGCACAATATCACTTGAAGTAATGCACTCGACCAAAGCTTGAGTTTCACCACACAACTTGTAACAATGAAAGAAACAATTTCTTTCAATACCACCTTAAGCAACGGAAATAAATTAAATCTGCGTGCACCAATTGCGCGCACTATCCTACTGTTCCCACAACACAACCTCACGCATAACCATCTAAGCGTCATGCATCAAATCAAATTTCTCTATGCGTGGAACTTAATTCTCTGTCCGCACATCCACAAATTCCAACCTCTTAGTGTACATTGGCTACCAAACTCTAGTGTGCACACCCACACATCATTATCTTTGTGCGCATCACCACTCTATTGCACACCAATGGTCTTCCGCTTGAACTAATCTCTGTACCACGTGGTACCAATTATTAGCATACACATCTATTCATGCTAATCTCTGGCCCATAATATTCTAATTTTGAATCAATTTCTTTGATACCACAGTGTAACATCCCCATCCACCCTAGGCTGGGCCACACCACCCAACCCAACTTTTGTAACATACCTAGTCTCCCACTGAGTCCCGTTACCACCTTACACCTACTCTGAAACAACCAAACTACAATAATCCCAGCATACCACTGAGAAATGTTACAACAGGAGTACAATGAACAGAGTCTACTTTAAATTTAGTCCACACAATATCACTTGAAGTAATGCACTCAACCAAAGTTTGATTCACACCACACAACTTATAACAGTGGAAGCAACAATTTCTTTAAATACCACCTTAGGCAGTGGAAATAACTTGAATCTTCATGCACCAATTGCACACACTATCCTACTATTCCCAAAGCACAACCTTGTGCTCAACCATCTAAGCATCATGTGTCAACTCAAATTTCTCTATGCATGGAACTTGATTCTCTGTCTGCACATCCAAAAATTCCAACCTCTTAGTGTACACCGGCTACCACCCTGCGCACTTGGCCACTCCATCCTCTTCTTGCTGGCTCATAATCAAAATTACTAGATTAACATAATAGGCTAAACTAACCATGTTGGTTATATCCATGCATATCTACAAATACAATCTATATGCATCATACTTACAGGTGCAAGCTTCATTAAACATGGTAACAACAAATACTTCTTTGCAACGACATACGAGAATTTAACCCATGCCAAACATAGATAAACAAACATATATTAAACAAGACAAGCACATAAAGAACACTTATCTTTTATGAAAATCACTAACTGCGGCTTTGAATAAGATGTTCCTACCAACCATAGGCATTGTTTCTCATAAGATTTCAACAACAGGTCACCCACTAGAAAATTCGGGTCATTTTGTGATGGCTATTTCGACACTCTTGTGACGTTATGTCGTGGATATTATGATGAATCTTGAGTCTCCCAAACATCGTTTAATGTGACGTGGCACACACGATGAACCTGGATTAACGTTGCAAGAGTGATGATACGAGGGAAGTTGTCAGACATCATGGAAAGAGAGACAAAGTAGGGAAATCATTACTCTTAAGACAAAGTAGGGAAATCATTGCAAATGATACAATGTAGAGCTATTGTCGCAAGTGCGAAAATAGAGAGAGATCGTCGCACACCCGACAATATAGGCAAAGTAAGGAAAAAAATTGCGATGAATCAACTTTCGAAGTGGTCGTCGCACGAGTGACGAAAACATGGTATATTGCGACGAAATTGCTATACGATTTTCATGATTTGTATGGCAAGTTCGTCGCAAGATTTGTAAGGGTCGTCACAAGTGAGACGAAAACATGGTATATTGCGACGAAAGTTCTATACAATTTTCGTGATTTGTATGGCAAGTTCGTCGCAAGATTTGTAAGGGTCGTCACAAGTGCGACGAAAACAAGGTATATTGCTATGAAATTTTTCATGATATGTATAGAAAGTGTGTCGCAATATTTCTATGGTGCGTCGAAATTGTGACGACAACAATTTATTAAAAAAATTAATTAATTTTTTTTTTTTTTGAGCAAAAAAATTAAAATTTTTTTTTTGAGCAAAAAAAATAAAATTTGATTTTTGAGCCAATTAGAGAAGGTTCTATGATTGCGCACTAAAGAGTTCATCCAAGTGAATTTGTTTCATAACTCCAAACCATCTGCATATATTCAATTTGGTAGGGGCCCCTTTCCTTTTTCTTATAAAAGAAAAATAAGAGGGTTGTTGTGGCCACAATAGTTGGTTGGTGGGTTGAGTTAGTTGACTGACCCGACTGTTCAAACTAACTATCTTCTAGATAGGGGAGCCTAAGGAAATAGATAGGGAAGCCGCCCACTATCATCTTAGTGCCCTTGCCTCTACATTTCTAGGCCATGGTTTCTAACATAAGGAGGGTTTTCCTAGGGGGCTAATACTAAGTCCTATCATTGCATTTCTAGACAGGTGAGGACAAGGACTTTTTTTGACTTGGGTTGAATTCTCTAAATTGATGTTTCAAGAAAAGTAAGAGAAGAAAATACTCAATGAATGCTTGGAAGGAAAACACTTACTTTATTCAACACAACACACCAATGCACCATTACTCATAATTAGTGATCAAGCAATATACAATGTTCAAGGTGAAACTTTCTAAGTAAAAAGTATATATTCATTCACAAGATAGTCGTCATTTAGAAAATTTCATATGTGCAAGAAGTGAAGCATGAACAAGTACTTATGAAACATTTAAGCATGAAACTGGGTCGTTAGGATAGCAATGAAATAGAACATCATTGTAACAAGTTCATAACCAATATAAGTTTGCATCCATTCAATAAGAATATGTCATGAAACACATGAAGTGTCACTATTGTAAAGAGAGAATAAGGCAACAAGCTCGATGTAATAACTTTAGAAGAAATAAAATGCTACCAGATTAGCAAATTTCATTATTATATGTCAGGCACAAAAATTATATCATTAACCAAACTTATCATTCATTCATCAACACTCATAAATTAATCTATTTCTCATCATACAATATAGATCAATTCTTTGGAACCATGATTGTAGCATGAATCGACCCTCTCAACTAGCAAACAATATAAATGTTGCACTATTTGGGTAGATTGTTTGGGGTGGTTAGGGTAGGAATGTATTGTGGTCAACCAACCAAGCCAAAACACATGCAAACACCACAACAAAATATGATTAACAAACCTTCATACAATAGTGAAAGGAGGCAATGATTGGACTAATTACAAGGTCCTTTGGAATTCCTTAACATATTTTGGCTTCTTTGGGATGTGGAAAACAAGGTTTCATAAAAACATTGCAAGACATCAACACTTTAATCACCATTGAAAGTGGAATACTTCTGCAGTTTTATG